>CM046345.1:2812631-3350551 GCA_025403435.1 Artocarpus heterophyllus | reverse complement strand
TTTTCAAAAGATTGAGTAGGAAAAGGTTTTCAAAGAAAGGACCTACGGCCTCCATCGTTGGTCCATAGGTAGCACATGGTGGTCTTGACCTTTAGAAAGGGATTTCATCATGTACCGGGTTAGATCTCCAAAAGGATAATTTATTTTAGCATGAACTATCATTGCACACCCCTAGGTGGCGATTATTGATTATAGATAAAATAGTTGAAATGATGGTTGTACACTCAAGTTAATTTATTACTAACCTCCTCTAGGAGCTCTGTTAATAAAACTAATGGCTGAAAAATGATTATAATGTATGTTGGATTAGACGGGTCTTGAATGGCATACATTAATTAGAGGGGATCTATGTTCCTAATTGAATTTGTCAAGTCTCCCCTAGGCGGCTTGTTTAATTCTGATTTAGTAATTATCATTGTAAGGTTGTCATATTTTAAGGTTTTGACACATAAACACCATTGTTTGTTTACTTAATTGTGTTATCTTACTAAACTGTTATGGAATGTTTGCTTATATTTGGTATATGATATTTGTTGTAGATTAAAATGTATAAAAATGCTTTATCTTCGAAACTTGATAAAAACTAATTAACGGGTGAGAATTACAATGATTGGAAGTGAAACTTGAATATCATCATGCCCTTTGAGAAACTAAAATTCATGCTGACGACATTGTGTCCTCCCGAACCTACAGGGGAATCCACTAATGAGCAAATCTAAGAATATGATCGCTGGAAAGATGCTAACGATCAGGCCTGCTGTTACATTATAGTTAGCATAAATAATATGTTGTAGGCTCAACATGAAGATTGTGAGATTACGAAGCAAATCATGGATAATCTTGAAGATATGTTTGGAGGCCAAGCCATAACAAAACGGCAAAGGGCACTTTGGAAGCTTTTGAATTGCAAACGAAAACTGAGGACTCCTGTGAAGGAGCATATGATGTTAGTCATGGGTTACCTCATTAAGCTTTAGACCATGGAGCTGATGATGCTGAGGCACAGATGACTATGGTTTTTAAGACTCTATCAAAGGAGTTCATCCCGTTTAAAGCTTCATACAATTTGAGCCATAGAAAGGATGTGACCTTAACGGAGCTAATGAAGCATTTATAGGAGTTCAAAAATCTAATCAAGGAAACTCCTACAGGTGGCGAGGCCAACTTGGCGGTTGCATCCGGTTCCAATCCTAACCCTGGGAATGGAAGGAAGCGGAAGGCTAAGAGCAGGAAATCTTCTATTCTTGCAAATGGCAACAATAAGAAGAAGAAGAAAAAAATAACGCAAAGAAGCTCAAGTGCTTTTATTGTGGGAAGGTTGGGCACGTCAATAAGATTTGCAAGGACTTCCTTTCTTGAGCAAGTAGATGTGATCTTCTGGCTATTGAAACTTGTTTGGTTGAGGAATCAAGTGACACTTAGGTCATAGATTCTAGAGCAACTAATCACGTTTATGTTTCTCTACAGGGGTTCAAAGAAATGAGAAGTCTGCTGCATAAAGACTTCACACTTTGGATGGGCGATGAATCCTTAGTATTTGCTAAAGCAGTGGGAGACATCCATCTTTATTTTAATAATTATAGGATTTTTGTTTACGAGATTGTTTTTATATCCTAAACTTAAAAGGAATTTAATATCTATAGCTTGTTTACTTAAAGATTCTTATTTAATCACTTTTAATAATAAAGTGGTGATTTGTAAAAACAAATCTTTTATCTATGATGGGTGGATGTAAAACAATCTATATTTTATTAAACCTAAGATGGACTTACTGCTTAACACTGAGGTTAATGATAATAATTCTAAAAGACTTAAGACTTCTCACTCTAAGAAGACCTACCTTTGGCATTGGTGATTAGGTCATATTAGCCTGAATAGGATTCAAGGTTGGTAAGGGATGGACCTTTAAGTTACTTAAAGATGGAATCTATACCACAATGTGAATCTTGTTTGGAGGGCAAAATGACCAAAAGACCATTTGGATCTAAGGGCAATAGGGCCTAAGGGGTTCTAGATCTTTTGCATAGCGATGCTTGTGGTTCCATAAACATTCGAGCACGAGGAAGGTATGAGTACTTCGTCCTTTTTATTGATGATTACTAAAGATATGGGTATATCTACCTAAGGCATCATAAAAGTGAAACTTTTGACAAATTTAGGGAGTTTCAGACCGAAACGGACAAGGAATTAAGTAAACCCATAAAGGCACTTCGATCCAATCGAGGTAGTGAATACCTCTTTGATGAGTTCTTAGAACACTTATTAGAAATAGGATTTTATCCGATTTGACTGCGCTCGGCACTTCACAACAGAATGGCATGGCTGAGAGAAGAAATAGGACTTTGTTGGACATGGTTAAGTCCATGATGAGTTTTCATCATTGCCTTTATCTTTTTGAGGATATGCACTGCAAATCGCATGTTATCTTCTAAACAATGTGCCTTCAAAATCGGTTCCTAAAACTCCTTACGAGTTGTGGGCAGAAAAGAAGACATCCTTAGACCATATTCGTATATGGGGATGTTTAGCTCATGTCCTGTATAAGGAAGCAAATAAGTTGGAAGCACATTCAGAAGTTTTTATGTTTGTAAGATATCCAAAAGGGACTAAAAGGGGTTATTTTTATAACCCAAAGAAAAATAAACTCATGGTTTCAACAAATGCAACTTTCCTTAAGGCAAGTTACATGAATGACTTTAAGTTTCGAAGTAAAGTGGTACTCGAGGAGTTGGCGAGTGATTCGATCACTCTAGCGGTTCTGGTAGAAACCAATCCAATCAATGTAGAAAAACCAACAGAACAACAACCTAAAAGACTTTGGCGTAGTGGGAGGATCGAGCATCAACCTGAGAGGTATATGTTCAATAGTGAGGCCTTTTTGATGGAGATAGGGATCCTTATACTTACGAAGAGGCTATAGAGGATGTTGATTCAAAACTCAAGACAAAAGCCATGAACACTAAGATAAAGTCCATGGAGACTAATCGAGTCTAGGAACTTGTGGAAGTTCCCAAAAGGGTAAAACTCATAGGGTGTAAGTGGATCTATAAGAAAAAGAGAAGAGCATATGAAAAAGTCGAAACCTATAAGGCTAGACTGGTAGCTAAGGGATGCACGCAAAAGGAAAGAATCGATTATAGGGAAACCTTTTTGCCTGTAGCCATGCTTAAGTCCATCCGCATTCTCTTGTCTATAGTTACCGCTCTTGACTACAAGATTTGAAAATGGATGTCAAGACAGCCTTTCTAAATGGCTATCTCGATGAGTCTATGTATATGGTACAACCAAACGGGTTCAAGGCTAAGGGTCAAGAGGGTAAGGTTTGTAAGCTACTAAAGTCAATTTATGGGCTTAAGCAGGCTTCCCGTTCTTGGAACATAAGATTTGATCAAGTGATCAAGACTTTGGGTTCACACAAAATGTGGACAAACCATGTGTGTACAAACACATTAAGGATGGAAAAGTGGTTTTTCTACTACTCTATGTAGATGACATTCTGCTAATTGGAAATGATGTTAGGGCATTGTTATTAGTCAAATTATTGTTGACCAAGTAGGTTGACATGAAAGACTTCTATGTAGATGATATTCTGCTAATTGGAAATGACGTTGGGGCATTGTTATTGGTCAAATTATGGTTGGCCAAGAATTTGACATAAAAGGCTTGGGTGAAGCTAATTATATTCTTGGTATCTAGATCTTTTGGGATAGGAACAATAAAATGATAGCTTTGTCCCAAACAGCCTACATAGATAAAATTCTCAAGAGGTTTGCAATGTAGGAATCCAAGAAAAGTGGGCAACCACCTAAGTCTGGAATTACTCTTTCTAGGAAACACTTGCCAAAGTCTAATAAAGAAAGAGAATACATGAAGAAGGTGCCTTATGCTTCGGTAATGGGTAGTCCCATGTATGCCATCCTTTGCACACGATTGGATATTTATTATGCGGTTGGGATAGTAAGTCGGTTTCAGTCGGATCTGGGACTGAACCATTGGGTAGTGATCAAGCATATATTTTCAAGTACATGAAAAGGACTCGAGAGTATATTCATGTATATTTGAGTGACGATTTAACACCTCTAGGGTTTACTGATTTGGATTTCCAATCCTGCTCGGATTTAACGAAATTGAATTTTGGTTTTGTGTTTTCTCTGGGCAATGGTGCTATTGTTTAGAGAAGTGTCAAGCGAGAATGTACTTGGGATTTAACAATGGAAGCCGAGTATGTGGTAGCTAGTGATGCTTTGAAAGAAATAGTGGACTTTGCAAGTTCCTTGGGGATCTTGAGGTAGTTTTGGCATGGATAAGGCGGTATCATTGTATTGTGATAACACTGTAGTGATAGCTAATGCTAAGAAGCCAAGATTTCAAAAGAAGAGTAAGCATATTCATTGGAAGTATCATGTGATAAAGGACGTCATTGAGGGCGGGCATGTTGCTATATACAAAATCGCATTTGAGAAAAATTTAGTAGATCCATTCACAAAGATACTAATTGAGAGGTTTTTCGAGAGGCATGTGGAAGCTATGGGGATGTGTGATATGTCATATTTACTCACTTCATGCAAGTGGGAGATTGTTAGACTTGCATGCTCTGCGGAGTAAAATGTTGTAATATGTTTTTGGAGACACTTATTATATCATATAATAATCCGTAACGACAGTGCTTTTCCAATAAATTGGTGAATGTTATTCTTAGATTGGCGAAATTTGATAGGATTAGATAATTTATGTCTATTATCGGTTGAATTAATTTGTAAATTAATCAAGATAAACTTGTTGAATTATTGAGATTTATTTTCCTTGAGATTATCCAGATGTGACTGTTTTAATCAAATACTTCTCTATTGGGTTATTTGAATTAAAACTGAAGCTCTATCCAAAGAATATCGGGTGGAAAATAAAGATTCTCAAGGATCATATTATCACAAATTTGGTAGACCAGTCTGTTAATTTGGCCTGTTTTGACCTACCGATGGGGTAAGTTCGGTAGACCGACCCATTAGTTCGGCCTACCGATCTAACGATAATATGATTATGCTTTTTTGACATAATTTTATCAAAAGTTGATCCAAATTTGAATTTTTGAGGCCTTATCTGATATGACTAACCCCAGGTTCTATCTCTATAAATAAGGAGTGAGTTTTCTCAGTTATTCAGATCAGTTGAAAGGTTTAGAGTGAGTACTCTAGTGTTAAATGCTTTGAAACTCCCTAAGGGCTATTGTTCACAATCACGAACCTTGGTTGTAGGTCTTCTCAATTGATTTGAAGGAGAGTTACCAGAGAAAAGTTGTGTGACGTGTGCCCACACACACTCCGATCGTGGATAGAGAGTAGCAAAGAAGACCAGTTAGTTGAGGCTCTTCTTGAACGTTCTTCTCTTCACTAATTGGAGGAGCACTTCGACATACAAAGGTTAGTAAGATCTAATTAATTTATGCATACAACATGTCAAACTTGTGTTTTGAAAAATACTCTGATTTAAATTTTTTTAAAATTCTACTGCGTATTCTTTTTTCCAACATTATGATCTAACATTCTTGAGCCAAAGTAAAGAGAGAATTAATTCACTTATGAATGCTTAATAAGAAAAAGTGAATTTTTTGCACTTATAAAGTGCTCAAAAAAAAAAAAGAAAGCAAATTAAAAAGATTTAGAAAAGGGATTAGCTTTTTAAAATTCTAACTTTGTTTAAATAGTCATTGATCAAATATAAATTTATAATTTTTTATAAATAATAATTAATTAAAACACTAAAATTAATCATATAAAGAAATTAAACGGTTCTAAAATATTTAGTTACAAAAAATTCATCGATATTGTATATTATTTATTTGCCAAAATTATAACTTTGTTTATATTTAAATTTTATAAACTAAAATGTTTGACCTTTTTTTTTTGGTAATCTAACATTTATAATATCAAAAATTAAATTTATTTTAAAAAATATTAATTAATAATTTAAATAAAATAAAATCTTTCTTATTTAAAATGTTCATTAATAATTTACCATTATATTTATATATTTATTCTATTAATTATTAAGTAAGAAATATTTTTACTTTTAATATCTTTAATATAAACAAAATACGAACAACTAATTTTTGTTATACATTTACTTTATTATTTTATTAATAATTTCATCATATTATACTTCACAATATATAAATAATTTGATAAATAAGTTTTCCCATGATATCTAAATAATTTTTATTATTTCAAATAAACATATGAATAAAAAAAGAATGACAAAACAAATATCAAAATAAAACATCGGCTTAACTGCCGTATCATTTCAGACATAGATCAAGATTTCATTATGACCAATAATAAAGATTCAAATGAATAAGATAGAGATGTTGAAACGACTTAAGCAAATATTTCTCAATCCAAACTTGATAAAATGTTGGATTTTTTGAGTCTCAAAGACAAACATCTGATGTAGGAGAATCATCAACTTCACGAAATCATAATAAAAAAAGAGTAGTTTCCTTATCTATGATAAATATTGTATTTATTTAATTAAAAAAATTTATAACAAAATATCTTTTCTTTTTCCATTTTTTTATAGGTGTCAGTGATAAATATCTCAATCTTGGAAATTGTTCTTGCATCTGTAAACATTGCAGTGCTCTTTTCTAGTTCAATGAACGAATAAAAAATAGCAATCCACCCAAATTTGATCTTTGTTGTCAAGATAGAAAAATTGTTACCTTTGATTAAAAAACTCCTCCCATATTAGATAACTTACTTTATTATTATAGAGAACCCATAAGTACATATTTCCTAAAAAATACGTACTTATAACTCAATGTTTGCATTTACATCATTCGGAGCCAATATAGAATCAAATTTTAAAAACTCAACAGACCATTTATCTTTAAAAGAAGTGAACAAATACATCATCTGATAGGATCTTTATTGCAAATAATAATAATCCTCTAAATTTGCACAACTTTTTTTATGTGAGACGAGAATGAAGTTCAAAATCGAATAGCAATACTCTCATTCAATTATGTTTCCAAAAATTTTACTAAATCAATAACTGAAAATGAAATCAAAATGCTTGATGAAACTAACAAATTAGTACAAATTTTTCAAATGATAAAAGACAGATACCAAGAACATGACATTCCTTGATTTTAATTAAGACTTATTGGTTGGAGATATGTAGATAGTAGCCAATATGAATTGCCTACTTCAAATGACATAGGTGATTTAATAGTTGGAGACGTTGGTGAATATGAACAAGGAAGAAATATTATCCAAGACAGAACTAATACTATACAAAGAATTACAAAATTACATCCATCTTATATGGCTTTGCAAAATCTTTTGTTATTTCCATATGGCGAATATGGTTATAGAATTGACTTAAAATCAAATATAAACGACTCAAATAAAAACCATTTTTAAATTCTATATTCAATGTTGATAACCTTGAAAGCAATTTTAAATATATATTTAGAAAAAAATTAAATATATTGAAAACCACATTTCAAACATTTTGAATATATTTAAAATACATACATTCTAAAAGAAATTAATGTAGCTAATGATTTTTATTTTCTATATTTAATAACTATTTTAATTATTTGAAAACCATTTCAAATATATATTTAGAAAAAAAATTAGACACATTATTCTATTTTTGAAATTATTCAATATTGACAACCTTATCCATTTAAAATATATTTTATTTTGTCTTAGAATTAATATTTATTCTTTCTCTTTTTAAATTTGTTTTACTATATTATTTTATTATGTTTGATAAATTTTGTTAATCTTTATGAAAACTTACAATAATGTAATTCTTTTTTTTTTTTTTGCTTCTTCTAAATGACAATGATTATTACAATTAAAAATATGTATTATTCAAGTTTAGACTATATTTAACTTCGATTTCGTTTTTGAATTTTTCCTACAAACTTAGTTTTTTCTGCCCTCTTTGTCCCATGACTACTTCAATTATATGTAAAAGCATTTGAAATCAGTATTTATGAAAAATGATAGATACATTAATTCCTTTTTAGAACTCACAATTATTTGAACTCAATATCAATTCCTTTTTAGAACTCACAATTATTTGAACACAACATTAATAAAATAATTATTAAGCTAAAAAAAAACCAATAGTTAATAAAACACTCTAAATATATCTGATAAAATATATTACAAATACAAATTCAAAAGCAAAGAAAAACATCAAACATCTAGATTTGAATGCATTATCAAGCCTTAAGCAAGATACATTTCGAGAGTAATAAATTCCCTATAATATCAGTCATCCCAGTATTAGTACTAATGAATCTTAAAGTTCTTAAGAACAGCATGTTACAAAACAAATAAGCAAACACACTAAAGATAAAATAAAAACCAATATCACATAATCAAAAGCGATCATTCAAGGCATACAAACATAAACTCTGAACATGCTATTAATAAAACCAAAAGATCACAAATAGAGATTGTAGATGGTAGATTGAATAGCTACTAAGTAAGCATGCAAGGTTAAAGTGTAGTAGATTGAATAAAATAATGCTATAAAAATAAGAATGTTATACATAGGATTTATAGTGGTTCACTCTGTTAAAGAAGATTTACGTCCATTGTAATGCACTATAACAAAGATTATGGGTACAAATTACAAAAGAGCATAAAGAAGAGATGAGAAAACAATTGGGCAGAGTTTTTATATCTTTTTTCCGTGTCCCCCATGCAATGAAGAATACGTCCCTTATATAAGGAGGTAGAAAAAATCGTGACTTCTAACCATTTGTTGGAGTGGAGTGATGCATGGTAAATAACCATAGTAGTGGGACATGCTAGACGTGTATGCCCTAAGAAGTAAAAATGTAATATGTTTTTAGAGACATTTTTATCAATAAAAATTTATTTATTATTTATATACCAAATCTTGTCCTCTTTATGTTCATATTTGTTGAATGTATGTTAAGCAAATAATAGTCTAAGACTGTTGGTCTAAACCTTTAAGAATAGGCATATAATAGACAGATTATGCGAAAAACATGATTCTTAAGGAGACGGCCTAAATCATAAGATCTGTAATCAAGGAAATAAAGTTGGGCACTTTATTCATGCAAAGATTGTTATGTTGTCTATATCTCTAATGGGAGATGGTTTGTCTTGACCATCGGAGGTGGACTCCGTAAATAGAAACATTGGCACATTATCATAAGTAACGATATGTTAGATCGGGACATAAAGTGAATGGACTTGGATTAATAATCCTGTCTCAACAAATCAATTCACTTTAGACAATCATTCGTATTGTATCTTAATCCTGAAATGAATAGTGGGCCCGTTGTCTTGACTTGTGTCTTTTGATGTACCAAAGGGTGACATCCACGTTTTAATAATGGTACACATGCCGGTACGTTGGAGGCATGACTTTTGATAACGTAGACCTGTTATTCATAGATATGGAATCCATAGCTCCTTTTTAGGAGTAGTGATATCCTCTTATATGTGTTATCCTATAATTGAAAAACTGGAGCGCTCAACCATTTAGATACATAGGTATAACCGAATGGTATACAGTCTTTGGATGGTAAGTTTTTCGATGGTGAGATAATAGAAAGTAAGATAAAAATAATTGAAAAGGTAAGACAGAACTTGTCCTTAAGCTGATTATGGATAATCCTATGGGGATATGATACACTATGATATCATGGAGACTTAGCTATACGCACTTTGTAATTTTATATAATTCAAGAATGCAGCTCTAAGCTTTTAGTGGAGTAACGTTAGAGTTGATAATTATGAAATGTATCTAGGATATGGGTTTCATAATTATCGGAACTTGAACTATCCGTCCATTTGGTCCCCTTTGCTAGCTCACAAAATCCTATAACGATACGGCATGCATTTCTAATAATTGGTGACTTATGTTAGATTTATTAGATTGGCTAAATTCGGTAAAATCAGATAATTCATGTTTGTTTATCGGTTGGATTAATTTTGTGATAAAATTAATTCAAGATAAAGTTGTTGAATTATCGTGAATAATAATTTATGTTTGTTTATCAGTTGAATTAATTTTGAATTAATTCAAGATAAACTTGTTAAATTATCAGGAATGTTTTTTTCTTAGAGATTTTTTAGATATGACTGTTTTAATCAGATAACTTCTCTATTGGGTTATTTGAATTAAAATTGAAGCTTTATCCTAAGAATCGGGTGGAAATAAATATTCACAAGGATCTTTTACGAAGGTTTGGCAAGCTAATCTTTGAGTTCGGCCTGCCGATGAAGTAGGTCGGTAGGCCAATCTACCAGTTCGGCCTGCCGACTAGCGATAAAAATCATATTTTGACGTAGATTTTATCAGATATTGATCCTGATTTGATTCTGATTTGAATTTTTGAGGCCTTATCTAATAAGGACTGACCTTGGGCCCAAGCTCTATAAAAGGGGAGTCAGTCTCATAAGTTATTTAGATCAATTGAGAGATTAAGAGTGAAACTCTACTAGTGAAATTCTGAAAACTCCCTGAAAGCACTGTTCACAAATCACAAACGCTAGCTTTGGGTCTCTCAATTGGTTGGAAGGAGAATCACTTGGTGGAAGAGTGTACGTGTGAGCCCACTCACTCCGATCGTGGATAAAGAATAGCAAAGAAGACCAGTTGGTTGAGGTTTTTCTAGAACGTTACTTCTCTTCACGTATTGTAGGAGTTCTTCATCATATAAAGGTTAGTAAGATCTAGTTAATTTACACAGATAGCGTGTCAAACTTGTGTTTTAGAAAATATTCTGATATAAAAAATTTTAAAATTCCGTTGCGTACTATTTTTTCCAACAAGACATGTTTGATCCACAATAGGCCATAAGAATCATGCTTTTCCCATGTTTAGTCCATGATCAGACGTGTTAGTAACCACCAGTTCCTGCTGTTAACTATCAACTCATGCCAATCAATATGGTTGAACGAACACTCAGAGACGAATTTGAATTACCTAAGTTAGCCGATGTAGCCCAAATGCTTTCCACGCACAAAGAATTGAACAAATCGAAACAAATGAAACGTCAATTTGATTAGCCTTCATCACATATATTGATTCACTTTGATCTATTTGACTCGTTTTAACACATTAGGCCGTCTAGGCTTGTAGACAATTTGGGTCTACCTGAATTGTATCCCAACAGTTAGCCCCCCACTCCTTAGTAGATGTAATTGACTACATGAGTAATCAAGGGTCAGGCTCTAGTCCAACGACACGTCACCTTGATTGAAATCTCACATCCATGCTCAAATCATTACCCTTCCTCAAGAAATCACGATACTCAACTTCCTATAACACATGTCACAGCATGATTGGAGTCTCCAAAATAATCTACAATGCTGACGTATACATCTGATTCGAAAGACATCGCCTCGATTTGAGTGGGAGTCCAAAAAGACATGAAACCCTAGCCCTTGGATTAGATGTCTTTAAATTGATCTCAATGGTGGATTAGACACCTTTGGGCAGTATATAACATGCATTTTCTCTCTCCTTTTCATTTGCTTCTCTCTCGTCGAACTCAAGGTGATTTTCTCTCAGTTGCTCAGAGTCTCTCAACTATTTCCAGGAAAGATTTCCTTCTTTTTTTATTTTCTTACGATTTTTTTCATGACCTCATTTCCTTTCCGATTTTGAGCATTTTAATACCAAATCTACCTTATTTTTGAGAAAATCAGCGATTGCTAGACTTGTTAGCTATCGCGAGTTTAGAACTCTCACGAACTGTTGAGATCCTTTAATTTTAGGATTCTTTAGCTTCTTGATCTTCAAAACCCTAGATCTCCTTTGAAAAACATGTTTTTGTGAAAATGTCAAAGGCAGTTATCATCGATTCGAGCTCTAGCAACCAAAAGGACCCTTGGTCGAGTAGCGACAAAAGGAAATTGACAAAATGATTCGTCAACAATCCATAATTTAATCAAGATCAAGAGTTGATGGCCCTAGGACAAACACAGTAGCAGTGATCCCATAAAGAGGAAAAAATAAGCCAGCAGGGCTCTCTAATTGGGTCGACGAAGTCGAATCATTCAAAAAAAGAAGTACATCTCCCTACCAAGGGAGTACCTTATTTCGCAAAAAATCCCAAGTCCATCTTGACAGAGGGGGATTCACTAATGATAAGATCAAAGAATGGAATCTAACTCTTGGTCGAAAATGCATTTGCCTATTCAGGGGAGCGAGCAGATACACAAAACGACAACTAGTTTGTGTGTACACAAATGGTTAGAGCTTGGCCTTCGACGAATTCCAAAGTTTGATGGAGGAGATCATCAGCCACTTCTATATTTCCATGACTCAACTGATGCCAAACAGTACTAATAGAGGAGGCCGGCATCCACTTCGACATATACGACTTTCTCTTATGCTACTACTTGAAGCAGAACAACAAAAGTTTGGGTCGTTTCTACTTCGTGTACCAGTAGTCCAAGCAACTCATCACTGAATTTGTAAACGCAGATAGACATTAGGAAGAGAGACACTTCTTTATGTCAATCAACCGTAATTCTTTTGAATTGACTACTCGATTCCTTTTTCTATTTGCTTTTGGTCATATTGGTAAGCATCAACACTTGCATTTATTTCAAGTAGTAATTCAAACTAATCTCAAGTGTCTTTCTTTGCAGATTACAAGCTGAATTATACAACTCCTACCGACGAGAGGTTCCAAGCAAGGTTAGACGCACTGCTTGCTCTAAAGGGACGAACATAGGCTAAAATCTTGCAACCCGATCGACTCGAGAAGTCATAAATTTGGAAGCGCTTTAAAGAAATCCTAACAGGTATTCCTATTCGATTTCCAAAACAAGTCGATTAGGTCTTTATATGCCGCGGTGCACTTCAACGTCTATATGATCCGTCCAAATATATTACCCCTCTATCTGACAAAGAGTTCTCGCAGAAGCCACACTATCAGCCATGAAGATAACATTGCCTTCAGTTGGAGAGATGAGGAGTATGAAAGTTGTGAACAAAGCAGTGAAGAAGAGGACCAATATTGGCAAACCTTCAGCCCAAAAAGAGGTAGCCCCTCTGATCGATTCGTCCAGTCTTCCTCCACCCCCTCCCTTTGACATACAACCCCCATCATCGAAGAAAAGGAAAGGGACATGGCCTTCTACTCCAACCAGGGATGTCGAAATAAGGGTTCCTAAGAAAACCCTTGACGTCCCAGAGGACGTCAGCATCATTCAAGACAAGGAGGCAGCGAGAAGAGTAGCCGTAAATTTTTACTTCAATAAGGATAAGGAACTTCTCAGTAGGAAGTCCTTTTCTTGGCTTTAAAATGAATCGGCCACGGCTATGGGACAGGTAAATTACCAAATTGTCTTCAATCTGGTTGGCTTCATTTGTATCAATTTATACTAAATTCTTCTCTTGTTTTTGTCATGCAGGCTCTTTTGCTCCACAATCTCTTAGCGAGCAAAGCTTTTCACAAATACGAGCAGGAGCTTTTGAAAAATAAGGAGCTTGGAGAAGAGCTTAGGAAGGTAAAAGCTGAAAGAGATGACAAGAAAAAGGAACTTGATGATGCGGTTGACGCGCTAAACAGGTTGAAAGAAAGGGTGCTGAGCTTGGCCAGTAGCCTTCGACTTTCCAAGTAGAAAGTTAACAACATGAAGAAGACAGTGGATGCCAAGGACAAAGACATCGAAGAAATCAAGGAGCAGCTACTTGAGGTTCATGGCACTTCCTCCTTCAAGGCACGACTCGAGGCTTTATTAGAGTTTAAATTAGGAAAACTCAGCACCGAAGCGATCGAAGAGGACATTAAGGAATTGCAAGAACTGCTGTCATCGGATGATTTGGATCTTTAGGTTGTTGACCAAAGCAAATCGGCCCTCCAAGACATTCTTGCCGATCCTTTTGTTCTTGAACCAAGAAGCACAGTTTCGATGACAAGTGGCGAAGTTGTAGAGTCCCCCATTGTCGAGCTGACTGAGGGCGAAAATGTTCAACTTGCGGAGGGAGGAACTCTTGAGAAAAACTTGTTTTTGTTTTATATTTGAACAATTTGTACCTCTATTTGTTCAATTTGTGTCAAATAGCTTCACTTTTCAAGCAGAGTTTAAAATCAAATTTCACTTGGTGCTAATTTAGCTTCTATTTACTCATGCTTTTTAATACGTAATTGGCGATCAAGCACTTGGTCAATTTAAATAAATTAAAAGCCAATGTGCTAATAACGCATGCTAAATTGAAGTGGTCGATGGATCCAAAAGGACCAATATAATTTCAAACTGAGCTGTTATTTTGGCACATACTGAACTCTTAAAAAGGGGAACCAAGTCATGGGCCAGTTTGAGCCATGGCAATTTGAGATCAGACTCTAAGAGAGTTGATCGAATCTAGACTGGCGTTGAGCCAATAGGACGGTGATGTGAGATCAAATTGTTGGCAGATGATCAAATTAAAATAGGATTGAGAGGTGCTGTACGTTTGATGTTTATCGAATTGATCGAGTCAGATAGCGATGTTAGATCGAACTTGGTTTTAAGCCATGAAGATGGCATATTAGGAGTTCGGATCGAGTTTATCGAGTCTGAAGTTGTGCCACAGAGATGACATCATACAATTGAGTTCAGATTGAGCTGGTTGAGTCTAAAGTCGAGCCATGAAGATGGCGTCATAAAATTAAGTTCAGATCGAGCTGGTTGAGTCTAAAGTTGAGCCATGATGGCGTCACAAAATTGAGTTCAGATCGAGCTGGTCGAGTTTGAAACAAAATTGAATTCGGATTGAGCTGGTCGAGTATGAAGTTGAGCCATGATAATGGCATCATAAAGTTGAATTTGGATCAAGCTGGTCGAATTTGATGTTAAGCCATGACGATCACGTCACAAAATTGAATTTGGATCGAGTTGGTCGAATCCAAGTTTAAGCCATGATGATGGCATCACAAAGATGAAAGTTTAACTTGAAAACAACTTGGTAGTGATCCTGGGAAAATAAAATTTGAATTAATAAAGCAACTGCAGTTTATAGTCCACGAGCTGCCTACATACCTATATGTGTAGGGATCAAACCAAATGCAATTCAATTAGATAAAGATAAAGAATGAAAAATGAAAATGTTACAAGTAATACTTCCTTAAATGGTGAACATTCCAGCTTTTTGTGATAGTTGATCCATCCAATTTTTCCAACTTGTATACTCCATCATGAACAACAGACCGAATTCGATAAGGGCCTTCCTAGTTAGCCACCAATTTCCAAGCATAAGCTTCTTTCGTATTCTAAAAAACTTTTCTAGGCACGACTTCACCTTCCTAGAACTTCCTGACTTTAACCTTCTGATTGTAATATCTGGCGACAACTTGCTGGTAGCATCCAAGGCGATAGAATGCTTTGTCCCTTTTCTGTCCATTAGATCCAATGCATCTTGCATTATTTCATTGTTCTTTGCTTCATTAGGAGCAAGTAATTGACTCAAAGTTCTCGAGCAACTACCTCTGCAGGAATGACAGCTTCTGTATCGTACACGAGTGAAAAAGGAGATTCGTCAGTTGCCCTTCTTGGAGTCGTTCGGTAGGCCCAGAGCACCATGAGGAGTTCCTCGAACCAACATCTTTTCCTAGCCTCTAGTTTCTTCTTTAGGTTCTTCATGATCGTCTTATTGTTACCTCTGCTTGCCTATTTCCTTGCGGGTACCTTGGTGTTGATAAGCTTAGAATAATGTCCCAGTCGCGACAGAACTTCTTGAAGGATGAGAAAATGAATTGGGAGCCATTATCGATAACGATCTCCCTTGGAACTCTGAACCGACAGATAATATTCCTCCAAATGAACCTTTCGACATCTTGCTCTTTAACATCCGTAAATGCTTCGGCTTTGACCTACTTGGAGAAATAGTCCGTAAGGACGAGCAAATACTTGACTTGTCCTAGAGTCAGGGAGAACGGTCCAACCACATCCATTGAGTACTTCATGAATGGGTACGGTGAACTGACCGATGAGAGTTCTTCAGTTGGTTGGTGAATGGTTAGGGTAGTAGCTTTGTATTGTTGGCCAATATAATCCTTGCCTCTTTACCTTACTGCACAACGACCTTCCCCCAGAGTGGTTGCCACACGAACCTTCGTGCACTTCCCAAATGACCCTCTCCACTTCGTCTTCTCCTAGGCAAACGAAGGTAAGGACCTATGAAATAATGCCTATAAAGTCTCTCATCAATTAAGCAATATCGTGCAGCCTGGACATTTATCTTTCTCGCTACTTGCTTGTCTTTAAGCAACCATCCGTCACGTATATACATCCCAATGGGAGTCCTCCAATCGTCTCTTGGGTCCACATAGTTGGTCTCCTTGACCACGTCAATGCTTGGATTATCAATTCATTCCAAGGGAATGATTCTTCTCTCACTGACTTCTACTAAAGATCCAAAATTGGGAAGGGCATTGGCTCTTGTGTTGTGTTCTCGAGGGACATGTTTCACCTTGAAATGTTCGAACTAGGACTTGAGCTTGTTCACTAGCTTTATGTATGAAAGCATCTTCTCGTCTCGGGCCTCGAATTCTTTATTTTTCTGGTTAATGATTAAAGTGGAGTTGCTTTCTATAACGAGTTTTGAAGCCCCCAGTGCAGAAGCAAGCCTCATACCTGCAACCATAGCTTCGTATTCAGCTTCATTGTTAGTGCCCATGAATCCAAGCCCAAAATTCTATTTGATTTTTTGCCATTTAATGACTTTACTAGTACTTCGACCCTGAGCCCTTTTCATTGTTGGATTCATCGACCTGCACAGTCCATTTGTTCTATCCCATCTCATGTGGACAATACGTTAATTCAGCAACGAAATTTACAAGCACTTGTGCTTTTAATGCCTTCCAAGGCCTATCTTCGATGTCGAACTCTGTCAATTTGATGGCCCATTTTGTAAGTCTTCCAGAGATGTCTGGTTTGTGTAGGATAGCTCACATCAGATAAGAGGACAAAACCACAACAGTGTGTCCTTGAAAATATGGATGGAACTTTCGCGTTGACATGACAAATGCAAGGGCCAATTTTCGATGATAGAGTACATGGTCTCGGCATCCAACATTGTATGGCTAATGAAAAAAACTAGCCTTTAAATAGCATATTCTTCTTGGACAAGGGCCAAACTCACCGCTGTTTTTGAAACTACCAAGTATAGGTAGAGTGGCTCCCCATCTTTTGGTTTCGATAGGATCGGGGGAGTAGTCAAGTATTTCTTCAACTCTTGGAATGCTACCTCGCACCATTCATTCCATTCGAACTTTGTGTTTTTCTTGAGCAGCTGGAAAAAAGGAAGACATCGGTCTGCGAACCAAGCTATAAACCGACCGAGGGCAATGACTTAACCGGTAAGATTCTATATCTCATGCTTGGTTCTCGATGACGGCATCAGTTAGATGGCTTTTTATCTAGTCTGAGTTTGCTTCGATTCCCCATTTCATGACGATGTAACCCAAGAACATACCGCTCGCCACTCCAAAAGTGCACTTCTCTCGATTCAGCTTCATACCATATTTTCAAAGAATATCGAAGCATTCTTGCAGATGTTGGACGTGGAGGTGGGCCTGTAAAGACTTGACCAACATGTCATTAATGTATACTTCCATATTCTTACCAATTTGTTGTTCGAACATCATGTTGACCAGCCTCTAATAGGTGGCTCCTACATTCTTCAAGCCAAATGGCATGACCTTGAAACAAAAGATCCCCTATTTAGTAATGAAAGCAGTCTTCTCCTGGTCATCTGGGTGCAGAAGGATCTAGTTGTAACCAAAGAATACGTCAAGAAAGCTTAAGATTTCATGGCTGGCCATTGCATTGACGAGTCGATCGATATGTGGTAACGCGTAACTATCCTTTGGGTAGGCTTTGTTTAGATGTGTGAAATCAACGCACATTCACCACTTCCCATTCTTTTTCTTCACAATCACCATATTGGTGAGCCAATCCAAGTACTGTATAGGACGAATAAACTCAGCATCAAGAAGCCTCCTCACTTCATCCTTCACAACGTTGTTTCGCTCAATTCTGAGTTTTCTCCTTTTTTGCCTATAGGTCTGTGGTCTGGATCGACGTTAAGTCGATGCTAGATTATGTTCAAATCAATCCCCGACATGTCTGCATGGGACCACATGAAACAATCTTTATTAGCTTTCAAAAAATTAACAATTTGGGATTCTACCTCGAGGTCAAGTTGTGACCCAATCTTCATAGTGCATCTCTCATCTTTTGGATTGATTTGAACTTCATCAAGCTGCTCCAAAACCAACTGACACAGTCTTGATCCCTTGATTCGTTCTTTCTTTTGTATCTGTAATTGCTACAAAGCTTTCTTTTGTTTCATAGCTGTGGCATAGCAGCTCCATGCTGCTTTCTGACTTCCTCTTATCTCTCTAATCTCTCGCTTCGTCAGGTGATGGTATGTTGAGGGGACTGCCTTCATGGCGTGTATCCAAGGCCATCCCATAATGATGTTATACACCGAAGGGCAATCCATAACGAGAAAACTAGTCATCTTGTTCTCACCCGCTGCGTAAACCGAAAGTTTGATTCTCCCAATGGTTGTTGTTGATTCACCATTGAAACCTATAAATGATGTGGGGGATTTCTCGATCTCCTCTTTGTCAATTTCCATCTCCTTCAACATTGAGAAAACAAGATGTTGGCTGAGCTTCCATCATCTACTAGTATCATGCCAATCTCGCAATTCGCTATGTTTAGTTTGATAACAAGAGCGTCATCATGTGGAGTATCAAGCCTGAATGCCTCGTCACTTCAAAATGAAATAACAAGCTCGTCCTATTCATCAGTCAACAAGCTAATAGTTTTTTAATTCACTCTTCGTTGGTCCGCCTTCATTTAGTTGGCGAAATCACCACTAAAAACAGAGTCTCCACAAATGGCTGCAATTACCTTTCGGACTGTGGTGGTGACAATGTCTTCTCTTAGGCTCGATGGTCCTTTCATCCTTCTTGCTTTTTGTCGAGCTTGTATATTCTCCTTCCTCGTTCGGAGAGGTACTCCCTTAAATGCCCTTTCTTGAGCAGTTCCACTATCTCGAATCGCAAGGTTTTGCAATCAACCGTCATATGCCCTGCATCTCGATGGAACTTGTAGTACTTTGACTGGTCGTGGGAATGGCTTGGGGCCATCTTATTTGGCCATCTGACATAATCTTTACCTTCGAGCTGAGTGACCATCTTGGACAGTGATATGCTGAGTGCGTACTTTGAAGGAAACAATGGTCTTGTCACGGATCATGACTTGTCTTCTTTCCTCCTCCACTCTCGCTTTGGGGGTGTCCTTGTCTGTCCTCTTTAATTCGGCTACTGCCATTGCTTCTGACTCCACCTATTTTGGTCTCTAGTTCTCGCAAGCTCTCGTTCACATCTCTCATTTCCTCTTCCAGGTCGATCCATCCATTAACTCTATTCAGGGCTTCTTGGATGGTGTGTGGATAATTAGAGAAAATGTTGTTCTTGAAAGAAAAGTTATGCAGAAGTCCTTTCTTCAGTGCTTCATGAGCTGTTCCATCTTCTAAATCAGAAATCTCCAAGAGTGCTTTGCTAAATCTTTGATATAAGCCCGTAGTGACTCACCTGGGCTCTGAACGATCGACCACAAATCATTGGTCATCTTTCCAGTTTTGATGTGTACCGAGTATGCTTTGACGAACGAATCTATCAATCTTCAAAGCTATCGATTGATCCAGTAGGCAGGTTACTGAACCATCGAAGCGCTAGACCTTTAAGTGATTGTGCGAATAGCTGCACATTATCTCATCAAGAATTGAATCTGGGATATTTGTAGTGCTGACCACATTCTTATATTGCAACAAGTGGCCTTGGATTGGAAGTTCCATCAAATTGGGCGAATACAAGGTTTCCGTACTTTGGTGGTACAACTGAAGTGATCCTCCTCGTGATTGGGGTATCTCAAATTTTTTTGAGATGTCATCCAATGCTGGGGTCATGCTCATTTCTTTCAAAACCTTTTGGTCGATCTTCTCTTCCACGAGCCTAGTGTTCTACTCGAGCATTTCTTTCATCATTTGCTAGATTGACTTTGGAGTTAACAGAGTCAGTGTTGGAACTTCTTTAGATCTAGAGGTAGGTTTTTTCCTTTCAATTTTGTCAATAGCATCATCGCGTCGGTTGGATTCCACACAAACATTTGCAGTCTTTGTCACAGCTGGGGTTGCTATGGTTGTTGTAGCTGCTGGTGCTGGAGTCGAGAGAGTATACAAAGGTTGCATCCTCCCAATGGGGCTGTAGGATTGTTGTCTTCCTAGCTGTAGCGTCTGAAACTACCACTGCGCCACTATCATTACTGGGAATGCAGAATACCCATAGTATGAGTAATAATAGGATTATGAAGCCATCTGAGAGTTCTAATAGCTGATTTGGCTCCTCAAATCCAAATTCTCACCACTAAGTTGCTCCAATCTTCTATCACGGTCTTGAGAACGAGTTGCCTACTCCTGAAGCATTTTCTTTAGAGCCTCCACTTCTGCTTCAAAGGGCTTCCATTTGTTGGTTGGCCTGGGGAATTGGTTTAGTCTATTCAATTGCAGTTTCAGGAGTATGCTGGTTGTCAATATTGTCAACCATTTGTATCTGAGCTAAAGATTCTGGAGTTGATGACCTAAATACCCCACGGTGGGCGTCAAACTATAAACGGTAGATCTACAATCAAATATGAAAATGTAGATTTTGATCGTTAGGATTTTGTTCAAGGAACTTGGGCCCTTAAATCACTGTTAATTAGACCTATTATCTCTTAAGTAAGCATGCAAGGTTAAAGTGCAGTAGAATGAATAAAATAATGCTGGAAAAATAAGGATATCACATTCAGGATTTATAGTGGTTCACTATGTTAAAGAAGAGTCACATCCGTTGTAATGCATTATAACAAAGATTCTGGGTACAAATTACAAGATAGCAAAAAGAAGAGATGAGAAAACAATTGGGTGGAGTTTTTGTATCTGTTTTTCATGTCCCCCATGCAATGAAGAATATGTCCCTTATATAGTGAGGTAGAAAAGAATCGTGACTTCCAACCATTTTCTGGAGTGGAGTGATGCATGGTAAATAATCGCAGTAGTGGGACACGTGTTGATCTGTGATAGGCCACAAGAATCATGCCTGCCCCACGTTTCGGTCCATGATCAGACGTGTTAGTAACCGCCAGTTCGTGTTGTTAATTGTTAACTCATGTTGATCGATCCGGTCAGATAAACACTCAAAGACGAATTTGAATTACCTTGAGCAGCCGATGTAGCCCAAATGCCTACCACGCACAAAGAATCGAACCAATCAAAACAAACAAAACGTCAATTCTAGTAGCCTTCATCGTATCGATTGATTCACTTCAATCTATTCAACTCGTTTTAACACACTAGGCCATGTGGGCTTGAAGACATTTTGGGCCTACCTGAATTGTACCCCAACAAAGATGCAAATCTGATGGCTGCTTCTTACTGTCTTTATCCTAATCCAGCTTCGAAGCTACAGTGTCAGATTCTAGATGACTAACATACATTTTGTCTAGCAAATCTTCAGCAGTTGAAGCAATAACAAAATTTGTCTTTTCTTGTTGAATAAAATTCTCTTCCACAGCATGATTTAAAAAACTTCAACAAACCATCATAAAAACCATTAACATTCAAAAGCCCTAATAGTTTTGAATGAATACCTAACAATTCCCACTAGCAGCTAGAAACATTTATTTAAGGATGCCTATACCACCAGGTAAAACTATATAAGCATAAGCTATGTTAATCATAGCTTCTATGCGTTCACAATATGGCTAACGCTTTTCTCACTGATACTCTTTCATTAACATTACTCTAAGAAAGTACTTTAGGCATAATCCCTAACACTTGAGTACCATTAGATTATGCTGCCATTGAAACAACCTCTATTGACTCTAAACTACCTTCCCCATAAACTACATTAATCTTCATGCGTGCTAAAATTTGCCCTAAGTGCTCTACGGCTTCTAAATAGACTCTATCTTTTCTAGAACTAGAACCACAAAAAAACACAAACAATTTTAATTTTCCTAATAAATAAGAGGAAGACGTATTTGTCTTTGTTCTTTCTCTTATTATTTTTTTTTTTTGGGTTTTTGGCTTTAAGTCCACTTTGCCGAAACTCCCTAAGTCCTGAATGGGATCTTAAAGGACATAAAAATGTACGAAAACTAAAAAGTCAAGCAATCAAATCATAAAAGCTAAAATAAAAATCCAGATAAGATAGGTATAAGTAACAAAAGCAAACAAATTTTTTAAAGATTTACTAAACAACTCTGCAAAGTTTTAAAGAAAGACAAATATCAAATGAACTTTTGAAAAGGTATAAAACTATGTAACTTTTGACATTCTCAAACAAGTGTAAATAATTTGATAAAAAATAAATTAAATATTGTAGACTTTTTGACTTTAAAAACCCGAATCTACATGACTAATATAAAGGACAAAATGAAATATAAAGCAAAATCGACAAATTACTATTGAACATTTGACAAATGAGACACAAATCTTGAAACGTTTATATAGGATTCAAAATTTTCAAACAAACTATAGTATATCACATGATTAATCTGACAGTATAATATTTTCTTAAAAAAACCGTAATTATTCAATACTTACTATAAAATCTAAAAACAAACTATTACTAAAAACATAAAACACATTTGCTTGCCAAAAACATTCAAACAAAACTATAGATACAGATTTAATCCCCATCCAATTTCCTTACGAACTGACAAACAGGATCTTTTAAAAGCAAGATTGTCAAGACACTGTCTTTTTGCATGAAATTTAAGCCAAAATTTAATATTATTTTGAACATAGCTGCTAAGATGACTCTAAAGAGTAACTTGGAGATCATCTAAGTTTAGAAATACAGTCCTTGCATAAATGAATTTTGTCCTTCTTATTACTGATACAAATCCAAGTGAATGATAATTACTTTACAAATCTGTACCCACATTTGTTACATACCCAATAGCATGAGCTCTTCTTCTCATAGTACTATAATTGGTGCCCATATCTGGAAGTCCAACATTGTGATTAAAATCACTTGGATGAGTTTTACCTTCAATCAAGATCCTCACATCACTGGGAATACCAAAACACATAAAAATCCATAATCAAGTAATTCTAGACTTATATTTCTGCCTAAGAACCTTTGAGAAAGTGATAGAAAATATTTTTTAAGTGATGACATTTTGAATGTATAAAAAACACAGAAAAAGAAAAACAAACAAATAAATATACAAGGAAAAAAACTAAAAGGTTTTAGATAAGATCCGTGTTCTTAAAAAGGAACAAGAAAGAAAAACTGAAAAACTAAAAAGAAAAGAAGAAAAACCAGCTACAAATTTTAGAAAGAGAAAGACAACATTCTGGAGAGAACAAAGAGAATTTTAGAACTAGAAAAAAGAAAAAAAAATGTAAAGAGAAAAGGCTCAAAAAGCACAGCTCCGATGCACAATAGCCGAATTTATAGACATATCATAGGTTACTGTGCTAAACATGTGATAAATATACGAGTGGAAAAATAGACTAGGCTGACATAACCGAGCCAACTATTCTTAATCAAATTAAACTTTTACAATCTCAATTTGGCCTATATATTTTAAATTAGTTATTCTGTGACACATTTTAAACATACTCACTATAATATATATAGTGCTAAAATTTCAATTTGTAAATATACTACAATTAATTTAATATAACAGTATTAATATAATCTTATAAATTATATATTTAAACTACTCTTATATAGCAAATAAATTTAATAAATCAATACTACTACATAAATAAATATACTTGTTATTAACATAATGTTAAAAAACTGTATCTATATATATATATAAACTACTCTTATATTGCAACAATTACTAATTTTTTAATTTTTATATAATAGTATAGTATTTTCCACTGCAATGTGCAGGTTTTCCTGCTAGTGTCTACTAATTTTATTAATTGTGCAATCTTCCTTTGACAAAAGCCAAAAACGTTTGTTATATGATCATTTTAAGTCCTATTGTCATGTTATGTTCTAGCTTGTTATCCCTATTTTTCAATTCCTAAAAAGTTGTTCTTTCCAAGAATCCATGGGATTCTTTTTTCTTTTTTTTTCAAACAAAAAAAAAATCCATAAAATTGGTAAATTAAGTAAAAGTCATATAATAAAAACGAATAGGAATTAATAAATGCGTTGCGCGTATGACTTATTACCACAAATTTTGTGTTGTAAAAGGAATGGCCTTGGAGGCACATTCCTCAATCGCTTCTAAGAATATTAGTGAAAAGGAGGATGCAATTAGACTGTGATCACCTTAAACATAATGATGTTTAACGCTATTTTAATAGTCGCATGAAAGATGGAATTTTTGTATAGGAAGACATGCTTATTATCATGACACTCCTAACTTAGATTAAGATCTCTAAAGCTACAACCGACTTAAGTTAATTGATATGATTATTTGAAACTATTCCAAACACCTTCATCTTGTTCAGAAGCATTATTGCATTATCAACAATAAGAGTCAGAAATTGTCATTATTGATGAAGAATTATATACCTTTATAAGTTGTCTAAAGACTAATGAAAGGTGATATATATGACTAGTGGGAGCTCTTTTAAAGACTACAGTTAGTTTAAAATAAATAACAAAATAATTAGTAAGCATTGGGGGTATTGCAGTGAGATTTGTATAGCTCATTTCTTTGAGGATGAAGCATTCTAGAAGAATCTTATTTAGTGTCTACGTTGAACACAAATTTGATTTCTGTCTGCTTATTTTGATTATCTTAATGAAAACATTTATATCTAAAGAATTATTAATTAAATTGCCCCAATATACGTACAAATTCTATATGTGAAAACTACCATTATTTAATCATTGCATGACACTGATCGTGCAAAACAATGAATGAAGTTCTAAGAAACAAAAGCTACAAGAATCAAATTATATATCTCTGTGGCATCTAAGACTAGATCACATCAACCTAAATATGACTAACAGGTAAGTTAAGGATGAAACCTTGTGGGAGTTAAAAGTCCTACCAATACTGATATGTAAACTTTTTGAAGGTAAAATAATTAAAGACCTTTCTTAAACTAGGACATGCCCATATTTATGGCCCGATAAATAAACTAGAATGAGGAGACTAAGGATTTTTTTTTTTTTTTTTTTTTTTTTTTTTTTTGCTTTCATTGATGATTACACTAAATATAGATGTGTATACCTAATGCACCAAAAATAAAAAACTTTTGAAAAGTTGAGAGAATTTTGAACGGAAGTAGAAAAACTTAGGTAAGCAAATCAAAACTCTTCTATCGAATCTAGGTGATGAATACTTGGATATGGAATTCAAGAAGCATTTGACAAACAATAAGATATTATCTTAACTTAGTATTCCAAGGACAACACTACAAAACGGTATACAAAAGGATAATGAGAATTTCCTCGACATGGTAAGATCACAAATGCCAGTCTATGCCATTTATGCGTATAGGGTTGTCAATCCTTGTTACAAGGGCCAAGGTTGATAAGTTGTAATTGCGTATTGAATATGCATGATTGTAGGATACCATAAAGGCATGTATGGAGGTTTCTTCTATGGTACATAGAATCACAAAGTATTTTCTCAAAGAATTCAACGTTTCTAGAGGAAAACTAAATGAAGGACTTCAAATCTTGAAGTCATCCTGAAGGAATTAGCCAGTGATGAGATCGTTTCACAGAATATTGATCACAATGATAAGACCATTGTTGAGTCACCAGTCGATAAGAATGAGGTCAAAAAAAAAAAAAGAACATATAAGGACACTAAGTCATAGTGGTAGGGTTGTAAGACAAGTTCATGGGAATCAAAGAGGCTTATGTAGCAATCTCAAATAATAAAAGTCAAAGATCCTATCTTCTTTATTGACATTATAACAGATGTTGATTTAAATTATGATAAGATGAAATTAACTTGGAAATATAATCCATATATATAGGAACAAAGTCTGGGAGATTGTGATATACCTAAAAGAAGAAAATCCATTGGTTGCAAGTAGATTCATAGAAGGATGAGAGGTGTAAATGAGAAAGTTGAAACTTTTAGAGGGCGTTGAATATGTAGCAACCCTTAAGGTGAGAATAAGAATTTATAAGATTTTCAAATTTAGTATAAGTATTATGATTTAATAATTCCCATGAAACCTAATCTTGTATGATTTGCTTTACTTCATTTTATGTTATTCTCAATCTCACCCAACAAGAAGAATTCCTTAAAAAATCTAGAGACCATGAGACTCACACCTTCCCAACAACAACAACATTTTTTTTTTTTTTTGAGATGAGTTGGGAACTTCAGGGAATAACAATACATCATCATTGTTGTCGTTGTCATCGTAGTTGTTATTATTATTATAATTATTAAAGTTTGTTAAAGAGGCTTTTTTATGTTTAACTTTTTTTTCATATTTTTTTTTAACAAGTGTTAAAATTTTGATCATTTGAATGTTTGAATTTTATATATTTTATGGTAAGAACTACTTTATTGTGCATAAATGAATACAAAAAAAATAATAATATTCTAGAGAATTTGAGAAAAGTTTCTTGTATGTAGTCAAACATGATAGTCCTAGGAATTAGGGCTATTAAAAAAACTAAAAATTGACTAAAACCAACTAAAAAATTGAAAAGAAAAATCTATTTGTAATAGCAAAACTGGCTGATTCAGTTGCAAATTGACTCTTAAATTATTTTTCTAATAAAATATAAATATAAATTATAATAACATATCATACATTAAACTCAATGTTATGTTTAAACTTTATTGTTAGATTATGAATTTTCTTGCAAATTTGTTTGGTTTTTATTATTTCACTAGTATATTATTGTTCTCAAAATGTTATGTTTTTAGGTCATCTAATACATTATATTTTCCTTAAAGGAAAAAAAAAGAAAAAAAGAAAAAGTGGAACCAACCAAGATTTTACTAGGTTACTATATGTAGTCTAGTTGGATACTATAGTCTGAAATCGACCGTCACAAGCAAACGATGATCGGTCAAAAACCAACTAAAACTCTCTTACAAATGGTTGATGCTCATTTTTCCAACTATCATCACTAGGTTTCCAACCGATTGAAAATTTACTAAAAGTTGACTGATGAACACCCATATTAAGAATCATTTTCCCTTCTATCACTTTCCTAGTAATATAATTACTAGGGGTGTTTGTGAGCGGTTTTTTTTTTTTTCTCTAAATCATTGATCAAACCAAAAATAAATTTTATTGTTGGATGGTTTAGGCCGTTTGATATTTTTTATAAAACTAAACCAAACCAAATCACTCATAAGCGTTTTGAGTGGTTTGGTTTAGGCGGTTTATGCTTAAGATTTAAAAATTAATATTTGGTAAAAATTATAAAGCGTCTAAAATTTTCCCCTTTAAAGGTTTAATACAAACCAAAAACAAAACTAAACAGTTACAATAACAACAAATCAAAGTTCACTAATAACCAAACTAAAAAGTAAAAATACAACTAAATAACATAAGACAACGCAATTAAATTTTAAACTTGAATTGAAACTTTCCATTTATGTTGATAAAACTATCCTTTTACTAAATTTCTTTATCGACGTTGAGGTGAGTTGGGCCAACGACAGAGAGAGATGACATGACAATGACGCCATAGTGAGTAGGCCGTCGGTGTTATAGAAAGAAGACGTTGGTCACTAAATGGGGGGGGCTAAGGTTCCATTCTATGAGTTAGTCTTGGTTGTATATATTGTTTCTTTAATTTGATTTTGTTTTTTGGATGCTTAGAGTGTAGAAAGGTAAATTCCATATAAACAATAACAAAAATTCTTATATAAAAAATATTTTAAAAATAAAAATCATATAATATGGCAATTTAATGGGCGATTTTGGTGGGCAATTTAAGTGGATGGTTTAAAAGTTCAAACCATCAATCAATCAATATAAAATATTTGTGTAAAAAACCAACCAAACTATTCAAAATTAAAAAAAAAACCACTAATTTGGTTTGGTTTGGTTTGGATTGGGCAGTTTGGACGGATTAACAAGTTTTTGGTAAACCCTTAATGATTACTACCAATACTACATACGAAACATCCCTTTAGAGTAATGTTTATAGCCAAGGGATACACCCATATAAAGTTATCGATTATGATGAATCTTTCTCTCCAATAACCATGATTAAGTCCATCTGAATTCTTATATCCATTGTTGTTGTATTCTTCAACTACTAAATTTAGTATATATATTTCAAGACAATATTCTTGACTAACAATTGTTGTGTATTTTTCATATCAACACAAATTCACAAGTATATACAGATAACAAGTAATAAAACGATGAATTAAGATCGTTTCTATGGAGATTTGACAATATTATTATTAACTATTAAAATTGTCTCACCCTATTCTTATACAAACAATGACAACAATAAAATAATTATTATGTGATATCCGAAATCAGTTTAAAATCTAAGAATTTAAATAATGAATTTCCTTGGAAATTTCATATTATATAAATGCAAAAATTTTGTGATCTAGATATAAAGAAATTTTATGTACATTATGTGTGCAAATTCTCATAGATAATGTTGTATTTTATGCAAACAAATTTTGTGAGTTGATGTTCAAAAATTTGTTAAGCAATTTAGATTAAAAAGTAAGCTAACAAGCTTAATTGTTGTAGGATATGTTGCAACAAATTTTGAAACGAATATGTAGTATGAGAATTATATTTTATAAGATTATACAACATATGAATTATGTCATATGAAAAATTTCAAAAGTTATAGAAGGTTGTGGAAGGTTATAGGAGAAATACTGATAGTATAGGAAGAATACTACGCTGTATAAAATTGGATTGCAAAAGTCAAAGTTCAGTCAACTTTTTGCTTCTTCAAAGTTGTAGGATATTCTATACTAATCTAAGGAGACAACCAGACCTTTACAGAGGGGGTATATTTACAAATTTTTATTTGTAATTTGGTCCTTAGTTGACCTATAAATATCCAAGGGTCTAGTTGAAAGAAAACTTTTTTTTCACCTTTTTCCTCTCTTTAAATCATTTTCTATCAAATTTTTGCTAGTTTTATTCTTTAATCATCCTTGAAAAAAAAAGATTTTAACTCGAGAGAAGATCAAAGGAGCTTTAAAGTCAAAAACCTAATCTTGTTTAAGGATGTTTCCTAGTTATTTTCAAGCTTAAAGTGAGGGTTATTATTGGTTATGTTATGGTATGTTTTAAGTATGTAATGCATTTATTTTTGAAGAGAATTAGAGGCTTATGACTGTCAAAATAGAGTACAAATGTTTTGAAATCCTTTTGGTAGAAACCCAATCACTAAACTTGAGAAAGTTTGTGATCTTACGTAGTAAGATGTGTTATGGAAATTGACATACAAAGAAAACTAAATGACATTGCTAGTTTATGTGTTATATGTTTGAGGATATGTCTGAAAGGATAAAAACGGATCTTTGCACAAATAGAATAAAAATTTTGCATTTTCGTTGCAACAAAACTTAAAAGAGACTTCAAAGATTTGTGTTTTTCAGCACTTAGAGGCCAAAATAATTTCTAAGTTCAACATGAGATTTATTAAAAAATCGAGATAAACAACTTTTGTGGAGAAATTTTCTTAGAATTCTAAATGGATCAGGCAGAAAAACAAGAATTTCCAATATGCCTGCTTTGAAAAATAGCCAAAACAACTTCAAAAATTTTGATTTTGGAAAAAAAAATTAAAACATGAAAGTTGTAGATCTCATCAAAATTGTTAGGGTTCATCAAATGAGATTTTTGTCAATTCTGCACAGAATTCGACTTATAAATTTTACGGAATTTGACTACGAAGTTTTTGAAATGGTTTAAAAACGAGCCTTGAGCCCTTTGAATTAGCTTAAAGCCTATAAGCAAGAGATGTTCTACACTATGCTAAGTGCAAAACTGTATGATGAGATATAAGGTTCGACAATAGTTTGCCTAAGTTAGAAATATAGAAATAATTCAATAGTAAAGGATTGAGCTAATAATTTAGTATTACTCTAGCAAGATATAAAGTCAACTTGAAAAGGACAAAGATTAGTTGGAAATGCTAGTGTGAGAGATCAAGTAAGTTCTAAACCTCATTTGTGGCATAAGGGTAAGATTTTCAAATGCTTGAAACTTGTTTGGAAAGTGATTGTATTTGATATGCTTACCAAGCTATCTATAATGTTTGTTACTTTAAATTGATGAATGTCAAGTCATGATATATAGCACTTTCATTAAGATTATATGATTGGTAATCTAAGCCTATGAGAAAAGATAAAAGAAATATTGTGTTGACCTTTTGAATTAAGGGAGGATTTATGTTAAGACCTAAAGGATGGATCAAAAATCTCTTGACCTAAGAGGAGGATTCCGAACTAAGTGAAGGAAAAGAAGTCTCCAACCTAAAGGGAGCATCATTTTAATTTATATTATGATCTCTATATTCGATGATCATGTGCACTCGGTACATAAACTTGGACCCATAGTTTAAGATAAGTAAGATAAGAATGATGTTTAGGTGTTTATAATCAAGCATAAATGGAATAATGCATTGAATAGATTCTAGCATTCCTTGTATAATGTTTTGTGAGAAATGCTAGAACTTGCTCAGTGATAGCTCGTTTAGTTCTCTACTGCTGTAAGAAATTTTGCCAAAAGACAGGAGTAAGTAATGATGAGTCGGGTGTAATACGGGGCAATATGCGATAAACAGGTTATGGATACTGCTGTAATATAGATTCTGCTGTTTGTTTTTGAAAGAATGTTTAATTACTATAATAGTAAATATAAAATGCTTTTGTAAGAGATGTTTCACATATTGTAAATGTTTACGGAGTAGTGTTATTAATGTTTTCAATGACTGTAAAGTAAAGTAAATATGTTGTATTGCAAAGAAGAATTATTTTACATTTTTACATACAAGTATTACTGCACAAATATAATAATGTTTAAGATGAAAGCATTAAGGGATAACTTGAATAGTTAGACTGTACATAAAACAAGGAAACAAAAACAAAAAGCAGAGTTACAAAAGAAAACACCGAGAAAATAAAAGCTTTAGAATTACAACTTCCCCCACACTTCACTTGAATCTCTATCTTATCTTTTTAATTAATTAACCAAATTAATTTGTTTATGGAGGCACTAATTCCTCTACAAGCCTCTTCCAACGGTCATGTAGATATATCCCACTTAACTAATTCACATTCACTACATTCTTATATAAATTAAATTAAGCATGGATTCTTTAGGTCTAAGCTTTCATAAATGGTTACACATATAATGCAAGTTTCTTCAATTCTCACTCTCATTTCAACTTATTTTCTAAATTAAAAAAAAAAAACTCATTTGGTAAACAGCATATAAAATAAATCAAAAATATTTATTAAAAAATAAAAAAAAAATTGATTATTTTCCTCCTCTTGTCTTACTCAAGTACAATTTTGTTTTTAATTTTTGAGTCCTTAACATTTCATTTTAGTTACTAAAGAACCGTTAAGTTTGACCGTCAATAATTGCTGAATATTATTTTTTATGAAAAATTAATAAATTATCCTTTAAATAATTGATACATTAAAAGAGTAAAGGTAAATCACAGTTATTAATTCAAAAATACCAATCACAGCCATTGATTTTTACAAAAAAAAAAATCAAATGAACAAAAAAGAAAAAAAAAAACCCAACACTCAAAAGAATTCTAATTTACCAAATTTTCCTCCTTTTCTCTCTCTCTTCTCTTCTCTTCTTCCCTCAATTCCTTTTACATCAAAAATGACACGACCCGTCTTTTCGGACAGTCACTTTACTTTCTTAAATATCGTTTCATAAATAGTAATCTTACTTACTTAGTAAGAAAAATACTGAAATAATTTTTTTCTTTAAACGTTCTTTAAAACTGATGCGACCTCTGTCGCATTTCAAGTTAAAACATCGCTCAACACTTGCCCTTAAAATCATTTCAAATCGTTTCTTAAAATGTAATAAGAAACATTTATTAAATCATAGCTCAGAACTTTACTTTATAATTACATAAAACAGTTCGTAAACTGTATCTTAAAACTTTGAATACAATTCTTAGAATTTTGATTTTCTTTAAACTTTGAAAACACAACATTAAACAATGGAAAACCTTTTCTTTGCATAGCGGAAGTAAAAAATGATGGTATCCATACCCAAATCTTCGCATCTGTCCTCCGCAGCACCCCGCTCTTCTAGCGGGTCCTATTGGTCACCAATAAATTACCTACAGCATGAAAAACTTTTAATGAGCTTTCGCTCAATAAGTTCAAACATAAACTCACAAATGATTTAGTCGTGCTTTAAAACTTTTCTCATAACAACCTTCCTTTTCCATAAACATTTCTGAAAACGTTTTTCATAAACGATTTCCATAAAACATTTCTGAAACGTTTTGCATAAACATTTTTTGTAAAACATTTCTTGAACGTTTTTCTTAAAGTGTCATTTATAAATCTTTTCTTGAAAACATGAAAATGTTTTTCATAAACGTTTATCATAAAATATTTCTCTGAATGTTTTCCATAACATAACATATAAATATTTCATAAAAGGCATTCAAGCAACATCAGAATACATGACTCCATTTATGCTCAATTATTAACTTCAATTATGAGCATTTTATGAACATCATTTTCTTACTTTAACTTTCTATTTTCGTTCCTTAACTTTCCTTACCTTATTTTAGTGTTCGTACCAACTTATTAATCATGAGATCATAAAACATGATGCTTCCCTTGTGGAAGACTTGAGACCATCAAACATTGAGGTCTTGTACCTCACATCTAGGAGGTCAAACTTTAATTTTACTTTCATTACCTCATAACAAGAGGCTAGTATGACACTTTCTTTTTATCCTTATGTTACCTTCTTATTAACTTTAGTGAGCATTTCAAATGTAATCACATCATATGCAAACACACTTGCAATTCATAGCTTGTACTATTAAACCTATTGCATAACAAATGCAACTCATTGCATAATAAATGCAACATAGAATGCAAACGCATTTTGCTAATCATAACTTGTATTCTAACACTTATTGCATATCAAATGCAACATATTGCTTAATAAATACTTCATAAAACATAAACACATTTTGCAAATCATAACTTGTATTTTAACACTTATTGCATATCAAATGCAACATATAATGAAATCATATTTTTCAAATTATAACTTTTATTCTAAAACTTATTGCACAACAAATGCAACTTATTGCATAACAAATGCATCATGAAACTTATAACTTAAACTATAAAACATTATGCATTGTCATAATGCAAAACATACTTTCAATACTTTGAAAATCATAACTTAAAATTTTAAAAATATTGTGCATATCAATATGCAAATAGACTTTAAACATAACAGTTGTAAATTCATTGCAAATCTTCTTTGCACTTTAAAACTTTTTGCATAATAAATGCAAACATACTTTAAAAGAAAGTTTCATAATAATTGTAAACTCATTTACAAACGTATACATAAATATTTAAAAATTATTTACTTCATGCTGTAGGTGAGGTTTGAAACTTACCCGAACTATGCTCTAGCGTTCTCTATTCCGTTCCTTTTCCTTCCATTAGTCGGCCTCTGTGTCCTGATCAAACGATAGCCGACTTATTAGTTAACTTTCTTTATTATCAATCCACTCGATTGATAATGAAACGTAAACATTAACCATTCTTTCCTCTTAACTTGACTAGTATACTTTCATTTACCGTTGTCTTTACTTAACCTTATAAACCATTGGTTTACTTTTCCTTCACTTAGCTTTGTAACCCACCGAGGTTACTTTTCCTTTTAACCTTGTAACCCATCGGTTTACCTCTCGTTTACTTAAACATCCCTTATTAAATCTCTGGTCTCACATGACGGTTACGTTACTTAACGTATTACGGAACATTTTTCGTCTAATAACATTATGCTAAATCGGAGTGTTCGACTCCGTTCTAGCCGTTTCCTTAATAATGATGATTTTACCCTTAACGGGTTTTTCATCACTCTTGTAACCTTATAAAACCCAATCTCACATAAAACAGTGTAACAATCATTGATCATGCATTAAATAAGTTTTTATGAAAGCATCTAAAACAATTTATTTTAAATGGTTCATATTGTAGGCAAGATTCCTACTTACTTGGACTCCGAGCTAAGCAGGTCTAGTTGTACTACGCTGTATCTACAGCATGTGAAGTATCCTCTATAGTGCTCTTCGAGAGACCATGAATGGCTAAGAATGCTTCCTGGAGATCATACGTTACTATAATTGTCATTCTGGACTCCGTTATTGCTATTGGAATCGCCTCGATCTGCATGCAGTTGGTACCGAACAATTTTCACCAGAGTGGAATTAGCTCAAACGGAGGTCACCATTACGTTTAGAGCATCGAAACGAGTTGGGAGGCTGTCTCGGATCTTCGATCGGAGGTCCGGATCACAAAATCCCAAATTGGTCGTTGACCGGCGACGATTGGCTCTGTTGGGGCTGAGCTCGAGCCTACCCCCCCTAATTCAACCCTCCTGAGTTGAATGGTGGGGTCAATTTCACCCAATTCGGCCTCCATCTGCTCAATTCAAAGATAGGATTCTCGGTCAAAACCGACGGCTCCGATCTCCTATCTCTGGCGGAGATACCGTGAAATTGAGCTGGGGGATTTGCTCCCCGACATCCTCTGAGCATTTCCCCTATGGTGGGGCAGCTCAACACCACGTGGAATGACGGCTCGAAGCTTCTCGCGGTGGCGCACAATGGCGGAGGTCGTTCTCCGATGACCGGCCGTCGTCTCGTGCAATTGAGGAGCCAAATTTCTTCCTCTCGGTCCTCTGAAGGTGGCTGCCTCTTCAATTTGGCTCAACACGGCCTAAAACGGTGAACCTGAGTTCACCCACAGTGGCTCAAGGCGGGCGTCCTCGATCTTCGATGTGGGGCGACGGGACAGTGCAATTGACCGAGGGGTCTTGCTCGCTGTCGCCCTCTGGTCCTTTTGGCACCGGCTGTGTGTCACACAGCCACCGGAGATGGTGGGCCTGACGGTGGCTCCACGACGACAACGGGGCTACTCCGTCGAACCTTTTCCAGCCAAAATCGAGCTGGGAAATTGGTACCATCTTGCTCCTCTCCTCATGCTGAGTCCATAGACACCAAGATCACGTCAATTGGTGGTCGAACGGCGGAGAATTCACGTCGAAAAAAATGGGTTTCACAGCCACTTTGGGTGGTGCGTGTGGCCTCCTCCGACGACGTTTTGGGTGGCACGACACCTCGTTGGACTCAACTCGTCGAGAGCTTTCCATTGGCGTGGGAGGTGTCGAAAACGGACGCCAAAATCTCAAACGAGATTTGAGGAGAGAGAGAGAGAATCTAGAGAGAGAAAGTAGAGAGAGAGAAAGCCAAAGTTTTGTGACATTTTTTCTTTTTTTTCCCCTTTCTTTTTGTATTCTTATAAAACAAAATTATGGTCCACACAATCTAATTCTGTACTGCATGACCTTAAACAGTCTAATTCCTATACTGTTTTGCTCTAATACTGTATAATTTTTTGTAATATTATACAGTATTCTCCTTAAATTGTACTTTTTGTCTTAATATAATCCTCAACTTAATGTATTTTTAATGCATTAAAAATCTCGGGTGTTACAAAAACCCTGGTTAAGGTTTTAAACTAAATCACCATCTCAAAAGCTTCCAAATGAATCGGATCAGGCAAAAAAATAAAAATGCTATTAAGTGTTTATGCTAGCAAAACACTAGAGGATCACAGCAAAAATGTTGCATTTCCAAAATATCAAATAGAATCAGGCAATGGTTGTCTCTTCCACTGCACTTTTTTCTTCTTCTGTTGTGACTACTCTATTGAGATGACGTCGTTGTTGTTGTCGCCACTATTGCTCACGAGGTTAAAATCAACGGAGCCCCAGTCGGCGCTATGGAGGATGCTCGTCAGATATAGTGAAGGTGTATCTCGGTGTCTCCAAGACGGAGGTAGTTTTGAACAGCTCCTCTCCTTTCTGACAACTGAGACCACAATCGAGACTAGTGAACACCCTAGTCGAAAGATCGCGACCCACAGTCGAAAGATCTCATCGGATATAGTCGATGGCAAAGAGAGAGAGATGAATCGAGAGAGATGGGAGAGAGATTGGGGAGGAGGATGCCGGAGCAGGGGGAGACTAGAGGGATTTTTTTTTTTTTTTTTGGAGGGGGGAGTGTTGGGGTGGGGAGGTTTTTTCTTCTTTTTTTGAAGGTTTTTTGTTTCCTTTTGAAGGTAAATTTTTTTTTTTTGAAATGTTTTGAAAGTAGATATTTTTATTTTTAATAATATATATATTACTTTTTATTGTTTTTATGTATTAATTTTAATTTTTTTTAAACATATAAGTTATTTAACTAAAATACCCCTATTAGAGTAGTCACATGTCCCTTATGTGGGGCTAAATTTAATGGCTAACCGTTAAAATGGTCCCTCAACAACTAAAATAAAATATTAAGAACTAAAAAATAAAAAAATAAAAAAGTTTTTGGGACCAAAGTCTTACTGTCGTGAAAAATTAAGAACCAATTTAGTAGTTTAACCTAAAAAGTGATTCAAAATACTTTTGTTTTAAATTTTGCAAGAGAAAATAATATTGTAAAAGTTGTTCGAACCGCTTTTTTTTTATGACAGGAACCTGGTTATTTTTCAGCAGATTTCTCACAAAATAAAATGAAAATGTTTTAATTGATTGAAAAAAGAGATGAAACAACAAGATAGCATGGAAGTTTCGAGGACTCCCTAGCCTCCCAAGACTACCAACCAATGTCAACAAATTCAACACATACCCAATCTTCTCCTCCTCACCACTCTTGTATACAACCAATATACCACCAACATATTCTCCATACATACATACTATATATATATATATAACACTACTAACAGCCCTTAGCCAACGGCCCTTGACCAAACAGGTCCTAACAGGTTCCAAATGTGTTTCTAAACACCTTATACACTTTTCTGAGAAAAATTTCTTTTGAGGTACTTTATACATATTATATAATTGATCAATATATATTTCAAATTCTTCTCTTGTTGATTATCTGAAAAATAAATTAAAACTGTTGCGCATAAACTTTACCTAATCGGATTTTTTTAGGGGTTTACCGACTTGGATTGCACTTCACTCAAAATAAAATGAGATTTATTATTTTTTTTTGTTTTTCTCTTATTTCATCTCCATTAAAATAATTTCTCTCAAAAACATCCTCGTTAAATTGGAATATCCAATTTGTACTCTATTATTTCATAATTTTTCTATGATATTATAAATTATTTTCTAAAAAGTATTCCTTAAAAAAAAAAAAACCAATTCCCTATTTATCCTACTAAAGTAGCTATTTTCAAATATCTCCAACTTACATATATTTTTCCCTTCATAGTGGCACTCTCAAGTAGCATTTTTCTTATAAATACATTTACTGTAATTTAACCATCCTGAAATAATTTGTCTCACATATATCCTTAAATATTTTTCGTGCGCACATACACACATGCACATATATAACCAAAATGCATATTCTGTTTCCATTTTTTTTTCCTATAGTCTTTTATATCCTGTGCTTTAAATGAGCCTCATTAAACTCTTCTAACCCAAACCAATCTTATTGAAATAACTTATCTCAAATGTCCAACTGCCCAACATTTTTCTTCGTAGTTAACTTTTTTTTCCATGGTCCTAATTGTTTTTTTTTCCCCTAATTATCCTACTAAAATAATTTACCTTATATGTGCCTCTGCCTCAATATTTTTCTATAACTCTTTCAAGTAACTTTTTCATATATACACCGTAAATAATTTTCTATCTAGTTTATCCACTTTGGAACCTTTTTTTTTTTTTTCAAATTTTCTCTACTGAAGTACTTTTTTTACTTAACAAAATACTTAATAAAAAAAGTAAATTATAAACTTCGAAAGTAACTTCAAATCTTCATATCAAGAAAAGTATATAGGGCAGTACTTCGGTACACCAGAGTCAACAAAACGCCCAAGTAATCGTAGCCCTTAATTGATAATCCAATGGTTGTGATGATGTGAAGGGCAAGGCATCTTTTGCTTACATAATAGTCCCGGTTCCAGTTAAATCATGGCTCTCTGCTACTGTTATGTTAGTAACATGCCATAAACTTTCAATCACCCTTTCGGTGTAAAAATAATATTAGAGAATGGCACATGAATGGTCTATATAGAATATGTTTCTCCACCTCCAAATATACTTTATAACATTTGCAATAGATTTCATTTCGCACTTTTACCCAACTATAAAGAAGAGTCAAAACTCCTTTTGAACTCATGGGCGACGGTTTGAACACAACATTAAAAAAAATTATATTTTTTTAAAATCATGGTAACTCCAAATATTAGTAAAATTATGATTTTACGGCATCGGCCGATTGAAGAATTAATGCTTCTTCAACATTTGTTCATGAAATCTGAAAATTGATAAACCAAAAGTGGCTGAACAGGATGTCTAAAAGTAGAGCCGGCAATACGGGTTGCGACACGACGACACGACACGAATCCGACACGTTATTTTGCGGGTTAGTGTCGGAAAATTTGACCACGGGTCATTTTAGTGTCGACCCAAAACTGACCCGTCAAAAAACAGGTCGTGTTCGGTCAACCCGTCTGACACTAAAATGACCCGTTTTTGACCCGTATTTAATTAATTAGCTTTTAAAAAATTAATATTATTTCATATATAATATAAGCTCTTAAAATATCAAACCTTACCTCTCTTATCACTCATCTTCTTGTTGAAGTGGTATGAAACTCTTCTAATTTTATTTTTTTTAATATTATATATATTAATGTGGGCGGGTTAGAGGCGGGTTACGGGTCAAAATCGGGTCACGGGTTATTATTTTTTGACACTGTGCATAAGAAACGGGTTGACACGGGTCGGGTTAGTGTCAACCCGTGTCAAAACGGGTCGGGTTAGGGTTGAGAATTCTCAACCCGTTCGGGTCACGGGTCGGGTTAGTGTCGACCTAATTTTTTAAAAATTAACTCCAACCCGACACGCCAACCCGTTTTGCCACCCCTATCTAAAAGGGAATTTCTTTTTTAATGGAGGAAAGTATTAGAAATCTACAAACAAAAGAAATTTCTAGTTACTAATTTGGGAAAATGAACATCGATTTGCAAATATCTAATGGGTTCGAAAGTTACATTTCATTATGATGAAGTAATTTCGTGCTTGTTCAAAAAATTGGAGAAAGAAAGCAGGACAAAAAAAAAACGAAAGAAAAGAAAATGCTTGACCACTTAGGGATGAACATGCTTATATGGATTGTAATTTTGTCCACCATTTCATTAGGTATTAGGGAAGAAAAGGAATACAAAACCATCCTACTCATAGAACATTGTAATAGCCTTAAAAACATCAAGCGTCTATAATATAATTTTCAAAAAAGAGAAAAAAATACCACTATTTTTAAACAAGATTTAGTATAATTTAAACCTTCAATCTATTGTTAAAATAAAAAAAAAATTACAACTAATTAGGTGTCACGCCCCGGAGTACGGGAGGTGACGTGGCGGAATATTTAGGTTAATTAAAAGAGAATTTAATTAAAAACCGAGAGTTTGAGAATCCAATTAAGCAAGAAATAAAGAGATTTTTCCACCACATTTGATAAAGAATTTAAAATCATTAAACAAATAACAATAATTGAATAAAAACCGCGAATATGGGTTCCACAACCCACAACTTGTGCACACACATGGATCTGACAATATCACAAATACAATTACAGTCCAAGTACAAATAAAGTTAAGTCTTACATGCCTTGTTTAATAATACATAATATAAATAGATTCTCCTATTGCTCCTGAGTTCGGTCCGAAGAATCTTCTCCAAACCTAAATGGGAAACCACCTAGAAGGGGGGGAATTTAAAACAGATAAAACGTGAGCGAAAGGCTCAGTAGGACTAAGTTTTATAAAATAATTTAATGCAAAGAAACATAACATTATCAGGAGTTATCCAGAAAGAAACTTGAATAAATAAATAAATTGAGTAGAACCGTTCTGACACAGAACAGTCTACTCGTCAAATCAAAACACCAGTTTACTTTTACCTAGGCAAACCATGATATCACCACCGTAGTGGCCCAGCTGGGTTTCGGGACCTGCCCCCAAGGTCGATCACGACCCGATCTCTGATATGGCATCATGCCCATGTGTTTATTATCATTATCATTCAAAACCCAATTACCGAGTATTGTCAATTACATTCATTATGAAATTCATTTCATGTCACGGTATATAAAAAATATAACCGATAAAATCATTTTCAAACAACCGTTGAAAACATTTTGATAGAAATCATTTTCAAAGCCAAATCATTTCAAAACCAGGCTACCAAAGAAATAGGATAGAAGTCCTACCTCAGTACTCGTGCCGGTACCCCACACCGTAATCCCGGTCCGCTATACGTTAGCTCCACGGAACCACGAACAATCCTAGATACCAACTAAATCAATCAATATCTAGTTCGAAACATCCTATGTTACTAAATCATTTCATGATGTCCTAGTGTGCCATTTGTATCATTAAAATCATCCTATAAGGTTGGGATTTAAATCAGGGTTCAAAACAATGAAATCGGGTAAAAATCACAAAATTTTCCATGCCTCGGTCGGCCTGCCGGACGCCCTGCTTCGGCCTGCCGAACTGTACAGTTCGGCCTGCCGGAAACAAGGTTCGGCCTGCCGAACATTTCCCCAGATTCGGCCTGCCGGTCGGAAGAACACCGGCCTGCCGATCATCACTTCGGCCTGCCGAACATGAACTTCGGCCTACCGAACTGGGAAAATCCAGAAATCCCAGCCACGGGTTTCTCGATCCCCAAAATCCAAATCTGAATTCCAACCTGTTTTTCTCAATTCCCAGGCATGAAAAATAACTATAGTTGATAGAAAAACATTCTAAAACATGTTTGGAATCATTTAAACAACATTTGAACTCAAAATCTTCAAAAATCCGAAAATGAGAAAAAGAGGAGAAAAATGAAAATCTTGAATCCAATCCGTTTTTCTTCAACCTAGGTTTAGATTCTAGTTGTTCTAAGCTCATTTAACACAAATCCACGGTTTTCTAAGCTTAAACAAACTTAGATTTCAAAAACACACAAAATCGAAAATTTTGTAAAAAGTTTAGAAATTTCGAATCTAACCTCGAATCGAAGCTTCAATCCGCATTCTCGGTTGCCGAATCACGTCCCCGAGCTTCCTCCTTGCTGTTCCGAAGCTTGGATTCGAATGGAAATCAAAAATTTGAGAGAGAGATTGAGAGAGAGGGGCTGCCGAGAGAGTCCAGAGAAGAGAGAGAGAGAGAGAGAGCTCGTGAGAGTGAGGAGAGAGAGAGAGGAAAGGAAAATAAATAGAGAAAATCGGTGGGCGGTTTTACTGTGCGAAAACCATGTGCCGCCCACGGTTTTGTAAAACAGAGTATTTTTAACATTTTACAAATTGTTGTGTTTTAAAACTCAAAACATCATTTTAAATCAACAAGGAATCTTTTGAACACATCAATTTAACAAAACAACCAAAAACTAAAAATCCAACCAAATAATCTAATTAAAGTTAAAACTTTAATTATGGCACACTAATTCATCATTTACATTACATTAATATTAAATAAATTTCGGGACGTTACAGCTCTCCACCCCTAAAAGAAATTTCGTCCTCGAAATTTACAACTCATCTCAAAAGCAAAACAAATGCGGATATAACTCCCGCATACTTGACTCTAATTCCCAAGTGGCTTCATCAACACCGTGATGCTGCCACACGACCTTTACCAACGGTATCTCACGACGACGCAAGCTAATCACTTTTCGGTCGATGATCTGAATCGGCACTTCTTCGTACGTCGTATCCTCCTGAACCTGTACATCGCGAAACGATACTATCTTACCCTGCTCAGGTGGACACTTCCTAAGCATAGACACATGAAACACATCGTGCACATGAGAAAGTTCGGGCGGAAGATCAAGCCGATAAGCGACCACACCAACACGCTGAGTGATCTCGAACGGCCCAATATACCTCGGCGCGAGCTTCCCACTCACCCCGAACCGCATAGTTCCCTTACGAGGTGACACCCTCAAGAGAACAAAATCTCCAACCGCGAACTCTAAGGGTCTACGTCTCCTATCCGCGTAGCTCTTCTGCCGACTCTGAGCTGCTCTCAACCGATCCCGAATCACCGCGACTTTCTCGTTGCTGTCACGAACCTCATCCGGCCCAAGAATAACTCTATCTTCCAGCTCTGCCCAACACACAGGTGACCGACACGGTCGCCCATACAATGCCTCAAATGGTGCCATACCGATACTCGCCTGATAACTGTTGTTGTACGCGAACTCCGCCAAATGCAAATATTGCTTCCAATTCCCGCCGAAGTCCAACGCACAAGCACGCAACATATCCTCGAGAACCTGAATAACCCGCTCAGACTGCCCATCAGTCTGAGGATGAAACGCCGTACTGAAGTTCAAATCCGTACCCAAAGCCTCCTGAAAACTCCTCCAGTACTTAGCATTAAACCTGGTGTCTCGATCAGAGGTGATGGACAAAGGAACTCCATGCAACCTCACAATGTTCTGCATATACAACTCCCCGAGAATCTTCCTGGAACACGTCGACCTAAACGGAATGAAATGCGCCAATTTCTTCAACCTATCGACTACAACCCAAACTGCATCATGCCGCTGCTCCGTCCTCGGCAAACCTGTGAGAAAATCCATCGTCACATGCTCCCATTTCCACCCTGGAATAGGAAGCGGCTGAAGCTGACCTGCAGGCTTCTGGTGCTCAGCTTTCACCTGAAGACACGTCGAACACTTGGCCACGTACTCGCGAACATCTTTCTTCATGCCTCTCCACCAATAGTGCCTCTTCAAATCACGATACATCTTGGTGCTCCCCGGATGAATAGCGAACTGAGACCTATGAGCTTCATCTAGAACGGCTTTCGTCACCTCGGCGATAACTGGAACTGCAAGACGCTCCCGGAAGTACAACGATCCATCTGCATGCACGCTCCATTCCTCGAACTGCTCCCCGTTCTGAATCCGCAACCAAATCCCCTGCAAATGCTGATCCTGCCACTGACCTTGCTTCACCATCCGAACAAGAGCTGGAGTCGCTTCCACATGATACAACAAAACTCGATCACCGTCTTCATGATACTGTAGCCGATACTCACTCACTGTCGCATCCCTGCTCCAGTCCTCAAAAATCAAACAAGCGAGAATCCCTGAAGACTTTCTGCTAAGCGCGTCCGCGACCACATTAGCTTTCCCGGGATGATACTGCAACGCGAAATCATAATCCTCCATGTACTCCACCCATCTGCGCTGCCTCAAGTTGAGATCCCTCTGAGTGAACAAATGCCTCAAACTCTTATGATCGGAGAAGACCTGAAACGATGCTCCATACAAGTAACATCTCCAAATCTTCAGCGCGTAGATCACTGCCGCAAGCTCTAAATCGTGAGTAGGATAATTCCGCTCGTGAGGTCGTAGCTGTCTCGATCCGTACGCAACCACACGTCCATGCTGCATCAACACGCATCCAAGTCCGTGCCCTGAAGCATCAGCATAAACCTCATACGGCTCGTCACTGCTAGGAATAACTAATACTGGAGCTGAAGTCAACCGGTTCTTCAATTCCTGAAAAGCAGACTCACAGTCTTCATCCCACTCAAACCTGACGTTTTTCCTGATCAACCTCGTCAACGGAGCTGCAATCTTCGAAAAGTCCTTTACAAATTTCCGGTAATATCCAGCAAGACCTAAGAAGCTGCGAATCTCCGCTACATTCCTTGGTCGTTCCCACTCCAATATAGCTTCAATCTTGGACGGATCCACTGAAATACCATGCTCCGAGATGACATGACCCAGAAATTTGACCTCAGTCAACCAGAACTCACACTTTTCCCTCTTAGCATACAACTGGTGCTCCCGCAGAGTCTGAAGCACGATCTGAAGATGCTGCTCATGCTCCTCCCAAGTCTTAGAATATACTAGAATATCATCGATGAACACGATCACAAACTGATCCAGATACGGCCTAAATATCCTGTTCATCAAATCCATAAAAGCTGCTGGAGCATTCGTCAACCCGAAAGACATAACCAGAAACTCGAAGTGCCCATACCGAGTCCTAAAAGCTGTCTTGGGAATGTCCTCTTCCTTGATTCTGAGCTGATGATAACCTGACCGCAAATCAATCTTCGAGAAGTATCGCGAACCTCCCAACTGATCAAATAGCTCATCAATCCTAGGCAAAGGATACTTGTTCTTCACCGTAACACGATTCAGCTGCCGATAATCCACACATAACCTGAGAGTCCCATCGTGCTTCTTAGCGAACAAAACTGGTGCTCCCCACGGAGATGTGCTATTCCGAATATATCCTTTATCAGCAAGCTCCTGAAGTTGCTTCCTCAATTCCTTCATTTCTGCCGGCGCCATCCGATAAGGTGCCATAGAAATCGGTGATGTCCCTGGAAACAACTCGATACCAAACTCAATCTCCCGATGCGGTGGTAATCCTGATAACTCGTCGGGGAAGACATCCTCGAATTCACCAACCACCGGAATCGCTACACTACTACTCGAAACATAGGGCTCGCAATCTAGATTGGCAAGAAAAGCAAAACAATCTAGATTCCTTCGCCCTCCTAGACATGACTTCATGAGACGCTCACTCATTAGCCAATCACCACCACCCTGGTAAGTGATCACCGTTCCACTATCAGACACTAGGGTCACTTTTCTAAGTTGGCAGTCCACAACTACACTATACCTGGACAACCAGTCCATCCCTAAAATCACATCATAGGAACTCATGGGGAGTATAATCAAATCACTTTTCAAAATCTCATCCCCAATCTTTATTTTACAAGATTTACACATACAATTCACACACACCCGCCCCAAAGGAGAAGTTATAACTAGGGGTTCATTAAACTCTTCTACTTCTAATCCCAAGGCATGTACAAAGGAACTCGAAATGAGAGAATGAGAGGCACCGGTATCAAATAAAACGCGAGCTAGAGATCTAGAAACCAAAACCATACCATCGACAACCGCGTTACCAATCTGAGAATCTGACCCTCCAGATGCCATTGCATGAACCTGCACTGGCGCCTTCCCTTTTCCTCTACCGACATTGTTGGGTCCTGCATTACTCGGCCGATACTGCTGAGATGGAGATGACTGCACACTACCTGTACTCGGAGCTCTATACTGAGGAACACTGCGCTGAAAATACTGCGGTTGTTGTCCCCGTGCCGGATATGAGAATTGCTGAGGAGAAAACTGCGGATACTGCAACTGCGGGTACTGCGGAGGCGGAGGTAGGGTCTGAGGCTGAGGCTGAGACGAACGACTGGCATCCTCCCCGGTCTGCGATCCAAGACGAGCACTCCTGATCGGGCAATTCCTCTTGATGTGTCCGGGCTGCTGACAGAAATGACAATGAAAGCTGTAGGGATTGCTGCGCCCGCTGCCAGACGAACTGCTGCTGCCACTGGTCACACCGCCTTGCTTGCCTTTCCCCGGAGCTGGACGACTACTGATGCTCTTCCTGCCACTCCTCTGCGGTCCTCCTGAAGCCTTAGATCGATCCTCACAATACTGCACGTAATCATTCTCCACGGAGATCGCCGACGACACAAGCTCTCCGAAACTCCTAAGCCGTAGAGCAACCAGCTGCCGCCGAATAGGAGCCTTGAGTCCTTCCTGAAACTTGATGCATTTCTCGCGCTCCGATGCCACAGCTGATGGAGCAAACCTAGCCAACTCGCTAAACTTCGCCTCATACTCCCGAACTGACATATCACCCTGTTGCAATCTATAAAACTCAGCTGCCTTCTGATCTCTATATCCCTGCGGAAAATACCGATCATAGAACAGATCCTCGAACTTGTCCCAACCGATATCGCCACCGCGCTCCAGACGCTTAGTTTGTTTCCACCAGGTGTTAGCGCCACCCTCGAGCTTATACGCCGCAAACTCCACACGATACTCTTCAGGCACACCAAGGGTATCCAGATGCTTCAAGATCGAATCCAACCAATATTCAGCTAACTGCGGATCCCCATTGCCATCAAAAGTAGGAATAGACGCCCGCCGAAATTCCTTAAAGAAGGCATGCCGACTACCAACACTGGAGTCTTCCGGTCTAGTCCTGGCTGCCATTTGCCGGAAAGCCGCAATCATAGACCTCATCAGGCCCTCATCATTTCCGAACTCGGCGTCAGCTGTCGAACGACGTCTAGGTGCCATTCTCTCACTTCTGAAAACAAAATTTGGACTGTCAGAGGTATTTCATTGTCAAACCTATGTGTGCACAATTCCCAAGGTTCATAACCTTGAGCTCTGATACCATTCTGTCACGCCCCGGAGTACGGGAGGTGACGTGGCGGAATATTTAGATTAATTAAAAGAGAATTTAATTAAAAACCGAGAGTTTAAGAATCCAATTAAGCAAGAAATAAAGAGATTTTTCCACCACATTTGATAAAGAATTTAAAATCATTAAACAAATAACAATAATTGAATAAAAACCGCGAATATGGGTTCCACAACCCACAACTTGTGCACACACATGGATCTGACAATATCACAAATACAATTACAGTCCAAGTACAAATAAAGTTAAGTCTTACATGCCTTGTTTAATAATACAGAATATAAATAGATTCTCCTATTGCTCCTGAGTTCGGTCCGAAGAATCTTCTCCAAACCTAAATGGGAAACCACCTAGAAGGGGGGGAATTTAAAACAGATAAAACGTGAGCGAAAGGCTCAGTAGGACTAAGTTTTATAAAATAATTTAATGCAAAGAAACATAGCATTATCAGGAGTTATACAAGAAGAAACTTAAATAAATAAATAAATTGAGTAGAACTATTCTGGCACAGAACAGTCTACTCGTCAAATCAAAACACCAGTTTACTTTTACCTAGGCAAACCATGATATCACCACCGTAGTGGCCCAGCTGGGTTTCGGGACCTGCCCCCAAGGTCGATCACGACCCGATCTCTGATATGGCATCATGCCCATGTGTTTATTATCATTATCATTCAAAACCCAATTACCGAGTATTGTCAATTACATTCATTATGAAATTCATTTCATGTCACGGTATATAAAAAATATAACCGATAAAATCATTTTCAAACAACCGTTGAAAACATTTTGATAGAAATCATTTTCAAAGCCAAATCATTTCAAAACCAGGCTACCAAAGAAATAGGATAGAAGTCCTACCTCAGTACTCGTGCCGGTACCCTACACCGTAATCCCGGTCCGCTATACGTTAGCTCCACAGAACCACGAACAATCCTAGATACCAACTAAATCAATCAATATCTAGTTCGAAACATCCTATGTTACTAAATCATTTCATGATGTCCTAGTGTGCCATTTGTATCATTAAAATCATCCTATAAGGTTGGGATTTAAATCAGGGTTCAAAACAATGAAATCGGGTAAAAATCACAAAATTTTCCATGCCTCGGTCGGCCTGTCAGACGCCCTGCTTCGGCCTACCGAACTGCACAGTTTGGCCTGCCGGAAGCAAGGTTCGGCCTGTCGAACATTTCCCCAGATTCGGCCTGCCGGTCGTAAGAACACCGGCCTGCCAATCATCACTTTGGCCTGCCGAACATGAACTTCGGCCTACCGAACTGGAAAAACCCAGAAATCCCAGCCACGGGTTTCTCGATCCCCAAAATCCAAATCTGAATTCCAACCTGTTTTTCTCAATTCCCAGGCATGAAAAATAATCATAGTTGATAGAAAAACATTCTAAAACATGTTTGGAATCATTTAAACAACATTTGAACTCAAAATCTTCAAAAATCCGAAAATGAGAAAAAGAGGAGAAAAATGAAAATCTTGAATCCAATCCGTTTTTCTTCAATCTAGGTTTAGATTCTAGTTGTTCTAAGCTCATTTAACACAAATCCACGGTTTTCTAAGCTTAAACAAACTTAGATTTCAAAAACACACAAAATCGAAAATTTTGTAAAAAGTTTAGAAATTTCGAATCTAACCTCGAATCGAAGCTTCAATCCGCGTTCTCGGTTGCCGAATCACGTCCCCGAGCTTCCTCCTTGCTGTTCCGAAGCTTGGATTCGAATGGAAATCAAAAATTTGAGAGAGAGATTGAGAGAGAGGGGCTGCCGAGAGAGTCCAGAGAAGAGAGAGAGAGAGAGAGCTCGTGAGAGTGAGGAGAGAGAGAGAGGAAAGGAAAATAAATAGAGAAAATCGGTGGGCGGTTTTACTGTGCGAAAACCATGTGCCGCCCACGGTTTTACAAAACAGAGTATTTTTAACATTTTACAAATTGTTGTGTTTTAAAACTCAAAACATCATTTTAAATCAACAAGGAATCTTTTGAACACATCAATTTAACAAAACAACCAAAAACTAAAAATCCAACCAAATAATCTAATTAAAGTTAAAACTTTAATTATGGCACACTAATTCATCATTTACATTACATTAATATTAAATAAATTTCGGGACGTTACATTAGGCCGGTAACACTCGTCTAAATAAATCCGTTTCAAACTCAACAAAAGTTACCTCCACGCCAACACACTGCTACTTTTTATTGTAAATAGTTACGTCGTTGTTTGTTAGTTCTACATCGTACTAGCGTTGCAACCAATTTGCCATTGAAGTGACTACAAAATTACAGTTTTCACCGGTCACCAGTTTCTATTCCTTCTACAGCCTTATATCAGGTCGCAAGGCACGTATTGGAACACCAATGGGCCTATAATTGCAGACATTGGCACGATTAACAACAAAAGAAGGGATGGTAGTGCCACGCGGGGGGCGTTCTCTACACTCGGGCGTGTGGTAGTAGATTCCAATATATATACATATATATATATACACACGTTTTCAACTATTCGTACCATAACATATCTAACTTGTCAAATAGTAACATCCATCCTTCTGAATTTTCTCATTATAGTATTATTATATCTAATAAAGTGATTAATATAATAGTTAAAACTATAATTATTATTATATGTGAAAGTTTTATACTGTAATATAACACGTAAAAATTTTACATTGTTTTTAAATAAAAAAGTTAAAATCAATTTTATTAAATAGACTATAAATTTCTTTTCCCAATATCCCACCCCCCACCGTTTGAGATCATTTGATTTTAGTGCTTGAACCTACTTTTAGTTCCAACATGTATTTTGTAAGAACGATGTTTTGGTACCGATCGCCTGCAAGCGTCACTTTCTAAAGGTTAGAATACAACTTTCTATCAAGGAATCCAAGAAAAATTGCTAATTAAAAAAATAGTCCCCCAAATCTGGTTGCTTTTATTGGCGTTAAGTAATGATCTATAAAGATTAAAGTCATGTTTCTTTTGCATCAAAGACAAGGATAAGCAGGAAGCGATTCTCTTTTGCTTTAAATAATATGTTTATTTGCAAAATTAATAATAAAAATTTTATCAACCCCACAAAATATAAAAAATAAAGAAAGAGAATATTAATCTTATCAAAGGGAATAAATGCCTAATTTGCTTAGATGTCTAAATTTAAATATTATTACTTGATAGTTATTAGTTATGTAAAAAATAATATTTTAGTAATTATATTAAATAAAATCTTCATTTTTAAGTGAGTAAACACTAAAAAGAGAATAAAATTGTTTCTTATTACCTCATCAAATAAGCAAGTAAACATTAAAAAAGAAACAAATGATATTCACTTCCAATGCTTTACTCTCATTTGTAATTTTATTACTTTTTTTGTTTACATTCTTTTACGATTTGGTAACATACCCTAAAGATATAGACAGATGAAACCTTTCTATCAGACACCACCCAAAAAAAGTAGTTGAAGTAGACCTCAAGAAAACCAAGTCTTAATAAGCAAACAACAAATTCATAAGTATTTGAACTAGTATATCGGGAAAAAGCAAAATATTCTATGAAGAGCAAGGGATTCTTTTAAGCAACCTGCAATGGCCTAAATCAATTTGAATATAATCTAGCACATTATAAATTGTCTACGTGCTACGACCATAAAGCTATTGATAGCTACCGCTTCAAGGCCACTTTTTGAATTGAACAACTTTTATCTAGATGGGGGCAGCCAGGTGGGGCGGGACCCGCCCACTTGAGTGGTGGGCAGCTACCCATTTGGGATGCTGAAAACTGCTCCTTTAAATCAATTTCCCCACTTTCTTATGCTGGCCAGCCTTCTGAATCTCCTTTTAACCACCAGTGACATCAATTTTTTGTAATGATCAGGTGCATTCTTGCTAAACCAACAAATTAATAAAAATGAACTGAAAAATGTCAACAGACCTCGTCCACCAAACATACAAATTCAGGCAGTGTTTAGATTCCACAAAACAGAAAGTAGGTTGTCAAGTTCCTCAATCAAGCAAATCAGATGCAGCAGTCTTCCTAAAGGCATCAACCTGTGCCAATTGTGCCGCCAAAGCTCGATTGGGGAAGATATTATCTGCCTTCATTCTTTCCCTAATCCCATAAGCTGGTGCCTTGGCATTTATGTAGGCCAGGACAAGGGCTTGGAACTGCCGAAATTTAGCTGCATAACCAGCCTGCTTCATCCTGAGAAAGATCTTTTCTGTGTTATGAACATCACCTCTCTTTGCATATTCATCCATTATAGCCATATACGACATATACAACGGCGTCAATTGGTTCTGTTGTGCAGCCTTTTGCAAGACGGAATTGGCCTTTTCTATCTCTCCAGCGTCAACATAGAGTTTCACGACTGAGTCCAATGTCAATGGTCCAATCTTGCCATCACTATCCGCCATACGCTTAATAAGATCTTTGCCTTTTGTCAGCATCTTATGATTTACATACACCTTCAAAAGAGCGCTGTAATGCAGTGACAAAGGCTTCTTCACTGCTTTTAACATCTTCTCAAAAACAGCCTCAGCCTCATCAACCTTATTCAAATTTCCCCAAGCTTCGATTGCAGCAAGGAACTCCCCAGTCCGGGGATTTGACTCACAAACCTTCCAAACCCTCTCCACTTCATCAGCCTGTCCAATCTCTGCATAAAGTTGAAGTAAATTTCTTCTAGCCAGACTATTCTCATTTAAGTTGTTCCCTTCCATCTCTTTCAGAACAGCTTCAGCTTTCTCTTTAAGCCCAGCGCTGGCATAATTCCTTGCCAAGATGCATCGTGTGCGCGTGTCAGGTTCAACACCTTCAGCCTTCATTGTCTCCAAAATATGTTCCATCCCTGTTATGTCATTGAATTGACCTTTGACATCTATCAATAATCTGTAACTTAAGAGAGACGGTTTCAAATTCTCTTTTTCCATCAACAATAGTACATCCGTTATTTTTTTCCTGTCGGTTCTTTTGTAGAGGAGGAGCAACTGGTTGCAAGTAAATGTAGAGAGTGGAAATTCAAGATTTCTTATTTTGTTGAACACTTCTTCGGCTTTCTTTGTATTGTTGGCTTGGACATAGTTAGCCAAAAGGGTTCGATAAACTATCTCCCCTTTAAAAGACTTTGGAATCTTTTCAATGTATTTTTCAGCCTTATGAAGACCATGTAGTTTAGAAATCAAATCAATACGAGAAGCATAATCTCTTTCGACAAATTCAAGTTGTTTACTTGATTCCAGCCACTCTGAGAACTGCACAGAGAAGAAAAGCATGAGGGTATATCAAAAGCTACTAAATCCTTAAGAACCTGAAAACAAACGGGGAGCCAGCAAAGAAGCTTGCAGTTGCAAAGAACAAAGCATACTTAATCCGTTCAAACTTTAAGTCATAAGAACAGAAGTTATCAAAAAAGAAAAATGCATGAAATAAAGCATTCCTCAATCTGACAATCAGTTCAAGAGGAAATCAATAACATTCCATAAAACAGTTTGACGACTTAAAGAACAATCCAGTGCCATTTTTCCCTGGCAGCTAAAAGGTGTAAAACAACAAAAGGAAACATATATCAAGAATGTGGTTATCATGAGGATATCAATAATGGACGTCAATAGCTAATGTGCATGTGTGTGTGTGCACATGTGTCTATTTGTTAAGATAAATACAGCAAAATTAATCGCACATGGAACATGGATAACACAAAAAACAGCTTTAGTGTGCTTAAAAACCTCAAAGCTTACTGTATTATATTTTGTATCTACATACTATTTAAGAACCCTAGTGAAAGAACTAAAAAATGTACAACTTCTTGTAAAATACCCAAAAATAAAATAAAATAAATTCAACTAAATTAAGATCCTCCTTGTAAAATGAAAACTGCAAGCCAAGCAAATGGTGCCCTTAGGATATTCAACACTCCCGGAAGCAATAGTTCTTTAGCCCCATATATCCCAAATTTGAGAGAAACATGTGCCAAATATCCTGGATATGCTTACAAACTTGAGAAGCTTGCGCTATAGGTGAGACCCAATGCACCCCAAGTAGAGAAATCCCATCACTTATGCATGTAGATCACGAATTTATCACTTTTTTGGAAGCATTTCGACACATCAAGTGAAATCAACTAAAAAGCTTCTCGCTTGTTCTCCGGTTTTATTAAAATAATGGGTTCTGCCTAAAATAAGCAGAGTCAATCCTAAATAGTTACCATCTGTTACATTTTGCGAATTTTAAACAAACAATACTAAACCTCCCCTAGAGAGGGGCCAAGGGCTTTTTCTGCATTGTCAATTAACGTTGTGGACAACCATAGAAAGCATGACATTATCGCCATTTTTTTTTTTTTGAAGGGGGGATCACCAATTTAATTTTGAAGCCATACACACACACACACACACACATATATATATAGTATAACCTCGATTGAATAATATTTTTGGCCGGTCCCAACTGGAGACCAACGTGGTAAATTAATAATTGGCTAAATTTATAAAATACATTTAAAAAAAACACATAGGCCCCACTAGATATATAAATTAATAATCTCCTTATACATCAAAATTATATATATACATCACTCAAATGGGAGGCCTTTGTAAAATATGACTCCAATGTTCTTGTTTCCTCTTGAAATTGATGTCTCCTTGGACCTCATCTCTAACTCTTCTATGTTGTACTCACACAATGCATTACACATTTTATCCATCGTTGTTGTTTTCTTTACACCTTTGAGATGAGATGCCATTGTATTTAATTTTATCGTTTGTAATATTGTATATTCTTTTTACTACTTAAATATAGATGCTTTTTCTTGACTTAATGTTCATGAAGTATATTAATTAAGTACACATCAAATGTAATTTTAGTTTGTTGCAAAAATGGATAGATTCATGAATTCTATTCACTAAGACTAATTACAGTCATGAACTTGTTTCGGTTAAACAAATACATAGAATAATGACAATTGATAATTCAGTAATTAGGTAATATTCGTATAATCACAGTACATAATATTAAGTTCAACGTTTTGGGGGAAAAAAATAAAGAATAACTCAATAAATTAATTTTTTATTAATAAATATATAAATCAATAAATTATTAATTCATCCATAAAATAATATCCCAATTAATTAATAAATTTTCATGGTCCTAAGAGTATTAATTTATAGAGGTTTAACTGTATATACCACGAAATCAATTAATTAAATAACCAAGATTGATCTAAAATTAGACACTGCAAGGCTGTATCTAAATCACCAAGAAAATGCATCAATCAACAACAAGCAACAAGAAAATTAACACCGGATAGTTGCACTAGAGTAAAACAATTGAACTTATAAAAGCAAATTAACTATAGAACTTGTGCATAAATTTAGAGAATGACAATTCACCTGCAATGCTCTCCCATGCATTCGAAACTTACGAAGATTGCGCATGACATAGAGGACTACTCCACGGTCCAATTTATTTCCTTCTTCGACCCACTTATCAAGAGCACTAGGAACAGACAGACCTTGAGTAGCCATGATTGTCCTAAACAATCCTGAAGCTGAATTCCTAGAAGACACGCTCTCACTTAAATTAGCTTCGATGTCCCCATTTTTGGGGGTATCCGCGTCATCATAATCATCTTCACTGAAATCTGGTTCAGAATCGAATTCATCTTCATTTGCGTCTTGGACATTTGCTTTTTTAACTTTATTGAGGTCGTCCTCTACTTCAAGTTCTGAAAAACCATCCTCCAAATCATCTTCCTCCCCACTGCTTGTTACACCAGCTTGTGAAGAAAGACTGCGCCTGATATGAAGTACGTTTCCAGAAACATGCTTTCTTTGATAAAATCTCTTCAAGGAGATAACTTTATCAAATGCCAAATCAAGAGATTCAAACATTCTGCCATTTTCTTTTATGTAAGTGACTGGTAGCTCTGAATCGGGAAAAAAAGTGCCAGAAGCCCGGATGGCAAATCCTCGATTTCTAATTGTAAAAGAGATTAAGTAAATAATGAGTTGTTGAAAACAATCAAATCAGCGTCTCAATATAACAAACCAACAAAAATAAAAAGCACGAATTCGATACTACCAAATGTAAGGTTTGATTTTCATACCGATTGCAGGACTTCTGTACGGAAACAAACGTGCTAAAAACAATTTATTTCCCAATAGCCACATCCAGATTTAGGCAATTCATGGATCGGAGGCATATGTAAGTTATTTCCATTAATATTCAACAAGTGTAACGAGGTTAGTGGCAGTAACCAACAAAATACAAGTGTGTGGAAAAAGCAACCATATTGAAACTTCAGAAATATTACTTGTGACTCCCTGTATCTTAGTTTTTCTTCCAAAATTTTTGAATGCTAATATAAAAAAAAAATGAAGTGGTTGCTTGATTTCGATTTCAAAATTTTTCACCACTTTTCGCCATGAACTCTAGATTTGTTACAAACTTTCACAAACAAACACTTTTTTCTCGAGAAATGGAGATTCTTAGATAAAGCCCAGGAAAATTGAGCCAGAGAAAAAAGAAAAACACCAACTAAGAAAAGCTTGAAAATTTAAGACGACTAATCGACAAAACAAAATTCCGAAAATGAAAAAATTTTCCTTCACTATCTCCGTAACCATGCAAAATGATCAGTCGTTTTCCACTTCCGAGACACGAAACGACGAGAAAAACAAGACCAGCGTTCAATTTCCGATTTCATTTCTTTCACTTTCACTGTTAAACAAACTGGAAAATGAGTAACGAACCCAACTCAGAGGAGAAGAAGACTGAAAGAGATACCTGAGAGGCGCAGAAGCACGACGAAGAGCCCACATAGTGCGTGATGAGAAAGCAAAATCAGAACCTCTAACAGCAGAAATGGCGGTCCCTTTTTGTTGACGAATGACTATGAAAGTTCTACTGTCGCCAAGGTTTTAGCTTTCTTAAACCCTAAACCCGTTCGGCGATGATGGCGATATTCTTTTTGAGTCCATCTTTTAAGCTGTCCCTCCGTTTGAATTCTCTTGACTCAACTTACATCAATATTCTATAATAAAAGATAATTTTTCTTTCCCCCGTAGACGAGGGAAAAAAAATGATTTTTTATTTAATATTCAATTGAAAATTTTTTTATTAAAATTTTGTTAGATTTGTTAATAAATTAAAAACTTTTTCTATTATTTATTTAAATACAAATTCATCTTTTATTCTCTTAGATAAAGGCTTTAAATCTATATCCAAATGTCATTTTGGATAGTAATTCAAATCACACAACGCAAATAAAAAAAATCTGAATCAACATAATTCGAATCCGTTTACTAAATAGACTCTTAGTTTATCACATTAATCTAACCAAAATTGACATTCAAGCAATCATATATGCCCTGCTTTTAAGGAAAGAGATTTGATTGACAAGAATTTATTTTGTGTTTAAAAATATTGAGTTTATTTCATGTGTTCATTTAACTAGATAGGATATATCTCCCTATTTTACTCGGTGTCTGTTTAGCTCTTTAGTTTCAAGTCATCAGTTCTAACTGTACATGGTGTAAAGTCTTAGCAACTGTAGTAAGAAGCAAAAAGTTACTACAGGATAATGCTCTTAATGCTATAATTCTTGAACTTAAAATTTTAGTTGACTAAACTATAAACATTAAGGTCGTACCAGGTGGCTTATATTAAATTGTATTCTGTAAGGTGTATTGTATTATGGTTTATTATTATAATAAAATGTGGTTTTTGGTCATGACACGTTAAAAAATAAATAAATGTTCTATTGCAGCCAAGGGGTTTTTGCTTTTTAAAACCCTAAACCTGTTTGGGGTGATGATGATATTTTTATTTTATTTAGACCCCTAAATATATTAGATTGAGCCAAATTACTCTTTTCTTTTCATAAATAATAATGCCTAGTTGCAACGCTCATTTTCATTTTCAAACTTAGTTAGAATTATCCTGTTTTAGGGTGTTTGTAAAATAGTTTGAACCACATATTATATAGCATATGAGAGTTTTACACTGGAGCAATTTTTGCATTACACTGTAACATATAAGAGCTTTACACTATTTGTTATTAGAGCTTTATAGTTAAAACCACTCTTCCAAATACAATTAATCAAAGTTACCTTAAAACGACACAATTATCAGCTAAGGTCCCCTTACCCCTTCTTAAACTTAAAATTTCAGTGACAACTGAAGTGTCAAACGACCTATAAACATTAAGATCATACTAGATGGCTTGTATTAATTTTGTACTATGCAAGGTGTGTTGAGGTCTAGCTTTGGAATCCTGTTTGTCAACACCACGTGCAGTTGCGCATGGTGCTCAGACGGCTCTTCCCTTGCTCATCTCGGCCTATCAAGGTGAACCTGCAATAAGAAGAGGGACACTTTGAAGGTAAGGGAGCACCGATGTGGTGCCGACGAATGGCTCTCAGACGATCAAGTCAAGTACCTGTTTAATAGAGTACTAGAGTAGAGTTAGTTAGGAAAGAGCTCGTTACCTTGAACTGCAGTAAATGCGCCCTATTTATAGGCTACCACTTGAACCGGGTGTTAAGTGAATTTGACCAATGACCGTGTGTCACATTAAGACCTGTTAGAGAGTAGGTGACAAGTGTCATGGCCTCCACCAGAGGATTTGTCTCCACCTGAGGGTGGAAATGAGGCCAACTATCGACCTTCTAAGGTGAGTTGCTATTTGGTTGTAGGCTCTGACAATCTAACCCAAGCATATGTTCTTCCTGAGGAGGCGATGCCTTATGTCGCAGCCAACGAGGGCCCTATAGAGCATCTCGGAAGGAAGAGCCGAGCTCAAGAAGTTGCAGATTATCTTCTCGATGATCTTGCCAAGCACAATTGTCGAGCGACCATGGGGGCAGTCCTTAGGGATAGCATCAAGCACGCCCCCAATAATAGCCCCCTAGTGCACCTAGTCGGTGCTTGGATGGGTGGACTATACTAAGAGGGTGTGGTCAGCTTTGGTTGGTCTTTAGACCCTATCCTAGGGCGATGGAAGTTGAAGGGACATGCAGTCAAGCTCAGCTGGACATGTGTCAATATACTATTGGTTGTTTCCCTGATGAGCATAATCATTACATTTCTTCAAGTTTTGTGCCCAAGTTTTGGCTATAAGTAAGAGTTGATTCTCTATTGTTCCAAAGTGTTGCGTGACTAAATTTTTGAACTTCTGAGTTTTAGTTGCTGAGCAATAGACAGTAATCTGAGGTCTTTTGTTTTTAGACTTGAACAACTATATACCTGAGTAGGTAATTCTCGAATAGAAACTTAACCATAAGTGATTTAAGTGACTCCCAAAACAACTCAATTGTCTCCAGGTTGGATGATGGTATCGAGACTGATCGATTTAGAACCAAGGAAGTAGATATTGAAGGAACTTTGCCCGACTAGGTTGTGGCAGCCCGGCTGGCTAAGATCCATAGCCTTGGAGAGAAAATAGTCCCAAAGAGAGAATTCCTTGACACGATTAAAGGAAGGCGCCCGATCAGACCGTGCAGGGGTAAGGACCCGTACATTGGGGCAGCCACCAAGGCATGTCTTGGGTTTCTGCTCGAGAATGTGTCAGCTTGGTGGTGGGTGCTGATGTGCCGAGCACCTCTGGTCAGGGCACCAAGACTTCAGCTTCCATAATAGGAGAAATGACCATCGATTCATCCGTCGAGGTAGACTAGCCAGCCAAAGGCGATAGGGTCGAGGACGAGGATGTCAAAGAGGAGACACCTGCTGTGGTGATCAGGGTCCAAGGAGCAATCGCCTTTAGAAACGATTGGCCTGACTAAACTTGAGCAGCAGGATATACTTCAAGGATGACACCAGTCCAGCTTGAAACCTTATGTCGGGAATGTCAGATTCTTGACGACATCATCCTTATGCTTCCGAGCGACACTCCACCTGCCATTTTATCCTTTCCTTTGGCGGGCACTAAACATTTGAATGTATGCCCTGCTCAATTAAACCCGAATTGTTATCGATCCCTAATCAGAATGTATATCCTTTGAAGGTATTATAACATGACCAAGATACCATAGGAGGCTCTCAAGCAAGTCTTCAAAATGAAGAGGCTTCCCCAGCAGACTGGTCGGTACTACTTCACTAACTTCAAGAAGGATTTTATTCTTGAAAACCCCGACTCAGATAACCTTTAGAAATTTGTGTGGTTCTACGTTAGGGGGAACTAGATGTCTCAGGCCGGTGAGGTGGTGCCCAAAGATCAAGAGGTCCCTCAGAGGTTCGAGTACGGACGTATGTGATCAAAGAGACCGTGGGCACCGAGCAGAGTCATCACAACTGTAAAAGAGTTATACATAAAGCTTGAAGCTTCTTGGCAACAAAAATTTCTACTCCAGATAACGAACGTCGCCCACTATGGCTGGCTTAGGGGGTCCAGCTCAATTAACCCCCGACATGATGACATTGTAGAGCATAGCGCTACTGATGTCCTAGGGCCGAGCACTTATCAAATAGGGTGGTCAGCGGTAGAGTCATCATCGTCTTGTTCTGAGGACTCTTCTAGTAGTTTCCTTGGCTTGGGGTTGTCCATCGCCGATGAAGAGCTTGGGGATGTGATTAGGCTGCTTTACTTGTTAGGTTACTCTAGGTCAGAGGTCTGCCCCGAGTTTTTTCTTTGTAGTGTTGCCAAGTTTAGTTTGACTTGGAAATTTTCTTGCAGACTTGTCTTCAAAGGGGATGACCAGGTAAGAGAAACAGAGAATGATGGAGGAGCTCCGTTGGTCCAAAGGTAAGGGGGTCTCTGGGTCTAAAAGAAGAAGGACAGAGGAGCCCGAGCACCCGGTCACTGCCAACCCTCTAAGCATACCGTCGCTGCTAACAAGATAGAGGGACTCGTCAAATTGTGGTGAAGGCAACCCTTCTCCTACTGCTGTCATCATCTTGCTGTCGCCACCAGCTGATTTGCTGAGGAGGCATTGCCCATCATGCCCCTTGATGGTCGAGGCCATTAGGGGGCCATGCCAGACGAGGAGTTTTTTGCGATGGTTAGGGAGTAGACGTTCTTAGACTACTTCTATTCAGCCTTCAACTAACTATCGAGGTATGCTCGGTTTAGATCCCGAGCTTCTTTTCACTTGTTGCTTTCTTGATTTCTAATATATGCTTTTGTAGGCTTGCTCATACTTGAAGGTTGTCGACCTCCTAGCCGAGCGTACATTCTACACCGAGCGAAGAAAAGCCGACAAGGCTATCGAGGAGAAAGACCAAGTGGAAAAGCAGCTTGAACAGAAGGAGACTAAGCTTTCCCAGGCAAAGGCCGATGTGACTCGAGCCAAGGAAGATGCAAGGAAGGCTCAAGAAAAGGCCAACCAGGTGTGGCAAAGGCAAAGCAGGCTTGGGCCACCTTCTTTGAGAAAGCAAATAAAGTCTAGGCCTCTCAAGATGAGCACGAGCAGTTCTTGAAGGAGGAGCTACCGAGCAGGCTGGCCCAAGCAGTGGAGGAATTCAAGAGCTCCGCCGACTACGCAAACAACTACTATCTCGGGATGAAGGACTTGCAAGAGTATCTTCTGAAAAAGCATCATGAGGCTGCTGCTATGGACTAGTCACTCATAGTTGAGCTCAAGGCTGGCAAGGAGGAGGAGTAGGTCGAGGAAGTCTAAGCTCCGAAAGGGTAGGAGACAGTTGTCAACTTGGATGCCAACAATGGTGAGACCGAAGCTTGGAACTGATGGCCCCTCTTTTTTGTACTTTTTTATTTTTATTTCTTTCGTTCGGGTTTAGAAAGTGCCCAGTTATTTATATCTCCCAAAGACATTAATAAAAAATTTTATTTTTCCCCAAGTTCAATGCTTCTCAGGTTTTTACTTCTTTTTTTTTTTTTTCTAAAGTTCAATGTTCCTTGGGTTATCTTTATTATTTTTTGTTGGACCGAGCAAGAGAAGTGTCCACTTCTTGGACTCTTATGTTTAGGAACATTTGTCCAGCGTGCCTGATTTGGGCTGGCTATGATGGCACATAGTGCCTTATGCCTCCCTTAGACTTGTTTAAGTCCTTTAGGACTTTTACAAGTCTAGTTATGGTCGGGAGCTGAATTCCTTCAGGTCATCACCAGGTCGGTGTGACTATTGGTCAGGTTGTCCATGATGCATTGGACTAGTGGACTGTAAACTAGACTGTTGTTTCGAGTCCACTCACATGCTGACCAGCCCCCTAGTTACGAGTTAGCGCGGCCTCCCCCTGTTTGGGAGTTATGGCCTTTTTTTGAAATTTGAATTGTTGGGAGGAATTCTTTGAATGTATGTTTTTCATTTATTTTTCTTTTTTGTACATTTCTCTGCTCTATTTGGCAGATCTTTTAGTTACAAAAAGAACACTGGGCCTAGAGATCGAAAAAGGCATTCTGGCTCTTGTCAACAATAAAATTTTTTTAAGTGCTCGACATTCTAAAGGTGGCTGAGCACATTTCCTTGCATGTCAACTATTTTGTATGATTGGACAATGCTAACCACCTTGAACGGGCTGTCCTATTTAGGCCCAAAAGAATCAAGCCTAGGTTGCTAGACAAGGACCTTCTTTAGGACTAGATCACTAACTTTAAAACTTCTCAGATGAGCCCGCTTGTTATAGTATGGGCAACGGCTTGATTCTGAGTAGCGGTACGGATGAGAGCAGTGTCTCTCTTTTCTTCAAAGAGTTCAAGCTCGGATATCATAAGCTCGGCATTCCAGCTCGTCATAGTGTTTGACTCTAAAACGCGGTAGACCAACCTCAGTTGAGATAATGGCTTTAGCTCCATAGACCAAGGAGAATGGAGTTTCTTCCGTGGCAGTCTGGCAATAGTGCTATACAGCTAGAGTACCTTTGAGAGCTCATCGATCTAAGCGCCTTTGAGCCCTTCTGATTTCTTCTTTAGGTTATCCTTGATGGTCTTGCTGACTGCTTCAACCTGTCCATTGCTTTGAGGGTACACAGGCGAGAAGAACACCTTTTTGATGCCGAGCTATTCACACATATGGAGGAGACTGGCTGCTTCAAACTATTTGGCATTGTCGGTAACTACACTGTGTGGAATGCTGTACCGACAAATTATGTTCTTCCAAATGAAGTTGGCATTGGAAAATGAGTATACAGTAGAATTTTAAAATTTTTTAAATCAGATATTTTCTAATTTTGACATGCTATATACATAAATTAATGATAGGATCTTACTAACCTTTTTTTGTATAACAAAGTTGGCTCGAATCCGTGTAAAGAAGAACATTCCAAAAGAGCCTCAACTAATTGGTCTTCTTTGCTATTCTCTTTCCATAATTGGAGTGTGGGTAGTCACACGACGTATAGCTCTTCCTCATGTGACTCTCCTTCCAACCACTTGAAAAGATATATAACTAAGATTCTTAATGTTGAACAATAGTTCTTAGGGTATTTTAGAGTTTCTCAACTAGAGTACTAACTCTATACTTCTCAACTGATTTAAATAACTGAGAAAACTCACCTCCTATTTATAGTGGTCAAATCTGGGTTAATCCCTATCAGATAAGGCCTTAAAATTCAAATCTGGATCAACTTTTGATGAAGAACACATCTAAAATGGGTATACAAATTATTGCATGATCAGCAGGCTAAACTTACTCCAACGGCAAGCCGAACTAACGCATCGGCCTACCAAACTTGTGATAATTTGATCCCTAAAAATATCTTATTTTTCGCCCGAGAATCTTGGATAGAGCCTCAATTTTAATTCAAATAACCCAAGATAGAAGTTATCTAATTAAAACAGTTATATCTAGATAATCCCATAGAAAATAAAATATTATCCAAATAATTCAACATGTTTATCTTGAATCAATTCATATAATTAGTTCAACTAATAAACTAACTTGAATTATTAAATCTAATTTTATTAAATTTTGATCAATCTAACAATTTAACATAAGTCACCAATATGCAGGAAAAGCATGCTATATCGTTACAGGATTTATTATGAGATAGCAAAGAGGACTCGATAGACATATATAGTTTAAGCTCCTATAATTATAAAATACAATATCTTAGATACATATTTTATAATTATCAATTCCAAAGCTACTCTACTAAAAGCTTAGAGCTACACTTTCGAGCTATATAAAATTACGAAGCTTCAAGTAAGCTAACTGTCCATGACATATCATAATGTGTCACATCCCTATATGATATTCATAATTGGCTTAAGGATAAATTTCGTTTTACCCTCCTGATTATTTTTATCTTACGTTTTATTATCTCATCATTGAAATACTTACTATCTGAAGATAATATACCATTCAGTTATACCTATGTATCTAAATGGTTGAGCACTCCAGTCTTTCATTTACAAGATAATGCATATAAGGGAATATCATTAACTCTACATGAAAGAGCTATGGATTTCATATCTATGAATAACAAGTCTACGTAATCAAGAGTCACGTCTCCAACATGCTGATATGCATACCACCATAAAGTCAAGATGTCACCCTTTGGTACGTCAAAAGACATAAGTTAAGAATGCGGGCCCATTAGTAATTTCAGGATTAAAACACAATACATATGATTATCTAAAGTGAATTGATTTACACAAATGGAATTATTAATCCAAATCAATTCAACTTTTATGTCTCTGATCTAATACATTGTCATCTATGACAATGCACTAATGTTTTTACTTGCATAGTCCTATTCCGATGACCAAGACAAGCCATCTCCCATTAAGGAGGTAGACAACATAACAATCCCAACTTTATTCCCACAATTGCGGATCTTATGATTTAGACCATTACCTTTAAGATTCATGTCTTCTGCATAATCTGTCCATCATATTGACGATTCTTAAAGGTTTAGACCGACAGTCTCAGACTTGTGTTTGCTTATTGTACATTCAACAAATATGAACATAAAGAGGACAACATTTAGTATATGAATAATAAATAAACTGTTTATCGATGAATGTCTCCAAAACATGTTACAACATTTTACTCCTTAAGGCATCATGTCTAACAATCTTCTACTTGCACTAAGTGAGTAAATATGATATATCTCACACCCCCATAGCTTTCACATGCCTCTTGAAAACTCTTGCAGTTAGTGTCTTAGTGAATGGATTAGCTAAACTCCATCTTTTTCTTCAAAATTTGTGGGTTCATCATCAACAACGCCATGGCATTTGGATCTCATCCTTCAAAGCGCACAAAAAACCATTGTAAACAAGCCATCTAACAAAGAGGTAACTCTAGAAGAATTTTCAATGACAAGTTTGTAAATTTCTTTTCGGGTAGGAAAATTATATATGGATAGTATGTGTTGTTTGGTGATTTTGCTAGTTTAGGAGTAGAGGTGTTGTTTGAAATATTGCAAGAGAAAAACATAATGGCAATGAGGGAGGATGTATACCCTAAGCTTGTTAAGGGATTTTATGTAAACTTAGTTGCTTCCTATGACCCATTGGAAGTTTCTGTGAATTTGAAACGTAGGGAGATTGAATTAGCACCATCAATTTTGAGAGAAATACTAGAAATACCCTTAGATGGAAATGATATTCATGGTATAAGGAAGAACAAAATGATAGCTTTATCCCAAGCTGCATATATAGATAAAATTCTCAAGAAGTATGCAATGCAGAATTCTAAGAAAGGTGGACAACCATCTAGGTCTGGAATTAGTCTTTCTAAGAAAGACTCACCAAAGTCTGATGAAGAAAGAGAATACATGAAGAAGGTGCCTTATGCTTCGGTAGTAGGTAGTCTCATATATGCTATGCTTTGCACACGACTAGACATTTGTTATGCAGTTAGGATAGTAAGTCGATTTCAGTTAGATCTAGGACTAAACCATTAGGTTACGGTCAAGCATATTTTCAAGTACCTAAGAAGGACTCGAGGGTATATGCTTGTGTATTTAAGTGAGGATCTAACACCTCTAAGATACACTGATTTGGATTTTTAATCCTGTTTGGATTCGAGAAGATCGATTTCTTATTTTGTGTTTACTCTGGCAAGTGGTGCCATTGTTTGGACAAGTATCAAGCAAGATTGCACTTTAAATTCAACAATGGAGGCTAAGTATATGGTAACTAGTGATGCTTCGAAAGAAGCAATGTGGCCCCGCAAGTTCCTTAAGGATATTGAGGTAGTTCCAAGTATGGATAAGGTGGTATTGTTGTATTGTGATAATATTGCAGCGATAGCTAATGCTAAGGAACCAAGATTTCACAAAAAGAGTAAGCATATTCATTAGAAGTATCATGTGATAAATGACTTCGTTGAGGGCGGGCATGTTGCTGTATGCAAAATTACATCAAATAGAGAGTGGTCGTGGATTGGAGAGGAGGAAGAGAGAAAAGTGATGGAAAATTAAAATATTTGGAGAAAAATGAGAGAAATCAAGAGAAGCTCACAAATGTTGAAGGAAAATCACAAGAAATTACAAGCTTAAGGCTTAGGCAAGGATTTTCGTTTTCTTTAGGGTGAGAGGTGGAATAGAGAAAAGAAAAATGAGAAGAAAGTAGGGTTTGTTTTGAGTTTGGGATATTTAAGTCATGTATAGTAAACATCACAATTTTGCATGAAAAATCATCATTGAGCAAGCATGTGTAAATCCAAAGGGTCTATTAGGCCAAGTCCTCTTCTAAGATATGAAAATCGTTCTAAAACAAGAGGTTTTGTGAATATGTCTGCTAATTGATCATTGGTGCTTACGAACTCCAAAGTGATATCCCCCTTTTGTACATAGTCATGCAAGAAATGATGTCTAATTTCTATGTGTTTTGTGCGTGAATGCAAAACCGAATTGTTAGATAGATTGATTGCAATTGTATTGTCACATAGTATAGGAACATGATCATAGTTTAAGCCTAGGCCTTTGAGTGTTTGCTTTGTCCATATGATTTGTTCACAACAACTAGCTGCCGAAATATACTCAGCTTCTATGGTTGATAACGTAACCAAGGCTTGTTTCTTGCTAAACCATGAGACTAATGCAAAGCCTAGAAAATGACATGTTCCACTAGTGCTCTTTCTATCTATTGTGTAACCGGTCCAATCGGCATCGGAGTAACTTATTAAATCAATGTGTGTGCCTTTTGGATACCATAGTCCTAAATTCTTAGTACCACTTAATATCTAAAAATTCGCTTAATGGCACTAAGATGGGATTCTTTTGGGTTTGATTGAAATCTAGCACATAACCTTATACTAAATATGATGTCAAGTCTATTAGCAGTTAAATAAAGTAAGGATATGATCATATCTCTATATTTGGTGATGTCTACTACCTTGTCATCTTCATCCTTGTCCAATTTGATTGAAGAGCTCATAGGAGTTGGCATTGGCTTTAGGTCTTCCATTTCAAAGCTTTTGAGGAGATCCTTCACATACTTGGCCTGATTAACAAAAATGTCTTCTTTGGATTGCTTAATTTGTAAGTCCAAGAAAGAAATTTAGTTCCCCCATCATGCTCATCTTGAATTCACTATGCATGCATTTTTAGAATTCCTCATACAAGACATGATTAGTAGCACCAAAATCATCAACATATATTTGAACAATAATTAAGTCATCACCTTTAGTTTTTGTAAAAAGAGTAGTATCCGCTTTACTAACACAAAAATCATTTTTGATTAAAAATTGCCTAAGTCTATCATACCAAGCTCTATGAGCTTGTTTTAATCCATTCAAAGCCTTTTTCAATTTACAAACATGATCTACATACTTGTCGTTTTCAAAACCGAGTGGTTGTGCTACATATACTTCTTCTAAAATATATCCATTTAAGAATGCAATTTTTAGATCAATTTGATAAAGGGTGAATCCATTATGGCATACAAAAGTAAGTAACATTCTAATGGACTAGATGAGCAATGGTGCAAATGTTTCTTCAAAATCAATTCCTTCTTGTTGGTTGAAACCTTAGGCCACTAGTCTAGCCTTGTTTCTCACAATAACACCTTGCTTATCCTTTTTATTCCTAAACACCTATTTAGTACCAATTACAAATTGAGAACTAGGCTTAGGAATAAGTTCCCAAACATCATTTCTTTCAAATTGATTTAGTTCTTCTTGCGTTGCTAAAATCCAGAATTCATCATTTTTGGCATCTTTAAGACATTTTGGTTCAATTTGAGAAAAAAAAGCTAAATTATTACAAATATTTTTAAATGATGCTTTAGTTCTCACCCCTTGAGTTGGATTGTCATGAGCAATTATATTGCTGCTAGGGTGATAAGGATGATACCTCTAATCTTTAGGCAATGGTTGTGAGGTATCTTCAACTTTTGATGACACTTCCATCTTTTATGAAGCTTGAGAAGTTATAGAGCCTTTTTGTGCATCTTTTTCATTGTTTTTGATCTCTAGGTTCTTCTTTTGTTTTTTCAAACCAATATCTCCTACACCAAGAATTTTTCCTTTTACATTGTCTCTAAGGGTGACATATCCACATTTCTTCTTAGTGATGTTCGAGAACAATAAAAGGTCCCCCATCATATGCTTTGAGCATCCACTATCTAGGAACCATTTCTCCTTCTCCATCTTTGGTATCTACAAAATTAATTTAATTCTTGATTTTTGGTATCCTTATAACTTTGGGTCTGTCAATGTTAGTTGTTATACCTTTTGGAACCCACCTTTGCTTGATTTCAAAGTATGCACTTTTTTAATTGGGCAATAAATCCATCTTGATTACAATAAGTGTACACATATTTAGAATTATTTGATGCTTTAACAAAATAATTTTTGAAATACTTTTGGTCAATGTGCGGTTTATATCCTAAACCACCTTTGTTCACTAGGCAACAATTCAAAATTATCTTTACCCTTGGTAAATTTTAAAACTGTTTTTGTTAAGTCATTAACCTTTTTCTTTCAATGATGAATTTTCAACAATCAAGGCATCATATCTATTTTTCTTAATTTTCAAAATATCTATCTCTTCAAAAAGCGTAGATATTTTCTTTTTAAGTAAGGAGTTTTTAAGAGCTAACTTTTCATAATCATCATGCAATTCATCAAACGCTTTGGATAATTCTTTAAAGTCTATTTCATCATTCTTATCATCATTATCGGAAGAAAATGAACTACTTACCTCGTCATCATCGTCAATTGCCATGAAGCACATGTTGGCGACTTCTCTTGGACCTTCCTCATCCGAGTCATCAGACTCTAGCTCGTCCCATGTAGCTTGGAATGCTTTCTTCATCTCCTTTTTACCTATTTTCTTTTTCAAAGGACAATCTGGTCTAATATGACCGGGTTTCTTACAATCATAGCAAATAATATCATCTTTGTTTGATTTCTCACCTTGATCATTTTTCTTTTTCATACCTTTGCTACGGTTGAATTTTCGATAGAACTTTTTGTACTTCTTGGCTATCATTGCCAATTCTTTGAAATCCTTTGGGTTGAGGCCTTCATCATCGTCATCAACTTCTTTATCAGGAATGGATGCTTTTAAGGCTATTCCCTTCTTTCTTTGATCTTCTTCTTCTATTTGATTTTGCTTACAAGTTATCTTATGCGTCGTAAGAAAACCAATCAATTCTTCAAGTGGTAGAGTTGATAGGTCCTTTGCTTCTTCTAGGGTTGTTCTCTTGACATGCCAAGAAGAAAGTAGAGATCGCACAAGCTTTCTCACTAATTCACTTGTAGTGAACATCCAACCAAGAGACTTAAGACTGTTAGTAATATCCGCAAATCTTGTATACATTTTGGTTATAGTCTCGTGTTCTTTCATTTTAAACATTTTATATCATGAAGATAATTGATTTTAGTTTCTTTGACTTGATTTGTCCCTTCATGTATGACTTGTAATGTATGCCAAATATCTTGTGCATTTATGCAAGAAGTGATTTTATTAAATTCATTTCTATCTAGTGCACAATATAGTATGTTTATAGCTTTTAGCATTTAAAGACAATTTTTTTTTATCCTCGTCGCTATACTTTTTGGGTTCTTTTGCTACCAACATTTTGTCTAATTCTTTCATAGGTTTAAATGGTCCATTTTCAACGATATCCCAAAGATCATAGTCAATAGATTGCAAGTAAATTGACATCCTAGTTTTCCAATAGTTGTAATCGATTCCATTAAAGAAAGGAGGTCTATTTGTGGATTGACCTTCTGAATTTTGAAAAATTTAAGTAGCCATGCTCAAGATTGTAAAATCTTTTTGAAAAATTAAATCAAGCTTTCCAATCTAATACCAATTGTTAGCCCAAGAATAGCTACCCAAGATGGGGGTGAATTGGGTTTTTTAAAACCTTTTATAATTATTGGAAAATTCTAGATAAAATATGCTTAAGCAATAAACACGCAAACTAAGATATTGAAATGAGTGGATAAAAATTAAACTGTGTTTAGTAAAAGAGTAAGGAGAAGAGATGCAAACGCTATTTATAGTGGTTCGACAAATGTGCTTACGTCCACTATCGCTGAGCAAAAACGTTCACTCAACCTCTTGTATTATCAGACTGTTTTTTCAGCACGATCACTCCTTTGTACAACACCAGTGACTTAGTCTACCTGAGGCTCATACACCATCTTATAAAATGACAATTTTAACATAAATGCTCTAACCAAAATCCCCCAAATTATAAGGCTTGGAAACCTATTGATAGAAGGTAGGATTTATAAGAATTTTGGTACATTCACAAACTAATTACTCTAAAAGAAAATAGATACAATGTACGGCTAGTTTTTAGAAGTGTGAGCAATTCTCAAAGAAATATGAAACAAATTTAGCTTAAGAGAAGGTGTATGAAATAAATGCTTGAGAAAATAGTGTAAAGAATGATATCAAATCTCTCGTATAGTTATTAGTTCATTGCACAATGAATAGAGGGGCATATATAGTCTCCAAGTGCTCAACTTTAGCATCAAAACTTGAATTTTGATCAAAATGACCATTGGTAGTAGAGTTCTAATGGATAGAAAACTAGCCGTTATAAACAGTTTAGCATATCAAAAAATATGTTCGATAGGTCAAAGTTTGAAAATTTTAAATCAAGACTCCAAACGATCATCTAATCGGCAGGCCAATGTGGTAGTTCGGTAGGCCAAAACTTTAGCCACCGGCAAGTCAAACTTGGAGTTCGACAGGCCGTCTGAGCATCTTCAAAACGGGCTTATAAACCCTTAGATCAGTAGGCTGATCTTGGGCCATCAGCAGGCCAACCAAAAATGGTTTGCAGGCCAATTTGTGTTCCCAAGTTTGCCCAAGAAAATGTTCTAAAAACCTTTTTTTGTAAAAAAACCTATTTAAGTGCCTTAAGTGTAGTTTCAATACCCTTTCTCATAGTAGAATATTTTAAATACTTTAAACACAAATATGCAAAGATTAAAAGTTTACGAATGCATATGTGAGTGCGTGAATTTGAGGTTTTATTTAATCATATTTAAATTAAGAATCACTCTCTAACATTTCGACTAAACACTAATAAAATCTTGAAATCTTGAAATCTTCAAGTCCATGTGAGTCCACTTCTTGTTGTATCCACAGCTCTAAACTTCTTGAATTTTCATCACTTGATTTTGTTTGAAACTTAAGCTTTGCAACACTCAAGAATTCCATTAGCTCAAAAATGCATATTTGCAAATATAAAGAAAAATTGTATTTGTTATCATCAAAGCTAATTGAAAATTATTTTGTGAAACCTTAGAGCCAACATCCACTAATGAATAAATCCAAGCATATGATCACTGGAAGGATTCTAATAATTAGGCCTGCTGCTATATCATGGCTAGCATGAATAACGTGCTACCAGCTCAACACGAAGATCATGAAATTGTTAGGCGGATCATGGATAATCTTGAGGACATGTTTGGAGGCCAAACCTTGACAAAACGATAGAGGGCCCTTCGGAAGCTTCTCAACTGCAAGCCAAAACTGGGGCAAGGAGCATATGATGCTGGTCATGGGTTACCCCACTAAGGCACAAACTCATGGAGTTAACATTAATGTTGAGTCGCATATGACTATGATTTTTGAGACTCTATCTAAGGAGTTTATACTTTTTAGATCTTCATACAAATTTATCAATAGACAGGATGTCACCTGAATTGAGTTAATGAAGTAGTTGTTGGGGTTCGAAAACTTAATCAGAGAAGCTCAAGTTGGTGGTGAGGCAAACTTGGCTGTTGCATTTGGTTCCAATTCTAATTTTGGGAATGGAAAGAAGTAATAGGCCAAGAACATGAAGTCTTCTATTCCGCCAAAAGGCAAGGATAAGAAAAAGAAGAAGAGAAACCTAAACAAACTAAAGTGTTTCTTCTATGAGAAGGTCAGACACATCAAGAAAAATTGCAAGGACTTCTCAGTTAAAGGAGGTAAGTGCAAACTTCTAGTTGTTGAGACTTATTTAGTTGAAAAATCAAGTGACACATGGGTCATAGATTATGGAGCAAGTAATCATATTTGTGTTTATCTGTAGGGGTTCAAGGAAACATGAGGTCTGTTACATAAGCACTTTACGTTACAAATGGATGATGGATCCCTAGTATTGGCTAAAGTAGTGGGAGATGTCCATCTCTAGTTTGATAGTTACAACAGTTTAGTTTTGGAAGATTTTTTTAAGGAATTTAATTTCTATCGCTTATCTATTTAAAGATTCTTATTTAGTTTCTTTTAAAAATTAAGTTGTGATTTGTAAAACAAATCTTTTATAAATAATGGATGGATGCAAAACAACTTATATTTTATCAAACCTAAGATGGACTCACTATTGAACACTGAGATAAATGATAACTCTAAAAGACTTAAAACTTCTCATAGGAGTCAAAGGTCAATAAAGAATGGACCTTTAAGTCATTTAGAGGTAAAATCTATACCACAATATAAATCTTGTTTGGATGGAAAGATGACCAAAAGATCATTCAGGTCTAAAGGCGAGAAAGATAAAAGAGTTCTAGAATTTTTGCATAGTGATGTTTATGGTCCCGTGAACATCAAGGCACGAGGAAGGTATAAGTATTTTGTCACTTTTATTGATGATTACTCGAGATATATCTACCTAATGCATCATAAGGGGAAAACTTTTGACAAGTTTAGGGAGTTTCGAGCTAAAGCAGAGAAGTAATTAGGTAAAGACACTTCGATCTGATCGAGGTAGAGAGTACCTCTATGATGAGTTCTTAGGACACTTAGTAGAGAATTAGATATTATCATATTTGATTGCGTTAGGCACTCTGTAGCAGAATGGTGTGGCTAAGAAGAGGAATAAGACTTTCTTGGACATGGCTAAGTCTATGATGAGTTATTCGACATTGCCTTTATCTTCTTTAGGATATTTACTAAAAACTGCATGTTATCTTTTGAATAAAGTGTCTCAAAATTTATTCCTAAAACTCCTCACAAGTTATGGATATGTAGGAAGACATCCTTAAACCATGTCCAAATATGGGGATGTCTTGCTCATATATTGGACAAAGAAGCGAATAAGTTGAAAGCACGTTTGGAGGTGTGCGTATTTGTAGGATATCCAAAGGGACAAAAGGGAGTTATTTTTATAACCCAAAAGAATAAACAACTTGAAGTCGTAGTTTCAAAGAATGAGACTTTCCTTGACGAAAGCTACATGAACAACTTGAACCTCGTCATAGAATGGTACTCGAGGAGATGGTGAATGATTTGATCACTCCGGGGTTCCAATTGAAACCAATCCAATCAACATAAAAAAACCAATCGAATAACAACCTAGGGAGCTTCAGCATAGTGGAAGAATCAGACGTTAACCCCAGAGGTTCAATGGTGAAGCTTACTTGGCTAAACCGATTGAACATAATAGGGATCCTTATGCTTAGAAAAAGGCTATGGAGGATGTTGATTCAAAGCTTTGTATAGAAGCTATGAACAATGAGATAAAGTCTATAAAGGCTAATCAAGTCTGAGAGCTTGTGGACCTTCCCAAATGGGTAAAACCCATAGCGTATAAGTGGGTCTACAAGAGAAAGAGAGGCGCAGATAGGAAAGATGAAACCTATGAGGCTAGACTAGTAGCAAAGGGATACACGCAAAATGAAGGAATCGATTACGAGGAAACCTTTTTACCTGTATCCATACATTAATTATTATAAAAATTTGTGTTTATGATTATGATAATCATCATTATTAATAAAACTCAATTGCAAGATATATATGTATATATAATATAAGATCATAATTTCTTTCAACATCATAATTAAATAATATCATAAATGAATAATAGCATAATAACTACAGCTTTATGATAATGAAAATAAGATTATATTATAATTATAATCATAAATTATAATAAAATTAATTATATAAGAAACATGTTCAAAATATGCAAAAGGGGCATAGCGAGCATCACAAATCAATAATTTTTTAAAAGTAGATATATTTGTAATATTGTGAAAAAAATCAACATTTTTAAACTCTACAATCTCAAAATTGACATTTTGTGTGATTACTTCTTTATATTATAACACTTAGGCCCACACATTATGGAAATTTTGAATTTACAATATTTTGGTCATGCTCTGGTATCATTTCAACTATTTATCCTTCTAGTATCATATCAGCTATTAATCATCCTCAAAATTTAAGCTGCTTAATCTTTCAAGAGGTGAAGCAACAATAATGTATTTATATTCTAACAAGTAGGTGCTAACGAAAAATTGATAAGAATTACATCTCTCTCAAATAGGAGCAAACAAGCGAAAAAACAGACGCGGATACGTAACAGAAGCCTTAAATCAACAACGATGAAAAACATTGTCTTATGAATTAAAATGACCAGACACTATTACTATGCAATAAAAGATTATCACCTTAAGACCAAGTATAATCCAATTTATTCTTGAAATAGTTGTGCTAAACATTTTGTCGTCTCATAGGAAGTAGCTAGTTTGTACAATAGAGAAGCACGGTCCACAGAAATAAAGCACTATACATTAATTACTTCCTTTTATTTTTTGCTAAATATTTTATAAAGATGACAATAATACATAGATCATACAACCAAACCATGCAACTCTAAATATACACTACAAGAAAAACAATATTTAACGATATATTATTTACGACATGTAGTCTTTGAATGTTGTTGAAAAGTACTGATGAGACTGTAAAAGTAAACATTTTCTAAGGCTTAAATAATTTATTTATGCTTTTATTTCTCATTAAATTCTCTAATTAATAGCATTTTTATATTAATAAGTATTTTTGTGTCTTAGTATGTAAATGTGTTTAAAAATATATTTTTAGTGTGTTTTTATGTTTAATAGAATTTTAGTAATTTTTAGAGTCATTTCGGTGTGTTAAATATGTGTTTAGTTTGTAAATAGTTAAAACCGTAAAAGTAATACGGTTATTTTATTTTGAGTTTTAATGTATTTGATAATGTGTTTTAAGTTTGTAAATATGTCTTATTATATTTTTAGTAATTTCTAAAAATATTTCCAAGTCATAAAAATTATATTTGTGTCAAACCGTAAGAGACTGAAAATTTTAAGAGTTTTTATTTATTTTTGTGTGTTTTAATGTAAATAAATACTTTTAATATTTTTGTAAATATTATGTTTGTAAAATAATTACTATTACTGTGTTTGTGATTTTTAGATTTGAAATCTGGAGGAAAAACGGAGCAAAAAGACATCAAAACAGGCAAAATCGGACATCAAATGCATCAAAAATCTTTGAAAAATTTGAAATTCAAAAGGAAGAGGACACGTGGCATCATGGGAGCCATCAGATTCACTACCAAATTAATCTCAGCCGTCCTAGGAAGAAACGCGTGTCAATGCGTCATCTGGTGCGTCGGCAGAATCTCAGAGTACTGTCCATGTGTCGAAGAACGATTGGCGCGTGTGATTCACGTGCCGACAAGCTGCGGACGCGTCAGAGGAGAATCGTAGACAGCTTCGAATCCTGTGCGGGCCAGTTCATAAGCAACCGTTCGATGAGATGACGAAGACCAATCTGACGGTCATCAAGCTCGGTCCCACTGGTCCCACCTGGGCCCATCTTGCCCGCGTCTGACAGCCATTGGATCTCGTTTTGAATGGTTCAGATCGTGCCTGTTCCGTGTTGGTCTGGTCTGCGTCACACTGGATTACAAACTCAAATTCGCATATCAAAGAGCAAATCTCAGCGTGGAAACGGAGATAAGATCGGATCATTTTGATCCGATTCTTCAACAATAATGAAAAAATTATAATAATAATAAAATAATATGTAAATAGTGAAAAATTTTCACTATAAATACCTTGGTCCCCCTTGTTTAGACACCACCCCTTCGGGCCATTTGGCCCGTTCTCTCCTTTCCCCTTCTCCCATTTTTCCCTTTTCCCCTTTTTATCTCTTAGGTAAAATATATATATATATATAATAAAATAATGCTTAAATTAGTGTAAAGAGTTTGGTGAGGCAGAGAGATGATCTTGTATGCGTAGTACTCTGGTATGGGTTTTAACTCTATATTTGTGTGGTAATGCTTATATTTTTGTGGAATAAATTATATCTTTATGTTTTCAATAATTATTGTTACTGTTGTTATGCTGCCAATTTTTACATAAATTCAGTCATGCTTTTTTTATGTAATTTAATTGTGTTGCATAATTAATATTAATAATACTAAAGTCATGCTCATTTATTAAGTTGAGTTTCTGCTGCATTATAGACATAGACTGACACAGTAAATGCTTGGTAATTCTTGATTTATTGTAGACAGAGAATGGCATAGTGTATTCTTAAACCATTTAATAAGTCGAGGTGCTGTCGAAATTAACGCAATAATTTATTCCATAAAAATATATTAATTTTGATTTGTTATTATCTTTTCTATCTTAAAATTATGTTAATTATAATTGAGTGACAGCGGTTATAATTTTCATAATCAGTGCACCAAATCATTAGTGAGAGATGATTATTTTGCTAGTTTTTATAGGAAAACCCTTACTGCATTATGGCTTGCTATATTGTCGCTCTCGGTTGACCTATATAATTAGTAAAAAGTGCTTGCAATTAATGAGAAAAGATATAATAAATCAAATACTTTAGATAATTATTAATTACAATTAAAATTCCATATCAGTTGCAAAATATACAAGGGATTCTCAAAGCTTTACTGCTTTAATTTTATGCTTTAAATTTTGAATTAAATAAAATAAAAACCACAAAAATTTTTCTTTCATTTTAAACTTTGATTTGAAAAAGTGCTTGCCTTTTTGAATGCTTATTTTTAACAATCTCTCGAGTTACAAATTTTCACCTCCCTATGGATATGACAATCTTTTTTATACTACATACGTCTGCCGTTTATAAAGAATAAACATTTTTTTGGGCGTTACCAAGTACATACAACAACATCTCTAACAAATATGTCGTTAATGACATTTAAAACAATAACTAACGACATCTATATAGACGCCGTATTAAGAGTCTCCTTTTAATGATAATAGTTTAGTGTCGTTAAATTATTTAACGATAAGTAAGAGATGTCAAAGCCTTGGAGATTCTACGACACCCCTTATGGACGATATTGGTCAAGATGTCGTCTATAAAGGGTGTCGTAGAATCTCCAAGGCTTTGATGACATCTCCTACTTGTCGTTAAATAATTTAACAACACTATACTATTGTCGTCAAAAGGATACCTTTAATACGGCGTCTATATAGATGTTGTTAATTATTGTTTCAAATGTTGTTAGTGACATGTTTGTTAAAGATGTCATTGCATGTACTTTTCAACGACATTTAAGAACTACATGTCATAAATAACATGTCGTTAAATGTAGTTTTTCTTGTAGTGCATGCTTAAGTCCATCTGCATTCTCTTGTTCATTGCTGCTGCTCTCGATTGGGAAATTTGGCAAATAGATATCAAAACGGTCTTTTCGAATAGCTATCTTGATAAGACCATATATATGGTATAGCCAAACAAGTTCAAAGCTAAGAGTCAAAAGAATAAGATCTATAAATCACTAAATTCTATTTATGAACTTAAGCAAGCTTTCCATTCTTGGAACATAAGGTTTGATCAAGACTTATGGGTTCTAACAAAATGTGGATGAACCATGTGTTTTACAAACACAATAAGGATAGAAAGGTGGTTTTTCTACTGCTCTATATAGATGACATTTTGCTTGTTGGCAATGACTTTGGAGCATTGTCATCGATCAAATTGTAGTTGACTAAATAGTTTGACATCAAAAAGGTGCCTTATGCTTCAGCAATTGATAGTCTCATATATGTTATGCTTTGCACACGACCTCACATATGTTATACGGTCGAGATAGTGAGTCAATTTCAGTTGAATCCAAGACCAAATCATTGGGTTGTAGTCAAGCATATTCTCAAGTACTTGAGAAGAACTAGAGGTTATACAGTAGTATATTCTAGTGCGGATCTAATATCTCTTGGATACATTGATTTGTATTTTAAATCCTATTTGGATTCAATGAGATCCACTTCAGAATCTTTGTTTAGTTTAGGATGAGGTGCCATTGTTTGGAGAAGTGTCAAGCAACATTGCATTTCAGATTCAACAATGGAAGCTGAGTATGTGACAGCCAGTGACGCTTCAAAAGAAGTTGTGTGACTTCGCAAGTTCTTTATAGATATTGAGATAGTTCCTAGCATGGGTAAGCCAATAACATTGTACTATGATAATACTACAATGATAGCTAATGCTAAGGGACCAAGATTTCATTAGAAGAGTTAACATATACATTAGAAGTATAATGTGATAAAGGACTTCATAAAGAATAGACATATTGCAGTGTGCAACATCGCATCTGAGGACAATATAACTGATCCTTTTACAAAGACACTATTAACGAGGGCTTTGGTGAAGCATGTAAAGGCAATGGGAATGTGTAACATGTCAAATTTACTCACTTAGGGCAAGTGGAAGATTGTTAGACTAGGTGCCCTAAGGATTATTTGTTATTTATTTTCATATATCAAAATTTGTCCTCTTTATGCTCGTTCATGTTGAATATATGATAAGCAAACAAAAGTCTGAGACTATTAGTCTAAACCTTTAAGATCGTGCATATGATGGACAGATTATGTGGAAGACATGAATCTCAAAGTTGGGTGCTTTATTCATGTTAATATTGTTATGTTGTCTACATCCTTAATGGGAGATGACTTGTCTTGATCGTCGGAGTTGGACTCTATGAGTAGAAACATTGATATGTTGTCATAGATGACGATGTATTGGATCGGGACTAAAGATGAATTGATTTGATTAATAATTCTATTTGTTTTAAATCAATTTATTTTAGACAATCATATGTGTCATATCTTAATCTTGAAATGAATTAATGGGCACGTATTCTTGACTTGTGTCTTTTCATGTACCAAAGGGTGACATCATAAATTAGATGATGGTACGCATGCTAGTATATTGGAGACATGACTTTTGATTGATGTAGACTTGTTATTCATTACTCTTTTGTAGATTTAATGATATTCTTTTATCGGCATTATCATGTAATTGAAAATTGGAGTGCTCAACCATTTGGAAACATATATATAACCAAACGGTATACTATCTATAGATAGTAAGTTTTTCAATGGTGATATCATGGAACATAAGATAATAATAATCGGGAAGGTAAATAGAATTTTATCCTTAAGTCGATTATGAATATCCTATGGCGATGTTACACATTATGATATGTCATAGACAATAAACTTATTAGAGTTTAATAATTTTATATAGTTCAAGAGTACAGCTTAAAGCTTTTAGTGGAATAGCTTTAGAGTTGATAATTAAAAAATATATGTATCGAGGATATGTTATTTTATAATCATAGGAGCTTGATCTATATATGCGTTAGACGTGTATGCCCTAAGGAGTAAAAATGTAATATGTTGTTGGATACATTTTTATCAATAAAGAATTTATTTATTATTAATATACCAAAACTTGTCCTCTTTACGTTCATATTTGTTGAATGTATGTTAAGCAAATAATAGTCTGAGACTATCGGTCCAAACCTTTAAAATTTGGGCATATGATGGACAGATTATGCAGAAGACACGATTCTTAAGGTGACGGTCTAAAATATAAGATCCACAATCGAGAGAATAAAGTTGGGTGCTTTATTCATGCAAAGATTGTTATGTTGTCTATATCCCTATTGGGAGATGGTTTGTCTTGGCCATCGGAGGTGGACTTCGTGAATAAAAAAATTGACACATTGTCATAGGTGACGATGTGTTGGATCGGGACATAAAATGAATTGATTTGGATTAATAATTCTATCTCGGCAAATTGATTCACTTTAGACAATCATTTTTATTGTTTCTTAATCCTGAGATGAATAGTGGGCCCATTGTCTTGACTTGTGTCTTTCGATGTACCAAAGGGTGACACCCATATTTTAATACTGGTATGCATGCCGGTATGTTGGAGACATAACTTTTGATAGCGTAGACCGATTATTCATAGATATGGAATCCATAGCTCCTTTTTAGGAGTAGTGATATCCTCTTATATACGTTATCCTGTAATTAAAAAACTGGAGCGCTTAACCATTTGGATACATAGGTGTAACCAAATGGTATACCGTCTTTAGATGGTAAGTTTTTCGATGGTGAGATAATGAAACGTAAGATAAAAATAATCGGGAAGGTAAGATAGAACTTGTCCTTAAGCCAATTATGGATAATCCTATGAGGATACAATACACTATGATATGTCATAGAGACTTAGCTATATGGGCTTCGTAATTCTATATAGTTCGAGAGTGCAGCTCCAAGCTTTTAGTAGAGTAGTGTTGGAGTTGATAATTATGAAATGTATATTTGGGATATTGGGTTTCATAATTATCGGGAGCTTGAACTATATATGTCCATCTAATCCCCTTTGCTAGCTCACAAAATCCTGTAATGATACAGCGTACTTTTCCAATAATTGGTGACTTACGTCAGATTTATCAGATTGGCTAAAATTCAGAATCGTCAAATAATTCATGTCTATTAATCGGTTGAATTAATTTTTGTGACAAAATTGATTCAAAATAAACTTGTTGAATTATTAGGATTAGATAATTCATGTCTGTTTATCAGTTGGATTAATTTTGAATTAATTCAAGATAAACTTGTTGAATTATTAGGAATTCATTTATTTTCTAGAGATTATATAGATAAAGTTGTTTTAATTAGATAACTTTTCTATTGAATTATTTGAATTAAAATTGAGACATTATCTTATAAAATCTCGGGTAGAAAATAAAAGATTCGCTGAGATTTTTTTTCAGCAGTTCGGCATGCCGATCCTCAGGTTCAGCCTGCCGAGAGGGCAAGTTTGGTATGCCGGCTAGACAAATCTACATGCCAACTATGAGATAAAAAGATCACGCATTTTTGCACGAATTTTATCAGATATTGATCCAAATTTGATTCTGATTCGAATTTTGAGGCACTATCTGATAAAGAATGACTGTTGGGCTCAACTTTTATAAAAAATGAGTGAGTCTCACTATTATTTAGATCAGTTGAGAGATTAAGAGTGAAACTCTGATAATAAGGTTCTGAAACTCCCTGAGAGCTCTTGTTCATAAATCACGAACACTAGCTTTGGGTTCTCTCAATTGGTTGGAAGGAGAGTCACTTGGTGGAAGAGCTATACGTGTGAGCCCACACTCACTCTGATCGTGGATAGAGAATAGCAAAGAAGACCAGTTGGTTAAGGCTCTTCTAGAATGTTACTTCTCTTCACGGCTTACGGGAGTTCTTCGGCATTCAAATGTTAGTAAGATCTGGTTAATTTATGTATATAGTGTGTCAAACTTTTGTTTTAGAAAATACTCTAATATAACAATTTTTAAATTCTGTTGTGTACTATTTTTCCAACAATATGTCTATCAGGTCCCCTTTACTAGCTCATAATATTTTCTATAACAATATGGCCTTTTTTTTCTACAGATTGGTAACTTATGTTATTTATTAGATTGGTTAAAATTTAATAGATTGGATTTAATAATTTATATTGGTTTATTGGTTGAATTAATGTTATGAATTAATTCAAGATAAACATATTGAATTATTTAAAATTACTTTTATTTGTATGAGATTATCAGTATATGACTGTTTTAGTTAGATAACTTTTCTATTATATTATTTGAATTAAAATTGAGGCTCTATGAAGGATACCAGGTCAAATAACATAGGATTTAACGATTAGGTTAGGTTTGAATTAACAGGATAAATCTCAAAACTAAAAACGTGTTGTAGGGGTGCCACTTCGCCGGACCAATAGACCGAACCCAGTGTAGGCCAGTCGACTGAATCGGATCTGTCACATTAGCAATCCGTGTGCTTTACGTATTTTACTCAGAAAGTTGATCCAAACTTAAATTTTGAGGCCAAATCTAATAAGGGCTAGTTGTGTTTTAGATCCCTTGAGAATTTAGAGAGTGTATTCTTGTAAGAGAAACTCTAAAACACTCACAGAGCTATAGTTTAGCATCTCAAACCTTAGCTCTTGGTTTTCTCAAGTGGTTGGAATGAGAGGTCACCTGAGGAGAAACTGAACGACATGCGACCACGCTCATTCCAATTGAGTAAAGAAAATAACAAGGAAGACTAGTTAGTTAAGGTTCTTTCGGTAGATTTCCCTAGTTGCAGTTCCTATAGTTTTTCGATCTACTAAAGAGGTACATAAGATCTTTTATTAATTTATATACATAACATATCCAACTTGATTTTTGTAAAAACATTTTTAATTAAAAAATTTTAAATTTCGCTACGTTCACGTTTTCCAATACCTAGATCATACACTAAGGGCCTAAGCAATTAAATAGTAGGGATGAAGTGATTGAGTGATGACAACTAGAAAGGAGAGCTTGGAAGTAGCCATCGTTGGAAGAAAGCGCAATAGCTTATTGGTCTTGCTCCATGACACTGAAAATGCATTAAGGCTCAAATGATTCACCTAAGCAATGAGTCCTTGAAAGTTGCTTTTCAAGTATTGATAGTGCAATATTTCTGTCAAGAAGAAGAGGTTAAGGCATTTTAAAAACAAATAATAGGGAAATTATATAAAATTAATTAGAAATTACAACAAATAGGCAGTTGAAAAAGCTACATGAAACTATTTTAAAAGAGATGTGTCTACAAAAAAATGTAAGGATTCCATTTATTAAGTTGTTATTTATTATGCTTAAAACACAAATTACTTAGCTTTAAAACATATTCTTGATATTATATTTTCATGGCAATTTGAGCTACCATAAAATGCTCTTTGGTATCACTTTTATTAAAAAAAAAAAAAAATGTAACATATTTTCAAAAATACAAAAAATAAAAATAGTTTTGAAAACTTTTTTGGTTAAGAAAATAGGTTCAAAATAAAATGGAAACATTTCTCAAAACATGAAGAAAAATTGAGATTTTTGGAAACAAAAAAAGGTTGTTTTTGGTGTTTTCAAGTTCCAGCCCTTTTCTCTTTCTCCTCTCAACCCAGCAATCCGTATGCCACTGTTCACCGAATCCCCTTGCCATCGTTCATTGACGAGATGGTGGTGGTGGAGATGGGTGCCTAATCGAAGCTCTTAGTAAAGGGAACAAGTTTCCATGATTAGTTTCTCTAAACGATGTCCAAATAGCCTAAAAATGTACAAAAATCATCAATGGAGTGGCAGTAGACCCAACAATTTCAGGCGACAATTGGGGTGATGGTGGTTGTGAATTTTGCTCCTCTTGACAAGAGGAACTCAACGGTGTAACCCTCTAGTAGATAGGACGTTGGACGACGTCCTTGCTTGATAGTTGTTGAAGATGTGTCCGTGTCGTGTTGTCTACTGCAATAGGCGGTGAGTGAGATGGCGCCTTTCCAACGGTAGCACTTGTTGAGTCTAATGATCATAGGAGCTCAGCACGTGGTGGTTGTTGGCGACTGTAGGGTGGTCAATTGGAGTAGGTAGCGTTGGAGTTAAAGAGAGTAAGAAAAGAAAAAGAGAGTGAAGAGGGCAAAAAATTTTTCAAATACTCAAAATTTAACCAAACGCAATTTAAAAAACAATCTCAAAATATTTCTCAAAATATTTTCATTCAATTTTTACTCAAAACAAAAAATATTTTGAAAATAATATCAAACGGGTTAATAATTTTTCTATTTTCTCCCTTTTTGAAAATTGCAGGAAATGTACCCCTAAAAACCCTAAAAAAATTGTAGGAAATGTCTCTTTTTTAAAACTAATTGTAATAAATATCATATTTAAAAATATTTATAATAAATATCAAATTTGTAGTGTAAATAATTTATCTACAATTTGCTTATATTTTATAGTGTAAATAATTCTTATTTACACAATAAATAGATTTATGGTACAAATTATGTATTCACTTCTTTATTTATAATATAAATATTTTTTTTTACATAATAAGTTTTTTACAATATAAACTTTATATTTACAATAAATATTTTTAAAAATTAATATTTAATTTAAAAAGTTTTAAAAATTTGACATTCTTTACGTATTTTTTTCTCTCCTAAAAAAATGACACTTTAAATTCATTTAAAAAAAAAAGCTGCATTTTTTTTCTTTTCTCCCTCTGAAAAATTAAATGCTGCATTCTTCCTCCTCCTCTTCTTCTTCTTCTTCTTCTTCTTCTTTGGGTTGGTCTATTTTTCATATTTTATTTCTTTATTTTAAGGGCTAGGCAGTGTAGTTCTAGCAGTTATTGGATTTTGTTTTGGGTAAACAGCAAATGTTGGAGTTTAAGAAGCGGAAGTGATTGGATCGGCGACTCCAGCATTCCGTCGGCCTCCACCTGCGTTGGTGGCAACAGTGGCTGTTCACCAGGTTCATCTGCATCTTCATCATCCTCAATTTCTTGTCCAATACTCGCTTCGCTTTTAATCTTCGTAATAATCTCAACTTTTGGTTGGTGCAATCGCCCCTTAATTGGTGTTTTATCTCTTTTTTATTTGAAAAAAATGTCTGAAAAAGTAAAGACCTTCTTTATGTTCTTCTCTTGTTCCGAATTCTGTTCATAGGAATCAGGGCCGTGTGATTACTTTAGAAGTTTAGGAATGAATCGAAATTTGCATAAGTTAATATGATAAGCTCTGACAATTTCAGCATTTTCTGTCATTTTCCACTTGAATCTTCTTCTAGATAGAATTGCTCAGCATTTTCCAATTGTCACAAGTGTTTTTTTATTACTATTTTTTGAATCAAAATCCCAGATGGTTGGTAATTCATGTGAACTATATGGGCAAATTTTCTGTTATCTACAAAGTGGTGATGCTTTTTTTTTTTTTTTTTAGTAATCTTTGAAAGGAAGATTGGATTTAGGTACATACTTAGATTGCTACATGATATTTTTGTACTTTGGATGGTTCTGAAGTCGGGCTGAATTTCATTTCCCAGTTTTTTATCTTATTATTATAAATATATATATATATTTTTTTGTCAAAAGCTTTTGCTTGGGTACTGTTTTCAAGTTCTTCATTGCAATATGGTTCTGTTATTGAAGTAGTCTTGCAAAAATGAGACTTGGGTCGCTACATTTTGATTGAAACTATTCTTTGTTTGAGTAGGATGGAAGATGAGTCTAATTTGAGCATGAGGAAAGGTGTTGAAGGGTGTTCTGGTAGCAAGAAACTTGACGATGACAAAGAAGGTGAACACAGAATAGAAGCATTGGAAAGTGAAGAAATAGGTCCACCAACAGTTGGGATGGTATTTACTTCTGGAGAAGATGTTTGAGATTATTACACCAAGTATGCTCAACATAAAGGGTTTGGCATTTACAGGAGAAGTTCAAGGTGCGGAGATGACGGAAAGGTCAAATACTTTACTCTTGCTTGTGCTAATGCCAGAAAAGTACGTACAACCAATGTAAATAAGAAGCTCCCAATGAGGCAGTCATCTAAAACGAATTGCATGGCCAAGATTAATGTTGCAGTAGAATCAGACGTCCGAGTTTATGTGTGTCACATTGTCCTTGAACATAATCATGAACTTAGTCCTGGAAAGGTGCAACAAAATATACGCAAGAAAGTTTGGAGTCCTCAACTGCAAAGAAAACGTCAAAGGAACGAACAGATTGGGATTAAATTATGCAATCCCTCTCATCCAAATATTGGAAAATTTCTGGGGTTCAAGAATTTTGGTTCAGGTGAGACTTGGAATTATGATTGCTCGAATTCGGTTATGATTCTCGTGGCACATAATCACGACCGTTGATCTGTTTGAACTAAGTTGTGGAAACTTCAGAAGCGTCTTTTTGTTTTGCTTTTCTCTATAGCTCTGTGATCATGATAGATTCCACAGTGGAAGGAGTATCTTTTTCAACTCAATCTGCGAATGGTGTCAATCATCTTCCACACCATGCCTCTGACCTTTCCATGGGTGAAAATGCTTCCCATTATCTCAACAGAAGTTCAACATCTGGAGTCTATCAAGATTGTATGTTAAAACTCCATCGTTTCTTTCTTTCTTTACTTTACTTTTCTTTTCATTGTTAGTTTACTTTCAAATTTAGCTCCCCACCACCCCCCTTGTAATTGCATGAAAACTTCAAGTTTTTGAACGCACATGTGCCTTTGAGCATTTGGAGAATTGAAACCCGTCTTGAAAAATAGTACCACCAAGGCCCTGAGCTAATGGATCTATGTTCTAATTGCTAGGAAGCAACTCATGCACTTTTTTAAATGGACTGGGTCAGCTGTTTAGTGCTCATAAACCATATTTATATTTCTAAGACCTGATTAAAACTATTACCCCCAAAAGATTGGAGGTTTCATGTCAAAACCTAACATCTTTTTTCTGATCTGAATGCGTCTTGCTTGTTCACATACTGCATGGGCATGAGATTCATATGTTTCTTCAATATGTTTCCATTTGACATGTATATATCTATGGGAGCATTTATTGCTAATGTATCTAGACTAATTATTATCTTTTTTGAATGCTTCTTTTCTTTTATGATTTAGATTAAGTGGACATTTTTATTTGCTTCATCAAACTGCTCTGCCATGACTGGTTCTGTTTGCCTTCAATGTTCCTTTTCTTCTTCTTGTTCTTCTTCGTCTCTTCTTTTCACTAAAGAAAATAATTGAGGGGGTATTAAATGATTAATAAAAGGCTTTATTAATAACGAATTGCAGTCCAAGATGCTTTAAGCTGTGCCCTTGCAAAGAGGGCTGTGGGACTCGTGAAATCTGGAATGGTGATCGGGCTGGGCACTGGATGCATTTTGTCTCTTGTCATTGGGGAGCTTGGTAAACTAATTAAAGAAGGAAAGGTGTGAGTCCCCTAATGATCTTTAAATATATATATATATATATATATATATTATTTTTCATATTCACACATAACTTGCGGGTGAAGAAACTGAATTTCAACTTGCTTGACAAAGGTTAAATTTTTTACATTGTAATTTTTGTGACATTCACCTACATCAACCTACTTAATTAGCACAAGGGAATCATGCAAAATTTGACGCACTTTACGAAGTTTGTAAATTATACAACTGCACAAGAAAGGAAAAATCCTACTTATCTAACAGCACAGCCTCATACGCGGGGCACAATTTCTTATTTTGGTCCATCAGGATTATTCTTTCTGCGAAGAGAGAGCATAAGGGTTTGTACTTTGTACCCATTTTTTAAAAACTAGTTGTGTAGAACTTTTTAATAATTCAAACAGTACTTGTTAGAGACGCATGCCATATGGACCTTCTTTACATGATGTATATATCATTCCCAAATGCTCTTTAATTTATTTACTGTTAATCCAACAAGAGGACAGTGATGAATCCTGGTCCGTAAATTTCTACATAATATCTACTAGGTCTTAGGGGACTTTGTTCAGCTCTTAGCCTCATGTGCAATAGAGCTAGGATGATGACTTGAAGTTGGCCATGCAACTTGAAAGTAGTATATGTATTGAGACTTCAACAATAACTCCAGTAAGGAATCAGGAAATTTTATATTACTTTTATTATATAAGTTCAGTGGTATGGGATTGAGCAAACAAATCATATAGATTGAAAGACATGGCTAGGAGTTTGAGACGAGTAGCTTGAGAATGGTTATGTACATGAGAATTGTTACCTTTTTTGTAACATGATAATGAAATGTCAGCCTATTTAGGAACATCAATTTGCAAAATCCGAATGATGCATTGTTCAGGGTACTTTACGGGAATTTGGTGTGAAGCAACCACAATTTTCTTTAGATATGAACTCATGTACTTTGCAGTGTTAGACAGTCAGATTCTTTTGGTGAATGTTTTGGTTCTTTAAACCTGAAACTGGATTTCTAAGTGAATATCTGAGAATCGGAATGAGTTTAGATGTGTGAAATGAAGTATAAATCCATAATTCATAACGAGTCCTCCTTTGAAAAGTAATTATGTGATATTGTAACAAGGAAATCTAACATGAAAAAATAGAGACATAAACTTCACTTTGGTCATGAAGTGCAGATTACTTGATTTCATTACAACTTCATAGTACATATTGATGAATGGTAAAAAATGTGATTCCAACTGACCCGTTTTTCCCCCTCAACATTGGGCAGTTGAAAGATTTTGTTGCAGTAGGAACAAACTACCAGACACGAAGGGTGGCTAGACAGTTTGGTGTAACAACTGTAAGGTTCTACCTCTGCCAAGTTTTATAACATTTAAGATGGCCTCAAGATTCCCTGCTAAAAGGAAAATTCACATTCACAAATGTTCCTTTTTTATTTTCTTTTTCCTTTTTGCCTTCAATTCAGGCTGATTTGAACGACGTTAGTGGTATTGACATTGCCTTTGACATCGTGGATGAATTGGACTTCAATAAGAACATGCTGAAGGTTGAAATTCTCATGTTTTTTCTTGCGTTTCTCTTGGTATCTTTCGTTCTATATTGTGGTATTCTCTGAGCATTAGTCTGAAATCTTTTTCTTTTCAGGTCAATGGAGCTAATCATACTGTGCACAAGGTGAGTTGAAGTCTATTTGGATTATTCAGCAGCATATGATATTGGTTTTTACCGTCTAAATTTTAAAAAAGACAGTAGGTGTTAACAAGGTTGTTAACCGGTTCTATATATATAGATATATTTAGCTAGGGACAAGATAACTAGTTATATATGAAAATATTCAATATCTGATAAACTCCCAGTAGCAAGGGGCTCTGAGAGTTTGACCTGATGGACAAATATTTGCATATTCTTGATCTTGAGCTCAGGACGTTAGAGTTGTCTCATCTGCATGCCTCATGCATCACAAATCAGACATAGGTCTTAGATTTTATGGGTTGAACTTTTATGCATTTGTATGTTCTACGACTAAAGGATGACCTTCCATCATGCTACCAATCTTTCATGGTAATTCGTTGTCGTTTGATTTTTCTTGAACCAGGTGGTTTATTCCATGACAGATATGTGTATCATATTGGCAGATCATACGAACATTGTTCATCGGCTGGGTAGCAAATTTCCAGTTGCAGTTAGTTTCCATCTTGTTTATTCTAGTTGAATAGTTCAGTTCTTCATATTTGATTTAATGCTTTCCTGATGAAACTATGCTTTTCCACGAAATGTAAATTTCCAATACGTCTGTAAATATTCAGAAATTGATTTAGATGACTTAATCAAATAAAATGACTTTATATTACTTTGTAAGCATCGCTTCTTATATGGTGGAGTAAGACTCCTAAGAATCTTAATTGTGGTGGATTCCATTTGTTTGGTGACGTTTTAATTTTAAATTCCAAATTCATTTGAAGACTCAGTTCTCGAGTGGATTTGGGTTTGAGGGCATTTTCTGTATATTGAAACACATAAAGGTAGCTCTAACTAGATTTTTATTTAACGTTCTAAATCATGATTATATAGAATTTCCTTGTACTCCTGATGGCGTTTGCCTGACTGAATGCAAAGCTTCTCTAACGTGTATTTTTGTGGTTTAATTGTTGTACTGCATTTTATGCACTGAATCCATTATGACAAATTCTCATGTGGAAGAAGAGGTTATAAAATAGGCAATTCGAGGTTGATCTTATTCTACCATGTTCAGAATATTGACATGATACGTTTCAGGTTGAAGTTCTTCCCGTTGCTGTAACACCTGTTCTAAGACGTCTCATTACTCTTGGAGGAGGTGAGTTTTTACCGTACCATTTATATTTGGACCTAGTGATGCATCTCCTTCTTTTATGCTTCTAAACCATATAATAATATGCTAATTTTCCTTTACAAATTTTTTATTTTCTGTCTTATTTGGATCTCATTATTAGTAGATGGGCAAAAACTTTTAGGAATGGTATTATTTATTCTAAAATGCTGTTCTGTGCCAAAAAGTAATTTGAGCTCCTTTCAAGTTATAATCCTGGGAAGTTTTATATGTACTTTTGTAATGCGTATTATGTTTGTTTTTCTCCTGAATCTTTTTATTCTAACTTAATTTTCTGATGCATTTTTCAGTCCCTGAAGTCAGATCTTCCTTAGGAAAGGATGGTCCAGTGATCACCAATCTTGGGAATATGATCATAGATGTGAGGTATATCCCTACCACGGCTACACCTCTTACTATGTTTCTTTCTTTCTCTTGGGCCTTTTCTTTTCTTTTTGCTTTGTTTTTTTTTTTTCTTTTTTTTTGAATGCCTCTTAATATGTTTCTTTCCAAATGAGAGTTGATGCCGAAAAAAATAAAAGAGAGATTGTGGAAGAGTTTATATAACTTGTACTCTTTTTTTTTTTGTATTTAGTTTTAAACCCGATTCACTTTGTCAGCTTTCCAAATGGTATACAAAACCCTGCTGAGCTCGAAAAGAATATCAATTTGATACCTGGCGTGGTTGATAATGGCAAGAGCACAACTTTCACTCTGGTCTTCTCTCTTGCTTGCATGATTCTACTACTTTGCCGTCATTCCTACACATTGTTTGAGTGAATTACTCTGCCTGGAAAGTCTTTTTGTGTGTGTCATGTCTTTTCTATGGGAGAGTTACCGCAAGAATCACGGTCTTTTGCCCCAAGTCTCCAACTTCTCTGATGGTTGGCCTCAATTTTCAAAATCCAAAAGATATGCTGTTCGAATTATAGGCATCAATTGATCTCATGTTTTTGCGATATGTATCAGACCCCTTGGTGCAAATGGTCTCTGAACTCTACCAAGTGACCACTTGGTAAATTCTGACAATTGACATGCACATGCTCTTTTCCGTCTGGTTTGAAATAGTCGGTATCTATTTCACTAGATTAATTACCAAAATTAAAAGAACAAGAACCAGGTGGTCAGTCGCTATGGAGTTGGGAGGCCAACACATTACTCTTTAGTTTTATATACGCTCCTTATTTCAGCAACTATAGTGGCTAGCTAATATTCCACATACCAGAATGTTCATGTATCTCTGTTTCTGATTCTGAATCCTTAGGTGTCCTTATTATTGACGTAAATTTCTTGTGTTTCATGTATCATTCTTACCTTCTCCTTTTGGTCACAAAGACTTGTCATCCATTTTCCTGACTGCAGTTTCGTAACATTCTTAACTTCTCATATTTTACCCTTCAGGAATTGTTTGTGGTGTTGCAACAACCGTGCTGGTTGCTGTCAGAAATGGCAATGATGTCAACGTGGTTAATTTGGAGGAGTTTGCGCAAGATATGGTTGTTCGAAGATATACAAATCCTGTGTTGTAACTCTGTTTAGGAAAATTAGATTAAACCCCTATGGTAACTTTTTTGCACAAATGAGACTACAAGTCATGAACTATCGTCATCGGCAACAAAAAGTAGTGATGTTTTTGCAGGAGTATAATAACGATGGTCAATCCTCAAAAAACAAACACACACACACACACTCACACATATGCAATCTAGCACATTTAGCTAGAATTGTTCTCGCCTTTCTAACTTGCCTTCTTTTTATTGTGGCCTCCTTTTCTATGAGCAGCATTTGCCAATAAACTGCCATATGGACAGCAAACCGAGATAATTTTCTTTTTTCCCGTGAGACCTTAATATTTTAATCGTGTCATTTATGGACTCAAACTCTATGTTTTAGAAACATCAGGGTAGTTATGTCACGCCCCGGAGTACGGGAGGTGACGTGGCGGAATATTTAGATTAATTAAAAGAGAATTTAATTAAAAATCGAGTGTTTAAGAATCCAATTAAGTAAGAAATTAAGAAGATTTTCCACCACATTTGATAAACGAATTTATAAATATTTAGCAAATAATAATAATTGAATAAAAACCGCGAATATGGGTTCCACAACCCACAACTTGTGCACACACATGGATCTGACAATATCACAAATACAATTACAGTCCAAGTACAAATAAAGTTAACTCTTATATGCCTTGATTAAATAAATACAGAATGTAAATAAACTCTCCTATTGCTCCTGAGTTCGGTCCGAAGAATCTTCTCCAAACCTAAATGGGAAACCACCTAGAGGGGGGGAAATTTAAAACAATAAAACGTGAGCGAAAGGCTCAGTAGGACTATGTTTTATAAAATAGTTTAACGCAAAGGAACACAACATTATTAGAAGTTATTCAAAGGAAACTTAAATAAATAAATAGATAAACAATTTGAGTAGAACCGTCCTGACACAGAACAGTCTACTCGTCAAATCAAAACACCAATTTACTTTTACCTAGGCATACCATGATATCACCACCGTAGTGGCCCAGCTGGGTTTCGGGACCTGCCCCCAAGGTCGATCGCTACACGACCCGATCTCTGATATGGCATCATGCCTTTGTGTTTATTATCATCATCATTCAAAACCCAATTACCGAGTGTTGTCAATTACATTTATTATGAAATTCATTTCATAATCACCGTATATTAAAATATAACCGATAAAACCATTTTCAAACAACCGTTGAAAACATTTTGATAGAAATCATTTTCAAAGCCAAATCATTTCAAAACCAGGCTACCAAAGAAATAGGATAGAAGTCCTACCTCAATACTCGTGCCGGTACCCCACACCGTAATCCCGGTCCGCTATACGTTAGCTCCACGGAACCACGAACGATCCTAGATACAAACTAAGTCAATCAATATCTAGTTCGAGACATTCTATGTTACTAAATCATTTCATGATGTCCTAGTGTGCCATTTGTATCATTAAAATCATCCTATAAGGTTGGGATTTAAATCAGGGTTCAAAACAGTAAAAACGGGTAAAAAATCACAAAAGTTTCCATGCCTCGGTCGGCCTGCCGGACGCCCTGCTTCGGCCTGCCGAACTGCACAGTTCGGCCTGCCGGAAACAAGGTTCGGCCTGCCGAACATTCTCCAGATTCGGCCTGCTGGTCGGAAGAACACCGGCCTGCCGATCGTCACTCCGGCATGCCGAACATGAACTTCGGCCTGCTGAACTGGGAAAACCCAGAAATCCCAGCCACGGGTTTCTCGATCCCCAAAATCCAAATCTTGTTTCTAACCTGTTTTTCTCAAATTCCAGGCATGAAAAATAATCATAGTTGACAGAAAAACATTCTAGAACATGTTTGGAATCATTTAAACTCAAAATCCTCAAAAATCCGAAAATGAGAAAAAGAGGAGAAAAATGAAAAATCTTGAATTCAATCCATTTTTCTTCAATCTAGGCTTAGATTCTAGTTGTTCTAAGCTCATTTAACACAAATCCACGGTTTTCTAAGCTAAAACAAACTTAGATTTCAAAAACACACAAAATTGGAAATTTTGTAAAAAGTTTAGAAATTTCGAATCTAACCTCGAATTGAAGCTTCAATCTGCGTTCTCGGTTGCCGAATCACGTCCCCGAGCTTCCTCCTTGCTGTTCCGAAGCTTGGATTCGAATGTGGTTTCAAAAATTTTGAGAGAGAATTTGTGAGAGAGAGTGAGTCTCACGGTGTAGGAGAGAAGAGAGAGAGAGAACCGAAGAGTGAGGAGAGAGAGAGGCAGGAAGGAAATAAATAGAGAAAATCGGTGGGCGGTTTTACTGTGCGAAAACCATGTGCCGCCCACGGTTTTGCAAAACGGAGTATTTTTAACATTTTACAAATTGTTGTGTTTTAAAACTCAAAGCATTATTTTAAAACAATAAGAAATCCTTCGAATTCATTAATTTAACAAAACAACCAAAAATTTCAAAAATCCAACCAAATAGTCTAATAAATGTTAAAACGTTAATTATGGCACACTAATTCATCATTTACATTACATTAACATTAAATAAATTTCGGGACGTTACAACTCTCCACCCCTAAAAGAAATTTCGTCCTCGAAATTTACAACTCATCTCAAAAACAAAACAAATGCGGATATAACTCCCGCATACCCGACTCTAGTTCCCAAGTGGCTTCATCAACCCCGTGATGTTGCCACACGATCTTTACCAACGGTATCTCACGACGACGCAAGCTAATCACTTTCCGGTCGATGATCTGAATCGGCACTTCTTCGTACGTCGTATCCTCCTGAACTTGTACATCGCAAAACGAAACTATCTTATCCTGCCCAGGTGGACACTTCCTAAGCATCGACACATGAAACACATCGTGCACATGAGAAAGTTCGGGCGGAAGATCAAGCCGATAAGCGACCACACCAACACGCTGAGTGATCTCGAACGGCCCGATATACCTCGGCGCGAGCTTCCCACTCACTCCGAACCGCATAGTTCCCTTACGAGGTGACACCCTCAAGAGAACAAAATCTCCAACCGCGAACTCTAAGGGTCTACGTCTCCTATCTGCGTAGCTCTTCTGCCGACTATGAGCTGCTCTCAACCGATCCTGAATCACCGCGACTTTCTCGTTGCTGTCACGAATCTCATCTGGCCCAAGAATAACTCTATCTTCTGGCTCGGCCCAACACACAGGTGACCGACACGGTCGCCCATATAACGCCTCAAATGGTGCCATACCGATACTCGCTTGATAACTGTTGTTGTACGTGAACTCCACCAAATGCAAACATTGCTTCCAATTCCCGCCGAAGTCCAACGCACAAGCACGCAACATATCCTCGAGAACCTGAATAACCCGCTCAGACTGCCCATCCGTCTGAGGATGAAACGCCGTACTGAAGTTCAAATCCGTACCCAAAGCCTCCTGAAAACTCCTCCAGTACTTAGCATTAAACCTGGTGTCTCGATCAGAGGTGATGGACAAAGGAACTCCATGCAACCTCACAATGTTCTGCATATACAACTCCCCGAGAATCTTCCTAGAACACGTCGACCTAAACGGAATGAAATGCGCCGATTTCGTCAACCTGTCGACCACAACCCAAACTGCATCATGCCGCTGCTCCGTCCTTGGCAAACCTATGAGGAAATCCATCGTCACATGCTCCCATTTCCACCCTGGAATAGGAAGCGGCTGAAGCTGACCTGCAGGCTTCTGATGCTCAGCTTTCACCTGAAGACACGTCGAACACTTGGCCACGTACTCGCGAACATCTTTCTTCATGCCTCTCCACCAATATTGCCTCTTCAAATCACGATACATCTTGGTGCTTCCCGGATGAATAGCGAACTGAGACCTATGAGCTTCATCTAGAACGGCTTTCGTCACCTCGGCGATAACTGGAACTGCAAGACGCTCCCGGAAGTACAACGATCCATCAGCATGCACGCTCCATTCTTCAAACTGCTCCCCGTTCTGAATCCGCGACCAAATCCGCTGCAAATGTCGATCCTGCCACTGACCTTGCTTCACCATCCGAACAAGAGCTGGAGTCGCTTCCACATGATATAACAAAACTCGATCACCATCTTCATGATACAGTAGCCGATACTCACTCACTGTCGCATCCCTGCTCCAGTCCTCAAAAATCAAACAAGCGAGAATCCCTGAAGACTTCCTGCTAAGCGCGTCCGCGACCACATTAGCTTTTCCGGGATGATACTGCAACACGAAATCATAATCCTCCATGTACTCTACCCATCTGCGCTGCCTCAAGTTGAGATCCCTCTGAGTGAACAAATACCTCAAACTCTTGTGATCGGAGAAGACCTGAAACGATGCCCCATACAAATAACATCTCCAAATCTTCAGCTCTAAATCGTGAGTAGGATAATTCCGCTCGTGAGGTCGTAGCTGTCTCGATCCGTACGCAACTACACGTCCATGCTGCATCAACACGCATCCAAGTCCGCGCCCTGAAGCATCAGCATAAACCTCATACGGCTCGTCACTACTAGGAATAACCAACACTGGAGCTGAAGTCAACCGGTTCTTCAATTCCTGAAAAGCAGACTCACAGTCTTCATCCCACTCAAACCTGACATTTTTCTTGATCAATCTCGTCAACGGAGCTGCAATCTTCGAAAAATCCTTTACAAATTTCCTGTAATATCCAGCAAGACCTAAGAAGCTGCGAATCTCCGCTACATTCCTTGGTCGTTCCCACTCCAATATAGCTTCAATCTTGGACGGATCCACTGAAATACCATGCTCCAAAATGATATGACCCAGAAATTTGACCTCAGTCAACCAGAACTCACATTTTTCCCTCTTAGCATACAACTGGTGCTCCCGCAGAGTCTGAAGCACGATCCGAAGATGCTGCTCATGCTCCTCCCAAGTCTTAGAATACACAAGAATATCATCGATGAACACGATCACAAACTGATCCAGATACGGCCTAAATATCCTGTTCATCAGATCCATAAAAGCTGCTGGAGCATTCGTCAACCCAAAAGACATAACCAGAAACTCGAAGTGCCCATACTGAGTCCTAAAAGCTGTCTTGGGAATATCCTCTTCCTTGATCCTGAGCTGATGATAACCTGAACACAAATCAATCTTCGAGAAGTATCGCGAACCTCCCAACTGATCAAATAGCTCATCAATCCTAGGCAAGGGATACTTTTTCTTCACCGTAACACGATTCAGCTGCCGATAATCCACACATAACCTGAGAGTCCCATCGTGCTTCTTAGCAAACAAAACAGATGCTCCCCACGGAGATGTGCTATTCCGAATATATCCTTTATCAGCAAGCTCCTGAAGTTGCTTCCTCAATTCCTTCATTTCTGCTGGCGCCATCCGATAAGGTGCCATAGAAATCGGTGATGTCCCTGGAAACAACTCGATACCAAACTCAATCTCCCGATGCGGTGGTAACCCTGATAACTCGTCGGGGAAAACATCCTCGAACTCATCAACCACCGAAATCGCTACACTACTACTCGAAACATAGGGCTCGCAATCCAGGTTGGCAAGAAAAGCACAACAACCTAGATTCCTTCGCCCTCCTAGACACGACTTTATAAGGCGCTCACTCATTAGCCAATCACCACCACCCTGGTAAGTGATTACCGTCCCCCTATCAGACACTAGGGTCACTTTTCTAAGTTGGCAGTCCACAACTGCACTATACCTGGACAACCAGTCCATCCCTAGAATTACATCATAGGAACTCATGGGGAGTACAATCAAATCACTTTTCAAAATCTCATCCCCAATCTTTATTTTACATGATTTACACATACAATTTACACATACAATTTACACACACCCGCCCCAAGGGAGAAGTTATGACTAGGGGTTCATTAAACTCTTCTACTTCTAATCCCAAGGCATGTACAAAAGAACTCAAAATGAGAGAATGAGAGGCACCGGTATCAAATAAAACGCGAGCTAAAGATCTGGAAACCAAAATCATACCATCGACAACCGCGTTACCAGTCTGAGAATCTGACCCTCCAGATGCCATTGCATGAACCTGCACTGGCGCCTTTCCTTTTCCTCTACCGACATTACTAGGTCCTGCATTACTCGGCCGATGCTGCTGAGATGGAGACGACTGCACACTACCTGTACTCGGCGCTCTATACTGAGGAACACTGCGCTGAAAATACTGCGGCTGCTGCCCCCGTGCCGGATGTGAGAATTGCTGAGGAGAAAACTACGGATACTGCAACTGCGGGTACTGCGGAGGCGGAGGTAGGGTCTGAGGCTGAGGCTGAGATGAACGACTGGCATCCTCCCCGGTCTGCGATCCAAGACGAGCACTCCTGATCGGGCAATTCCTCTTGATGTGTCCGGGCTGCTGACAGAAATGACAATGAAAGCTGTAGGGATTGCTGCGCCCACTGCCAGACGAACTGCTGCTGCCACTGGTCGCACCGCCTTGCTTGCCTTTCCCCGGAGCTGGACGACTACTAATGCTCTTCCTGCCACTCCTCTGCGGTCCTCCTGAAGCCTTGGCTCGGTCCTCACAATACTGCACGTAATCATTCTCCACGGAGATCACCGACGACACAAGCTCTCCGAAACCCCTAAGCCGTAGGGCAACCAACTGCCGCCGAATAGGAGCCTTGAGTCCTTCCTGAAACTTGATGCATTTCTCGCGCTCCGATGCCACAGCTGATGGAGCAAACCTAGCCAACTCGTTAAACTTCGCCTCATACTCTCGAACTGATAGATCACCCTGCTGCAATCTATAAAACTCAGCTGCCTTCTGATCTCTATATCCCTGCGAAAAATACCGATCATAGAACAGCTCCTCGAACTTGTCCCAACCGATATCGCCACCGCGCTCCAGACGCTTAGTTTGTTTCCACCAGGTGTTGGCGCCACCCTCGAGCTTATACGCCGCAAACTCCACACGATACTCCTCAGGCACACCAAGGGTATCCAGATGCTTCAAGATCGAATCCAACCAATACTCTGCTAGCAGCGGATCCCCATTACCATCAAAAGTCAGAATAGACGCCCGCCGAAATTCCTTAAAGAAAGCATGCCGACTACCAACACTGGAGTCTTCCGGTCTAGCCCTGGCTGCCATCTGCCGGAAAGCCGCAAACATAGACCTCATCATGCTCTCATCATTTCCGAACTCGGCGTCAGCAGTCGAACGACGCCTAGGTGCCATTCTCTCACTTCTGAAAACAAAATTTGGACTGTCAGAGGTATTTCATTGTCAAACCTATGTGTGCACAATTCCCAAGGTTCATAACCTTGAGCTCTGATACCATTCTGTCACGCCCCGGAGTACGGGAGGTGACGTGGCGGAATATTTAGATTAATTAAAAGAGAATTTAATTAAAAATCGAGTGTTTAAGAATCCAATTAAGTAAGAAATTAAGAAGATTTTCCACCACATTTGATAAACGAATTTATAAATATTTAGCAAATAATAATAATTGAATAAAAACCGCGAATATGGGTTCCACAACCCACAACTTGTGCACACACATGGATCTGACAATATCACAAATACAATTACAGTCCAAGTACAAATAAAGTTAACTCTTACATGCCTTGATTAAATAAATACAGAATGTAAATAAATTCTCCTATTGCTCCTGAGTTCGGTCCGAAGAATCTTCTCCAAACCTAAATGGGAAACCACCTAGAGGGGGGGGGGGGAAATTTAAAACAATAAAACGTGAGCGAAAGGCTCAGTAGGACTATGTTTTATAAAATAGTTTAACGCAAAGGAACACAACATTATTAGAAGTTATTCAAAGGAAACTTAAATAAATAAATAGATAAAAAATTTGAGTAGAACCGTCCTGACACAGAACAGTCTACTCGTCAAATCAAAACACCAATTTACTTTTACCTAGGCATATCATGATATCACCACCGTAGTGGCCCAGCTGGGTTTCGGGACCTGCCCCCAAGGTCGATCGCTACACGACCTGATCTTTGATATGGCATCATGCCTTTGTGTTTATTATCATCATCATTCAAAACCCAATTACCGAGTGTTGTCAATTACATTTATTATGAAATTCATTTCATAATCACCGTATATTAAAATATAACCGATAAAACCATTTTCAAACAACCATTGAAAACATTTTGATAGAAATCATTTTCAAAGCCAAATCATTTCAAAAACCAGGCTACCAAAGAAATAGGATAGAAGTCCTACCTCAATACTCGTGCCGGTACCCCACACCGTAATCCCGGTCCGCTATACGTTAGCTCCACGGAACCACGAACGATCCTAGATACAAACTAAGTCAATCAATATCTAGTTTGAGACATTCTATGTTACTAAATCATTTCATGATGTCCTAGTGTGCCATTTGTTTCATTAAAATCATCCTATAAGGTTGGGATTTAAATCAGGGTTCAAAACAGTGAAAACGGGTAAAAAATCACAAAATTTTCCATGCCTCGGTCGGCCTGTCGGACGCCCTGTTTCGGCCTACCGAACTGCACAGTTCGGCCTGCTGGAAACAAGGTTCGGCCTGCCGAACATTTCCCCAGATTCGGCCTACCGGTCGGAAGAACACCGGCCTGCCGATCATCACTCCAGCCTGCCAAAAATGAACTTCGGCCTGCCGAACTGGGAAAACCTAGAAATCCCAGCCACGGGTTTCTCGATCCCCAAAATCCAAATCTTGTTTCTAACCTGTTTTTCTCAAATTCCAGGCATGAAAAATAATCATAGTTGACAGAAAAACATTCTAGAACATGTTTGGAATCATTTAAACAACATTTAAACTCAAAATCCTCAAAAATTTGAAAATGAGAAAAAGAGGAGAAAAATGAAAAATCTTGAATTCAATCCATTTTTCTTCAATCTAGGCTTAGATTCTAGTTGTTCTAAGCTCATTTAACACAAATCCACGGTTTTCTAAGCTAAAACAAACTTAGATTTCAAAAACACACAAAATTGGAAATTTTGTAAAAAGTTTAGAAATTTCGAATCTAACCTCGAATCGAAGCTTCAATCCGCGTTCTCGGTTGCCGAATCACGTCCCCGAGCTTCCTCCTTGCTGTTCCGAAGCTTGGATTCGAATGTGGTTTCAAAAATTTTGAGAGAGAATTTGAGAGAGAGAGAGAGACTCACGGTGAAGGAGAGAAGAGAGAGAGAGAACCGAAGAGTGAGGAGAGAGAGAGGAAGGAAGGGAATAAATAGAGAAAATCGGTGGGCGGTTTTACTGTGCGAAAACCATGTGCCGCCCACGGTTTTGCAAAACGGAGTATTTTTAACATTTTACAAATTGTTGTGTTTTAAAACTCAAAGCATTATTTTAAAACAATAAGAAATCCTTCGAATTCATTAATTTAACAAAACAACCAAAAATTTCAAAAATCCAACCAAATAGTCTAATAAATGTTAAAACGTTAATTATGGCACACTAATTCATCATTTACATTACATTAACATTAAATAAATTTCGGGACGTTACAAGTTAGTTCTCCAAAAGTAAATTACAGGACATTTCAAAAAAAAAAAAGTAAATTATAGGCAGTATCTCTGTGGGAACCAAAAGGCAGGTATTCATCTTTCAATTGTTAAATTAAAAAAAAAAAAGAAGGTAACTATAATTATATCTAATGGTTTTAGAACGTATATCGCCTGTGGGTGTTCTCATTGGAGAAGTTATAGAGCCATATCTTTGAGGATCATTGGTGAAAAAAAAAGCCAAAACACTTACCTGTTAGAGGAAACGCAAACAAGCAAGGCATCGGGGCAAAGCCAATTCCAATCTTCTCAACACAAGCTAGATCGCAGGCCAAGTTGTCACCTACTTTCTCTAAACAAAAATCAATGTTTTTTTTTTTTTTTTGGTTTTTAGCATCTCATATCTCGGGTGGTTGCCTTCTCAAGTGTTTTGAGGGATTTCAAAAGATGGAAGCCTTTGACATTTGTCTGCCTTACTTCTTTTCACTTATCAAATATATATAGTAAATTTGATATTTATTGCCTTAAGCAGGAATTAATTCTGAAACAAGTGTGAGGATTGATGTTTTTTTTTTTTTTTTCCATTCTCTATATTATGTGAGGCCATACCCTTGTAGTGTCTGGAAAAATGTAGTAATTAATAAGTAAAATTAATTAAAGATTCATGTATAACTACATTAAGTTCATAAGAGTGTAAAGTTTAGAATCTATAAGTGTAAGTTCCTGTTAGATCGTCGGGAATGACAATAATATGACAAGCTCATTAACACTATGCATGTTGAGCCAGTTAAGGAATAACTGCAAGTCTTTAGCTAGAAGGCTTAACAGTGAACTATGATAGTAGATTATAAGATGAACGGTTATAAAGAGTGTAAAAGTTAAAGAAAATAGTTGACTTTAGACAAGTTAATATATCCTTAACAGTCCAAGTAGAATTTTGGTCCAATAATTAAGCACTTGATCGGTTATATCTGAGAGAATTCAAGTACAGAGTCGAGGGTTTTCTTGGAAATGCAGGCACTTATTATACGTAAAGGTTCATGGAATTTTCCATGATTTTATAAGTAGAGTAAATTTAGTAGTATATAGTACTGCAAAGCGTTACAAGAAACTATTAGAAATCAATTCAAGATCAAAAAACCTTCCATCTCAAAGTCAAGGTGAAGGGAGATATCAACAAAAAACCCAAAATTTGATCAATAAGAATTTGGTACTGCATTAGTAGTGTATAGATAGACATAATAACGCAATTAAACCACATTAAGTGGCTCTCACTCAGTATGGAGAGTTTCATGTTAGTAAACTTCAAGAAATTAGCATTACAAGTTCAATGAACTTGGACAGTCTTAGTAGACCAAGAAAAGACTAGAAAATTTAAATCCCTAAGTCGAGAATTATTCTAAAAAATTCCATGTACATTTTATGATTGGAGAATTTGTGGAATTTTAAAATTTTGAAATTCTATATAAATATTAACTTTTGATTTTATACTTATTCTGAGCAAAACAATTTAGTTATGATTTTACACCACAATTTAAGGTGTAGGAAAATTTAAACTGTAAATGAAGATGAAAATTCCACATATGAGAATTTCAAGTATAATATGGTGTTACAATGTTCATAGATACAATCTAACGCACAAAATGTCCTTAATGGTCTATTAGCTGGAAATCAAAGTTACGCGAGAAGTATTTTTGGCAAAAATGTTGTCCGAAGGAATTGATATTGTTAAAAAGTATGTCAATTCCGCAATAAGTGTAGAAAAATTTGAGGTCAAGGAATATTTTTAAGATTTGTGATGCTATGTAGTAGCGTGTCATACTACATACATACAATAAGATAAAACAAACAAGAAAAGATAAATTAAGAGTGTCATACCAACCATTCGATGTATAGGAAGGCATTGAGTTATGTTAAGTTTATGATTTTAGTGTCGTTGTGGACCTCATGAACCCTAACCTCTCGAGGATCACATGCAACAGGTACAAACACTCAAGTCGATTAAGTACAATTAGATATATTCATAAGATATGTACATAATAAAGCCTAAGCAGCTCATGCATGATTTGTTAAATGTTTTAAATTATATTTTAAAATTGTAAGACTTGCTGAGTGAGAGCTCACCCAGTTATGCTCATGCTATAAGTAAGAAATCTGTTAGCTACACTTCATGAGCAATAGTAAGTGGTAGATGAATCGTAGAGATTAAAATAGATACCGTTCACGAAATGAATGTTCTACAATATGTTTAAAATGAATTATGTATGTATGTTCAAATAGTTTTATGTAAGTATGTTTTGAAAACTAAAGTTGTAGTCATACAGGTTTAATTTAGATAATTCTAAGATTAACATGTTGCAACAGTTATCGCAACAAATATATGTAAGTTCCAAAGAAGAAAATTCACAGTGACATTTAATTTAGAAATGTTTTAAAAATGGTTTTATTTTAAATTAATAAATCTTTTAAAAGAACATGTTTTATATAATTAATATTACATTTAAAAAAATTTACTCTGCAAATTTAAGTAATTTATATTAAAGTATGTTCAAATATAAAACTATATAGTCTAAATAACGACCATGTAAATAGAGTCGTTACAACTCTTGTATTTTTAAGTACACGTGTAATTACATGAGAAAAAAATTATTGGTTCTCACTTTCGCTTTCATTTGAGGTAAATGCACTTGTAAGGTAGGTAAACCAAAATAAGTGGTAACACTTAATGAAATACAAATTGGACTAAAGAATTCAAGGACCAAATTGTTATCAATAGTTCTAGAGTAAGGAGATAATATTTTGGGATGCTTAAGATGTTTGCCTTCAAGAGTTTAAGAAAGTGTCGCATAACACCTTCATACTGATGACTATTGTTAAAAACTAACCGAAACACTCTCATATATATTACATGAGCTTGTTTGAAGGAGGAAACTAAAATTTTGAATAACAATTGGAGCACGTCATGTCACATACATAAAAGTATTTTTTTTTTTAAATCAACGTCATTCATTAACCTGATACCCCTTTTTATGTACAACTTTTCTTAAGATCTAAGTTGACGTGAATGGGCTTCATTTATGGACTCAACCTATACTTAGGGCGCCTCATGGATTGTTGTTTAATGTCTTGTAGGTAAGTTGATAAGTGCTTAATTTTAAATATTTTTCTTTCATTTTTTTCTTATGCTTGCTTTATTAGTTTCTAAATTTTCTTGTGATTTTATTTTATGTTTTGTGTTTTGTAGGTATTTTGGATGCTGAGAAATGTTTTGGAGCCAAAAACTATAAGTTGGACAAGTTTTGGACTCCATAACTTTAAAGAATTGAAGCCACGACGTTAAAAGGAAAATCAGGCTAAGAACTACTGAACCGGATAGCTAGGCGCTAGAACATGGGAGCCTAGGCACCTATTGCACAAAAACACAACCAAGAACCTAAGAGGCCAGGGCTGTAACGCCAAATTTTGGGCAATGTGGTGCTGGAGAAGCCAAATGTGAGATTTTAATGGGCCATGGTGCTACGACGCGGAGTTATCTAATTTGTGTGGTCCAAAGACCTTTGAACTTTTTTTTTCAATCCTAACTTTATGCCTATAAGTGCATCAACTTAGAGCACAAAAAGACATCTTTTGATCATAATTTCTTAGCAAAAGGAGAGAAAAAGAAGAGAGGAAGAGAAATGTGAAGTGGTGGCTCCAGAGTGATCATCTAGTAGAAATTCTTAAAGACCATTATTCTTCTCTTTTTCCTTCATTCTCTTGAACTCCTAATATCATCAATTTTATTTATTTATTTATTTGTTGTTATCTTTAATTTGTTAGAATAAGTTCTTTTTTGGTTGAGAATGATTTCGAAGCCCCAAACATGTATTGTAATTGACTATTTTGAATTATTTTCTAATTGTTAATTAAAACTATCTATGTTCTTCTTGTTAGTGATGTGCCCTAGGCCAATTATGTAATAACCACATTTTGATTTTGTTACATTTGCATTTTATTAATAAAGAGGCATTTTCATTATTTTTTTATTCTAATTCCATGAATAGTTAATTCTGCCTAAGGTCATCAAGTATGTGACTTAATAGTAAAACTCTTAGGTGAAAATTGAATTCTATTCTAAATTATACCTAGTCGGTCATTATTATTGGGATAATAATGAATGAAGACTAGTATGAAGTTTGATTGATGATTATGTTTCACTAATCATGTGTATGAGATATTAAGTCAGCTCATAGATACATATGTGAGAAATGATGTATTGGATCGACGCGCTATGAGAATATTGCATGGATAATTGTCATAAGTGATTCTCATCACAATAGTATTATCCCAGTCCTCTGACATGAAATCATTATTGTTTCCTACATAACAAGTTCTATATTTTGACACATTCTAATATTATCTTTAACAGGATGATGGAATAGATTGTTGTTGGATATAGAGTGAATCATGTGAGAAATGTGAGTGATTAAGAAGGAATTTGTCCCTCATTTATTATGAAAAAGATATCTATGGGCCCCTCGATAATTTAGACTGAAAAAAATGTATGGCCATACTAGAATGAATTGATAAGGGTTATCAATATTAGTCTACTTAAGATCGAGAAATAATATGATTGAATAGTATAAGGATGACATAAACCATGTCTTATGTTCAATCAAGGTATCTAATGACAAAAGGACTTTAATACTTATTGTGGATTAAGTTGTGTTGGATTATTGACATTCGTATAACTTGGGTAATCATAATGTCTTGCTAGAGGCCGCTTATGATTTGTTGGCCAGAAATAGAATTTCAACCCCACTACCAACGTTATGTGAACCTACATGGTCGCACACTTAGAACAGAACAAAAATGAATTTTGGGTTTACTGTGTCTAGGTTCAATGAACCTATTAATGTCCAGATTTGATGTACTAGATATGTCTAGGTTCGTTAAATCTGACATTGTCTAGATTTTATGAATCATATTTGAATTATAATTTATCTTCGTTAAAATATGACTCTATCTCGAAGTCAATATGTGTATATATATATATATATGTTTTAGGGTTTCCGGCTAGATTAGATGAGAAAAGGTGTTCTCTTATTCTAAAAGGCAAAAACATTAAAAACCCTAAAAATTAGAGAGAGTCATTTAATGCAAGGAGAGGGTGCTAGCACACCAATTCGTTTTTGAGAGAGTTTGTTCGTGTGGATACCTACAGAGGGCGTTGCTCTATGTAACAACATCTGAATCTGATCCCGAATACGAAAAGCTCGAGTTAGGGTGTCATCGGAGTGAACCCGCTCTCTTCCTTCCAGCAATCTTGCCCTTTTTGTCATCCTGGTAAGATTCTATGACTTTCTTATCAATCTAATCGAATTCCATGGATTTTGCATGGATTTTGTGGAAATTAATTTTGATTTTTCGCTGCTTATTTGAATCACAAAATCTAACAAAACTCAACACTTCTACACTCTTCATGTTTATAATATTTATTTTATTTTGTTCGAAGTGGCCAACCAAGTGAGATAGGATAATTATCTATTCCTAGAATAGAATTCTTGACCTGTAATTGTCTTTTTATTGTAATCATAAGTGGCAAATTACAAGGTATAATTACAAAAGTATTTCATTAATTGTGATTTCGAACACAACCTAAGATAAATAAACCAAGCATGTGTGCTTGATGCTTAGATCAACCTATCTTTCTCAACTTAATGTTTTTGTCAGATTAAATCTATAAACCTTGTTATAGGTTGTTAAGGAGAAAAGACTGAATAAAGAGCTTGTTTTATTTAATAACAAACTAAGGAAAGATTGGGGTAACAAAGCCTGTTACTATCTATCGTTGTTAGTTTCAATGAGAAATTAGGGATAAATCTGATAGTTGCTTTGCAATGTATGTTTAGTTATGGCAAATGAACCCTTGACCAGTTTAGCTATCATTGTTGCTATTCTTGTTCAATTCAAGTTTTGCATGTAGTTAGTTTAAATTAATTCTACAATTTAATTTCTTAGTTAATTCAATCAGGACCCTCCATCATTTTAGTATTAATTTAAGCCTCTTAGTTATTAGTTTAGCGTCTCATTAGGTTAGATAGAGTCATTAGCAATTTAATTAGACCGGATCTTCTGCAGGAACAATTCTTTTTCTTGCTATACTTATTAACGATCCATTTAACAACAAGGTTAAATTTATATGCTTCCTTATCAATTTTTTGCGCTATGCTACTAGGGATTGATTCTCTAATTGAATTGTTGATAAGTTTTGCTTTTGTTTTTCATTCTTAATTTGCTTAATTAGTTTATTTTTGTGTGTCTGTTAGATTTATATGTCTAATGAAGTCCAGTGACTACAACAAATCAAGGACTTCTTGGAAGCATCAAATCCGAAAAGAAAAGAGTCGTTCGCAACTTGCCCATGTCATTACCTCCATTTTTGTCTCATCAAGTCTATACTCCATCCTAAAATTATATATCACATGTCACACCGACCTTTCTTTTACTACATCATTTGTTGCTCAAAGAGGAGGAAGAGTGGCTCAACCAAATTAGAACAACTAAACACTAAAGGAGTTAGCAACTTTTGATCTAGATTACCAATTGCTCTGCATTGAATCCCTGAAACTTGAGGAAGCCTTCGAACTAAAATTTGGGATGATTTATCGTTTATGTACCTTTCATGGGTCAGTAGCAAAGATCTAAGCAAGCACCTCAAGGAGTTTTATGTTGTGTGCTCCAGCATAAAACCAACTAGCACATCTAAAAACTAGTTCAAACTAAGAGCCTTCTCATTCTCTCTGATGGATTTCGCAAAGGAATAGTTCTACTATCTACCTTTTGGTTCCCTCACTACATGCAACAAGATGAAGAGGTTCTTTTTAGAGAAGTACTTCTATGTATACGAAAGGAAATAAATGATATTTCGTAATATAATGATGGGTCGCTCTATGACTATTGGGAGCATTTTAAGAAGTTATTTGCTAGCTGTCCTCATCTCCAAATCAGCGAGCAACAATACATGGAAGACATCATGTACACTGGATAATGAAGGAGGTAAGACCAATCTATATGCTCTATCACCGACCCTTACGAGGATTTCAAATTACTAAAAATTCATAATGCCTATACCTTGTTCTAAAGGTAGTCTTCTGTACATCTTATTCTTTGATCTTCAATTGGTGCTATCCACTCCATAAATCAATTTTTGAGGAAATGAAAGCACCATGTAATTGATCAAACAAATCATCTATAATTGGAAGTTGACACTTATTCTTAATGGTCACCTTATTTAACTCAGTATAATCGATACATAACTGCACGTGCCGTCCTTGTTCTTTATAAATAATATAGGTGCTCCCCAAGGAGAACAACTAGGACGTATAAAACTCTTATCAATCAATTTTTTGCAGTTGCACCTTCAACTTCTTTAATTCTATTGGTGCCATTCTATAAGGTGCCTTGGAAATTGGTGTAGTTCCTAGTATAAGATCAATTACAAACTCAAATCTCTTGATCTGGTGGCAATCCTGGTAAGTCATCTAGGAACATTCTAGGAACTCTTGAACCACATTTGCATCCTCTGGCTTTAACTTCTATTCCATTGAAGTATCCATTACACTAGCCAAATAGCCAACACAACCTTTGCTAAGCATCTTCTAAGCCTTCATTGTAGTTATAATTGATATAGGAGATCTCCTTGTGGTTCCTCTAAACACAAGCCATTCTTTTCCAAGTGGCTGAAAAATCACAATCTTCTTGTTGCAATTAATTGTGGCATGATATTTTGTCAACCAATCTATACCCAAAATGACTTCAAAATAAGCCATATCCAAATTCACAAGATCCACATATAAGGTTGTATCACCAATCTGAACCAAGCAATCCCCTAACATTTGATTCAATTCCATTTCTTCCCTAGATGGTAACGTTGAACTATATCTCATTTTTAGCAAATTTGGTGTAATGCCCAATTTCCTCACAAATGTACTTGATACAAATGAATGCGTAGATCTAGAATCTATCAATGCATTTATAACAACTCTAGAAATCAAAATATTACCTGAGACTATAGAAGCATCTGCATTAGCTTGTTCCTCTATTATATACACTTTTCCTTGGACTTTCTTTTGCATTGTAGGACAATCCTTTGCCAAATTTCCTAGCTTGCTTGTACTTGAAACATAAGTTACTACCTTTATAACATTGTCCAAAATGATGTTTCCCACACTTAACACATAGTGGCTTCTTAGTTACATTAACAGCTTGTTCAACTCTAGGGCATTTACTGTTTCCCTATTGTGGTTTCTGTTCTACCTTTTTCCACTAGGTAGGATTCTTTGAAGTAAATCCTGATCTCCTTTGTTGGCATAAATTCTCAATATCTTTTTCATCCTGATTTACCATCAACGCCTTGTCAACTAACTCCCTAAACTCTATTGTAGAAGACATCCTCACATCCCTTCTGATTTTAGGATTAAGACCTCTCAGAAAGTGGTCTATCTTCTCATTGTTGTCTTCAGCAATATAAGGGACATATTTGCAACCTTCATCGAATTTTCTAACACAATCACACACTGACACCCCTCCTTGTTTTAGGTTTAGAAACTCCTTCACTTTTAGTGATCTAACGTCCCTAGTGAAATATTTTTCATAGAAGATCTTCTTGAATTTGTCCCATGTTAACTCATCCATATTCACTCCAAGCTTAGTTCCTTCCCACCAGGTTCTAGCTCCCTTTTTAAGCAAGAAAATTGCACACAGTACCTTTTTAGCATCACTAATCCTCATGTAATCAAAGATGGCTTCCAAGGATTTCACCCACTCTTTTGCAACTAATAGGTCCAAACCACCATCAAAGTTAAGAGGCTCCATCTTCCTAAATCTCTCATAAACAGTTTACGGACCATCTAGCCAAGCTGAAGGTGGAGAGATACATGGAGTGCCAGTTTCAATAGTGTCTGATAGAGATTCTAAGTTCACATCTGTGTTTTGGAGGAGTTTACATGGTGGTATGGGAACAAAGCTTGCATTTAATACAGCATTTCATCCTCAAAGTGATGGACAGTCTAAAAGGGTAATTTAGACATTGAAAGATATATTAAGAGCGTGTATGCTTGATTTGTAAGGGAGTTAGGATACAAAGCTTCCTCTGGTGGAATTTACTTACAACATTAGTTCCCAAGCGACGATTGAAATGGCACCTTATTAAGCACTATATGGAAGAAAATGTAGATCTCCAATTCATTGGGATGAAATTAGCGAAAGGGAATTACTTGGTCTAGAGATAGTACAAAGAACAGCTAAGGCAGTAGAAAGGATATGTGATAGAATGAGGACAACACAAAATTGATAGAAAAGCTTTGCAGATAAAAGAAGAAAAGATTTAGAGTTTATTGTTGGGGATCATGTATTCCTAAAGGCAGCTCCAATGAAGGGTATCATGAGATTTGGGAAAAGAGAAAAGCTAAGCCCAAGGTATGTAGGCCCATTTGAAATAATCAAAAGGGTTGGTGATAGAGCATATAAATTGGCCTTACCTCCTTCATTATCCAGTGTACATGATGTCTTCCATCTGTCTATGCTCAAGACATACATTCCAAATCCCTCGCATGTTTTCAGTCATGAACCATTGGAAATAACTTCAAATTTAGCACATGAGGAGAAACCAGTATCAATCCTTGATAGAAAAGAAAAGGAGTTGAGGACCAAGAAGATTCAACTAATTAAGGTTTTGTGGAGGAATCATTTAGTAGAAGAATCCATATAGGAAAGAGAAGAAGTGATGCAGAAAAAATATCCAGAACTATTTGTTATATCAAATTTTGAGGACAAAATTTTATAAGGAGGAGAGGATTGTAATGCCCTGTAATGCCCAATTAACTCACAATTAGCGAGTAATAAGCATCTTGCATGTCTATATATTTAATGAACACGTTATTAAATTGCAAGCAAATAGAAAGCATATCTTATGAGCATGAGTATCTATTATTTTTAAGATTGAATCATTCATAAATGTGCTTAAATTCATAAATATGACATTGAATTATTAATATATGATCCAACATGTCTTTAAAAAGTTCTAATTGTAGTGAAAAGCTTGGTTTCTTGGTAAAAAATATTGGTGTGCTAAATGGTTACAAATTGATTAGAAAGTGTTTTTGCATTTTAAATGCATTCTAAAATAATTGTTTTTCCTATTTATACCTTAAAAATAGCAAGATTTTGTTAGAATTAAAAGTATGCAAAATGGTGGAATTTGATTGGTTGGTTAACTAGGTTATAGAAAATTGAGTTGCACTTGTTTGTACTTGATTGTAATTGAGTAACTATTAGCTAAATTCTTTTCTTACTCAACACTTTTTCCACATGTCAAACCCAAAGATAGCAAAAGCTCCTAAGCCACCTTCTCCTTCAACCCACCTCCTTTTGACTAAGTCAAATGCACTAGAAAACTCTATTTTTGCTTCTTATCTTCCATAGCAGCCCGAAAAACGTCCAGCACTCTTCCTAGTACTTTCTCTCTATTTTCCATATCCTAAAGCTCACAAAAACATAAACAAGACTATAGAAATCTGGGTTATACAAACCAACCCAAGTTATCACCATTTTGAGCTTGAAAATCAAGTGTTTTGACCTCCAATAGAGCCCTAACTTCAAGCCCTACAAGGTAACATCTATATTTATGTTTCTTATAATGACATGGAGTTAGTTTCTATTATATATGGTTATAGATGTAGAAAAAGTAAGCTAGGACAAATTTAAGCTCAAACTAAGCTAGTTAAGTTAGTTTTTTTGCACAATTAGAAATCTTGTGGAATTTGGTTATTTTGTTTATTTCTATTGATCCTAAGTGTTTATTAAGTGATTTTCAATGCTTGTAGATAGGTGGGAATTATTTAGAATGTTATTTATGAACTTATGGAAAGAAAATGCAAAACTAGGTTAAGTGGAATATCAAATTTGCACCATGCTTGATTCTCATGTATTAGGATGTTTTTTTATAAAGATTATGTACTTCATTTAATGATATTTAATGTTTGAAAGTGTTAATTAAGACCTGACTTTGGTTAGAAAGAGTGTGATTGACATAATATAATTTATAGTAGGAATAAACTAAAATGAATGTTTGTTGAGGAGATTGAACATTTAATCTCCATGTTTAATCATAATTTTAGTAATATAGCATGTTCCTTGGCCAAAAGTGTGCATTGTGACATTTTGATGCTCAGTCCATTTTGTATTTAAATTAATGTAAAACCATTTAAATATGAACTTATAACATGATCTAATTAGTTTGTTTATTGAGGAATTGAATGGTATACATATTTATGATTTTAGGCCTATTAGCACATTTTATCTTCTAAGAGGACTGATCTTTTCATTCAACGTAAATTGGACTCGAGGTAAGTAGAACTACTTTTTTCGGCATTACATGAACTATGTCATGTTATGTTTTAAGGTGTATTGATTGGATTGTTGTTATTTAGGAGTGAAATAGATTATTGAAATGCATTCATAATTCATGACATTTACATTAAGACGTGATATGATTTAAAAAGGGAATGGGGTGGTGAATGCTTTGTGGTTGAAAAGCCAAGATATGGAAACCCCATATTATTATTGTTACATTGGCCAAAATGATGAATAGGTTTCGAAAACCATGGCCTATCATTACTAGTTAAGTACCATACTCCAAGGGTATCTGAAAGAAGAAAGAATTGTTGAAAGAAAAGTGATAAAAGACAATGTCTGATTGTGTTCACATTCAATGTTTATGTTCATGTATTAGTTTTTGCTTACTGCGCTTTTAGCTCATTGTAGTTTTTATGATGTAGGTAAAGGTGTACAGGGTCAGGGGTTGACTAAGTATCCAGAGCTGTCGGTTAGAGATTTGTTCATATGCCATGTTTTAGAGCAACTTTTGAAATGTATCTTAGAACTCTGTTTTGTCAAATTTAGCAGCTCTATTATGTTTTTGTAAATAGATATATTACTAACTCTAGATGTGACAGTGTATTGCACATCTTATTTTGAAATACTATATATGTTGTAAACAAAGAAATGAGTGAAACAATAGTTTCAAAACTCTTCAGTAATGTAATGAATATTTTAAATAAACCATAGCATTCATAATGTAAAATGAAATGTTAATACTCTTAATCCTAACTAAATAGACTTTCCGCGAGCTTATTAGTTAGCCTGAGGGGCATGAGAGGACCATGATAGATGTTGCATATGGGGGAGCACTAATGCATAAATTGCTTGAAGTAGCTCGAAACTTAATTGCAAACATGGTTGCCAACTCCTAACAATTTAGTAGCTGCCGTGAACCACCACCACCGCCAAAGCATGTGAATAAGGTAAAAGCTTCATTTATTGAGAAAAAACTTGCACACCTCACTTCACTCATGCAATATATGGTAATTTAGAATCTGCAATAAGCAAAGGCGTGTGGGATTTGTAACACCATGGGCCATCCTACTGATATGTGCCCAAAATTTTAAGAGGGCAATACGGAGCAAGCCAATGCTGTTGGTGGATTTTTGGGACAACCATAGAGATACAATCCTTCTTCTTCTTACTTTAAGGATGGATGGAAGGATTATCCTAATCTCAGCTATGGTGGATGTCAGCAACGGGCCATTCCTAACCCTACCATAAATTGGCCACCAAGGATTCCTCAACCAAGAGCATAACAATACTAACCTCCAACACAACCAGCCCTACAAAACTAGTGTATCCCTTTGGAAGATGGTTCATACTCTCACGACCAAGCAAATTTAGATAAAAGAGTCTCAATTGTACTACCAACAAGAATCAAGGACCGCATGCAAGACATGGAGACATAAATAGGCCAAATGTAAACTTCAATTGGTCAATTGGCTATTACGGTGGGCTGGTTAGAAACATAAAACTTGGGAAAATTGCCTTCATAAGTAAATCTAAGAGAGAAGGCAAGTATGGTGAGACTTTGGAGTGGGAGACAACTTGAAGACCCACCAACCATTCCATAACAAAAGCAGATTAAGGAAGATGAGGGCATGAACATGCCTACTATTAAGGCTAAGAAAGATGCCAACCATCCTTTACTAGCCAAGGCAAGTTCTAAATCTCTATTCCTCCTTATGTTACCCTTCATCCTTTTCCTAGTAGATTGGCGAAGTTAAAGAAGGAGGAAAAAGATGAAGATATCTTTGAAACCTTTCACAAGGTAGAGGTGAATGTAGCTTTACTTGGTGCTATTAAGTAGGTGGGCAGTATGCAAAGTTCATTTAAGAGTTGCGCATCATTAAGCAAAAGTTGAAGGGAGATAAAAAAGGTAAGTGTGGGGAAAATGTCTCTACAGTTCTCCAAAGGAAGCTTCCTGAAGAGTGCAAAGATCCTGGCATTTTCACTATTCCATGTACCATCGATAGCATTCAGTTTAAACGAGCTATGCTAGATTTAGGAGCACTTATTTCTATTTATGTTTCTTTGAATCTTAGACCACTTGAGGAAACTGGTGTGATAATACAGCTCATTGACTGTTCTAACACTTATCCTTTAATGCAGCGCAATGAGTTAATCTCTCGATGGATTTCAATGTTCTTAAGATGGAGGATGAACCACCCCTAACCTGACACCCATCCTTTCAGGGAGACCATTCTTGGAGACTACTTGGACCAAGATAGATGTACATATGGGCACACTAATTAAGGAGTTTGATGGCAAGAGTATTCATTTTAGTATCTTTAAGGCCATGAAGTATCCTAGTTATGTTCATTCTATTTTTACAGTTGACATAATTGACTCTTTAGCACAACAATAATTTGAGTTAACTGAAATAAAAACTAATTGGAAGTTGCCATCAGCAAACACCTTGATTTGGAAACTTCCAAAAAGTCGATGCAGGTTGTGCAAATAGTGGAAGATGTGGATAAGACCATTTTAGGCTTGGAGCCTTTGACTTCATTAAACATGTGTGATGTTTCTTTCATTGACTTGTCTTTAACTAATGAGAAACTCCTACAATTTGTCCTACAATCTGTCATACAGGTTCCCACCTTGGAGTTGAAACCATTTCCTGATCATCTTAAGTATGTCTACTTAGGTGAGAAGGATACTCTACCGAAGATCATTGCTAAGTACCTCACTACACTTCAAGAACAGGCACTTATCTAGGTGCTTTCACAAGACAACTGTTAGATAGACCATAACCGATATTAAGGGGATTAGCCCCTCTATGTGCATGCACAACATCCAAACTATCAAAAGAAAGCCAACATCGGTTTAACTCTTTTATGATAGAGGTAGTAAAGAAGGAGATATTGAAGCTCTTTGATGTTTAGGTCTTATAACTTGTCTTAGATAGTGAGGGGTAAGTTCAATATAAGCGGTGCCAAAGAAATCCAACATCAATGTGGTGAAGAATAAAGACAACAAGCTAGTACCCATACGACTCCAAAGTAAGTGGCAAGTTTGCATTGATTATCGGAAGCTTAATTCGGCAACTTACAAGGGCCATTTTCCTTTATCTTTCATTGATCAAATGCTTGAAAGATTAGTTGGTCAATTTTATTATTTTTTTCTTGATGGTTACTTAGATTATAATTGAATTTTAATTGCACTGGAGGATCAAGAGAAGGCAACATTCACTTGCCTGTTTAGTACTTTCGCCTATCGTCGTTTATCCTTCGATATGTGCAACACTCCGGGCACATTCCATAGATGTATGGTAAGTATTTTTTTCAAATTTGCTAGGTACATCATAAAGGTATTTATGATGTATTTAAGTGTATACAGTGATTCGTTTGACAAATGACTATATAACCTTACACCAGTGCTTAAAAAAGATGTATAGAAACTAACTTTGTGTTGAACCAAAAAAAAAGCCACTTTATGGTTGATCAAGATATAATGTTAGGATATATTATATCTTCTAGGGGGATTGAAGTTGATAAATCTAAGATACACCTTGTGCGTTCCTTGCCACCTACCAAAAGTGTTTAGGAGGTTTGCCCTTTTCTTAGTCGTGAAGGTTTTTGTCGCAAGATTACCAAGGACTTCTCTAAGATTGCATTACTGTTATGCAAATGGTTACAAAAGGATGTGAACTTTGAGTTCAATGACAAGTGCAAGGAGGCATTTGAAAAGCTGAAGGGGCTCTTGACTTCGTCTCCCATCATCCAACCATTGGATAGGACCATTTGTTTCAGATCATGTGTGATGCAAATGATTATACCATTGGAGCCATCTTGGGACAAAGGATTCGGAAAGTCCTTCATGCCATTAATTGTGCTTTTTAGACTTCAAATGATGTTCAGCTCAACTACGCCACCATAGAAAAAGAGCTTTTAGCGGTTATCTTTGCCTTGTAAAAGCTTTGTTTATTTTTAATAGGTGCTAAAATAACTGTTTACTTAATAATGCAACTCTTTGCTGCTTGCTCACTAAAAAAGATGCTAAGTTGCACCTTATTCAATGGATACTTCTCTTATAAGAATTTGATTTGGAAATTAAGGACCATAAAGGTTCCAAAAATTTGGTTGTGGACCACCTTAGTTGCCTTGTGCACAATGAAGAAGCCTTGCCTCTACAAGAGAAATTTTCAAATAAGCAACTACTTTTGGTGGATATGGCAATCCCTTAGTATGCTGACATTGTTAATTATCTGTTTACCAGAAGGTCGTTGGATGACTTAACTTGTGCTTAAAGGGCCAAGTTGAAGAGTGATGCTAAGTACTACACATGGAATGGCCTAAATCTATGGAAGCATTGCTCTAACCAAGTGATAAGAAGGTATGTGCCCGAAACTAAATTTTATTCGAATCTCACCTTTTGCCACTCTTATGCATGTGGAGGGAACTTTGGTTCAAAGGGGACTGCACTCAAGATTCTTGATTACAGCTTCTTTTGGTCCTCGTTGTTTAAGGATGCATACCTCATTTATAAGTCATGTGACGTTGTCAAAGAACATGTAACTTCAGTCCTACGAATTAAATGCCACTAACCACTATACTAATTGTTCAAATTTTTAATGTGTAGGGCATTGATTTCATGAGAGCTTTCCCATCTTTTTTTGGTAACCATTACATCATTCTTGTCGTTGATTATGTTTTGACGTAGGTAGAAGCAAAAGATACTCACATTGATGATCCTAAGATTGTTGTAGATTTTGTGAAGTTCAACCTCTTTGCAAGGTTTAAGACATCGAAGGCCATGCTCAGCTATAGGTCAATTGAAGCCTTACTTAAAAGTATAGCATCACCCACAAGTTCTCCATTGCATACCATCCAAAAACTAGTGGGCAAGCTAAAATGTTGATCAAGAAGAGAAATTCATTCTTGAAAAGAAAGTTAATTCGAATTGGAAAGATTCGAGTTTGCGTCTCAATGATGCACCTTGGCATATAGAACAACGTAAAAGATGCCCATTGGTATGCCCCCTTATCGGTTGGTGTATAATAAGCCTTGTCATCTTCTGGTTGAGCTAGATCATAAGGCATGGTAGGCTCTAAAGCAATGCAACATGGAGATGGAAGCCACAGCTCAACAAAGGAAGCTCCAACTATAAGAGCTTAAGGAGATAAAGGATGATGCCTACGAGAACTTGAGGATTTACAAGGAAAAGACTAAGGTATTCATGATAAGATGATCATGAGGAATAACTTCATTGTTGGACAAAAAGCACTCTTATTCCACTCATGCCTCAAGTTATTTCTGAGTAATTTATGGTTTTTTGGGTTCAACCTTTCATTGTCGAACAAGTTTTCCTCACGACGAAGTTGAGATACAAAGTATAAGGACGGGTAACACATTCAAGGTGAATGGCAATCACTTGAAGCCATTCTATGAAGGTTTTGTGACATAAGTAGGGAAGGAGGTACCACTCTACGAGCTAGCTTATGTTGATGAGAAAAGATGGGGCTACACCAAGCTGAGAATAATAAACCAAATGCTTATTATGAAGCACCCCAACAGATGGACAGAAGTTTTTGAAAGCATCATACCAAATTTGATCTTTCTTACTCTCACTATTTTCTCTTTCCACTTATCTTACTTTGTAGGTTTTTCTTCCTTTTGATTGGTAGGCTAATAATTCTATAACAATAGAGTTATTTATGTCTTTTAATGCACATATTTTTATTTAGTTTTATTTAATTTTGCTTATTTTTATTTTATTTTTGTTAACTTGATTTATTTATTTTTATTTTATTTTAATTGAATTTTGTTGTTGTTATCATCATCATCGTTATTATTGTTGTTGTTGTTATTATTATTTTCTCCTTCATTTATCTATTTTATCTCATTTATGCATGTTAAATAAGTGATAGGGTTAAAATGATAAGTTGGAGGAAATTTGGGTCAAAAAGATAGTTAAAAATTTGAATTTCAAATGTCTAAAGCAAGGGCTCTTGCGCGACTGGAAAAACACTTGAAACTCTCCATTTGGGACATTGGATTAGCCTCTAGGCCATCAAATATATGCATACGCCACAGGCCTAACTAGCGGTACATCCAACGTCAGAAGTAGCAGTGCCCGACCAACCGCAGCTCACCATGTGTCCCGGGTGTCAGCTCAGTAACCCTATATGTGGTCAATCTGCTACTTCGTGTCTCATCTTCCACTTGTGCACCCTCCATTCTCACCCAATGCCGTCATGTGCCCCTAGTTTTTTTTCCCACTAATTCGTACGTGCCACATGGTGCACTTGTTTGTTGCCCTAGCTGTGCTTCATTTTGAGCATACTGATGGAGGAAAAAAAAAAAGGGAAGGAAGAACCCACCTTTGTGGGAGCTGCACAGTGGCCAAAGGTTCATTAGACCCCCATGTTTTTTGGGATTTGGGAAGGAAACCAAGAGAGAAATGAAAATGAAGAAAATAAAAACAAAGACAATAAATAATTTTTCACTAGTTTTATTTTTAGTTCTAGTTCTAGATTTTATTTTTAGATTTAGTTTTCAATCTTGGCAATTAATCTTCAACAAAAATTCAAGGGGAGGCTCATGTGAAATTTAGCAAGTGCACGAATCGCAACAAGTAATAAAGTGATGAGAAAGTATCGTTCTCACAAGGATTGTGTTTAATTAGTTAAGTAATAAAATTGGTTAACCCTAAAATTAATTAAACAACTGAAAATATAAAAGAAACTACTCAAAAAAATGAAAGGCTACGACAATCGATTTCACTAAAACTAATTTAATTCAATTTGTTATTCTTACAACATCACTTATTAATCATCTATTAAAATGAAAAGACTTAATTATTTAATATTCTTTTTGGGGATAATATTTAAAATATCTCTAGCATGTAAATTCACTATTGCTCCATGTAAATTCCACCACCCTAAGGACTCATAAAGATCTATGTCTTTCTCACAAGTTCATGCAAGTTATACTACTATTGCTCGATATCACATGCACCTTACAATTAATTTTACAGGATGTTATTCTAAATATCCCTTTTTGGGGTTTCAATTTAGGTCATCAAAATAATTAATTGGTGATCAAGCAATTAAAAGCATTAAAAAGGGTAAAATCAATAACAATCATGAATAAAAAACTTTTAGAGAAAATAAATTCTTTGAAAGCAAAAATAAATAAACTTAAATTAAAATAGATTGGTGACTTTATAGTCCTAAAAATAACACAAATCAAGAATTCAACATCTCAAATGACAAAAAATTACAAACAAAAGAAAATTGGAAAGAAAAACCCATGCAGAGGTGTCACAATTCTCTAAGCTTGACTTTTCAATCTTTAATCTTCTTTTCTTGATCATCAATTTGTCTTCTCTCTTGAATTTATTAAAAATAAAATTCTAAAACTAAAAAGAAAAAGAAAAAAATTACTAATAAAAGTTTGCTTATGTTTTTCTCTCCATTCTCTAATTTGGGGGATTAGGCCTCCTCTAAATAACCTAATAATGTCTTATTTATAGGTTTAACATAAAGTGTAGCTTGAGAAAAATTTGAAATTTTTAAATTTTGAGAAACTGAGAACTACAGTTGCAGTACTAACTGTATGGCACCATGGCTCTGGAACTAATGCCACAGTCTCAACTGTTTACTGCCATGGCTCTGAGCCCTCTGGTCCAAGTACTAGTCCTCCGAATGTTGCAATGCCGTGGCCCTAACTTTTTTGGTGCCATGGCCTTGGCTCTTTTGGTACAAAAATATGTCTCCCAAGCTCTTTTTTCCTCAAAACCTTTGAAAATGAATTGAACTAAATTGCTAACTAAACATACTTAACAAATTAAACTGAAAACCTAATAAAATTTAACTAAAAATCGATCAGCTAAAATAAAAATAAAATGAAACCTAAATAAACTAAAAGCTAATTAAATTAAAATAAAACTATAAGACTTAGCTATTTTCAATACAAAATATGTGTTAGTATATACTGTTTCATAGAGTTAGTAGAGACCTTTTTTAGAGTTTCAAGAAGACAAAGGAGGAGGAGAGATTTGGGTTTTTCCCACAAGAGTTTATTCTAATGTTTATTCTTTTTTAATTTTTGTTGTTTTTATTATGTGTAAATTCTTTTGGATTTCTTTGATGATTATTGTTGTGGATTGATTTTCTTTATCTAAAGGATGATATAGCTTAGCTTGAATATATATCTTGACTTATTCATATTAATATCAAATTATCTCCTTCTTAATTTATTTGTGTTTTCCTACACTTAATGCTTCTAATTTACTTGGCCAATAAATTAGTTAATTTTATTATGTGGGGTTTGGCATTTATGAGAGGCAAATTCCATGTATGTATTGTGGGAAATGCAACCTAGGTGGCTATAAGATCAAGAGATTTATAGTTCATTTGTGGCCATTACAAGAATTTAAACTTACTAAATGCTTAGCTACTTTATGTTTATAGGGATATCAAAATTGCGTAATTAGGCATAGCTTTGACTCGGGGCTTGGGCGAGGGGGTTGGACACTTGAGAGTTCTTGGCTAATAGATTAAGAGAGGTAATTGGGAATAATTGGGCAAGGATGGGCATAGTGGCTAATTGGGTGTTGTCATTGAACTAGAGCATTGATTTTTATTTTAGTTTCTAGTTTTCATTTTCATTTCTTTTATATCTTCTTTTTTTATTTTAATTTTAGTTGTCCAAATAATTTTTGAGTTAATCTAATTTCGATACTTAACTAGAATTAAATACAACTTTCACGGGAATGATATATGTACTTCGTTACACTTTATTACTTGTACGACCCGTGCACATACAAATTTTGCAAAATAGCCTTTCCCCCTTATGCTTGGTTCTTACATTGAAGACAATGTAAGGATTAAGTATGTGTGAGGAAAATCTAGGATTTGTTTTCTATCTTTTTGCTTTTTTACTTTGGTTTTCTTAGGTTATAAGATTTTTCAGTCTCGTTTTTTGAGTTTTAGATACCTTTTGACTGAGAATTGTGCATTAATGTTTAAGGCTTTAATTAATAATGAGTATTGTTTTGGATCTTATTGTCATTCTTTAGTTGATTTATTTTTATGATGATTATACTCAAATCTTTTATTCAATAGCCATGTTATTTGATATAGAGACAAACATGGTAGGATGAGTAGATTCTTATACCCTTACCTTTGATTATGACATGCAGGAGTTAAATATTAAAACTTTTCTAGAGGTCTTTCAAGGCAAATGGCTGATTGAGCATCTCAAGGAAAATGATTAAGGCACCAGGACTCTAGCACTAAGGCCAAATCAACCAAACCCTAATTGATATTCCTAAGAGGAAATCCCCTATTAAGCCACTTTGAGCCTTTATGCATAATTTTTTCTTTGGCTAACCACATTTTCTTGTCTAACCCAATCATATTTCTTTATCCTTGTTCTAATGACTTGAAGCTTTGGAGACTTATTTCATGTACAAAAAAATTTTACAAGGGATTTGGTTTGAGATAGAAGATAAGTGTGGGGGGAGGGAAAGAATCAAGAGAAAGGAAGAGAGAATTGTCAAAATATAGCTCAAGAGAAAAATAAAAAAAAAAAGCAAAAAATAAAAAAGAAGAAAAAGAAAGAGGAAAAGAAGAAAAAAAAAACTTGTCTTGAGTTGTTCTATCAACGTTTGGATGTTATAGGGTTGGTTAGAATGAAGCAAAAGCGCAACACAATAATATTCGACCTACATTTTTAATTCTTTGGGTTTGGATAGGTGTCCCTTCAAGTAATCTAGCTATATTATCTCTAACTCCATGAAGTCTTTAGAGCCTTTGTGATATCTTTACCCTTCTTTATCTTAGACACTACCCATTGGCCACATTATGATATATGTTGAAGTCCTTTTGATTTTCAATAGTGCCTTTGGTATATAGTGGAGATTCGTACCAAAGGAAAAGCGTATGATGTTTGACATGCTCATTAGAAATTAGGTGATTGCTTTAGGGGATTATGGAATTTTACTTGTTCAAAATATTTACAAAATAATAATCATTAACATCAACTACTTCACACATACACTGATTATGACTATTATATTGGGATGCTTTTAAAGCATGTCGTTTTATCCCAATTTGATATTATGAGAAATAAAGTATTGTATTATTAATAAATAATATTCCTTTTTGTTCACCATGATACATATGTTGACATATATATACATATATATGCAAATATCATAAAGGTCTCAATATTTATAAAAGGTCCATAATAATGTATATGAAGTGTTCATTATACATAGGTTATGATTATATGTACTTAGTATAAATCTTGGTATACAATCTGTAGATAAAGCTAGACTTTTTATTTTGCTTAACATTGTGATGTTGTTTATTCCTAATTTGATAGAATAATCTAATTCAAATTATAGTAATGGTGATTATTGGATAGTGACATCAGTGTGTTTAGAGTACATTAAACTTGGACCAAGATAGAAATTAATTTCTTGTGTAATTCCATAATGAGAAATTAGAATTCTATCATTATTGATCATTTTATGGATCATACCTTAATCGTGAGGTGATTAGTAGATTCACATCTATCCTTTTGATTGCAAATAAGTTAGATTTATAAATACACAATAAAAAAATCGGTATATTGGAGGCATACTAATATAAGTAGCTAGGAACATTTCTCACAATAGAGAATCCATAACTTCTACAAGATAGGATGTTAAAATAATATTTCATGAGTATTAATTTGAGAAATTGGATGAATAGATCTCGTTATTTGATATAGGATATCAAATATTACCCAAAATTGTTATTTATGATGAAACGCCTGTCATTTTCTCCTATAGATATTTGCGTTAATTAAACGTTAGAACATGATATTTTACGCGTTATTATTTATGTTAAGTAAATTAACTTTTTATTTAATAATATCGTAGGTGACGACCATGTGGGATTATGCGCTCTGGGTTGTTCTTGTCAAAAATGATAATAATTATAAAGTATTTATTGCTTTTATAAAAGTTTCAACTTGCTATAAATTTATAATCTTTATAATGCTTTAGAGTTATATATGCCCTAGAGTTATATTCTTAATAATGACATAAATTTTATTACATATTTTCTTATTTTTATAACATTTGTGATATCATGATAATTACATGTATAACATTTTTATTATGGCGTTAAAAAACTCGATAATATAAAGTGTCCAAAAGAAAATAATAATGTGGAAATTAATATTTTTTGGGGTTATGGGAGCAAGCATTATTGTTGTATATAAATAATTATGTATTATATTATATTATATTGAGATAAAGCTCCGTAATCAAGTGGGAAAGTTAAAAAAAAAGTTATGCATATATTATATATATACATATGTACATGAGTTGCATTAAGGCAAAAGAAAAGGAAACCCATTTAATCTAGGACTAAGGTTACTTATACCTATAAATATGTAGCTTTATGAACACATATTATTCCTATTTCCTTTTTTTTTTTTGCCTCCATCTTTTCTCTTATTCCTTTATATTTTTATGCTCTCTTTTCTTTCCTAATCCTCATGCACCATTAGTTGGAATTTTGTATTCTTCAAGGTCTTTTTTCTCAAAGAATTCAAGGATATAAGATATGAATTTATTTATGTGTATGACGTTTTAGTTTTGTTAATGAATATATTTACAACTATAAATGTTTGATGTTATTAGGGTTCGAAATTTGGACTATTTTGAGAATGCTCTAGGGTTTTTGGCTATCCAATGAAATCCCTGATAACGTTTTAATTCGAATGATTTTATTTTGCTACGATTTTTGGATATGATGTGTATATATATGTTAGAAATGTCTGATTTTTTTTATTTATAAACTCTTGTTTAATATATTTTAAATGTTATGAGCTTTCAATCAAATACTACTCACGAAATTTTATTTGTTGATAGATTTGTATTTGTGCTTTGTAGAGTCCATTTTATGGAACAAAAAAGCGTCTTTTGATTCTGTAAAAAATTATGAGTCATTGTTGATATCTAAGTGTCTGTCAATTTTTAACTTCATATCGTTATTATGTTTCAATGTTTTAAGAAAAAATTCATTGCTCGCTAGGTACTCAGTGGTTATGAATGTCTGCCTAATATGCTTTATATAATTCGTGAGATAGTAAATCATATTTTTAAATGTGTTTTACATGAATTATTATTTTTATAACGTTTATTTATATGTTAAACATGTCACGTAAAAATTTTAGAAGCATATCATGCATATTTATTTTATAAAAATATTTGAATTAAAAGTGTTCGCTATTTAGCATATCTAATGTTAATATTAACTCTAAATTCAAACATATGTTTTGAATTATTTCGAATTTATTTGGAGCTGAATTTTAGATATTCTATGATTTTATGATTCTATTATCTATAGTAATTTTTATAAATTATTTTATAGCATAAATAATTTAATCTATAATTTTGAATTAGGATTGCTCACTGCCTAGACTTTACCGGCAGATTTTATAGTATTGATTATATGATTTCTTTAAATTATCAAATGACATTTTTATAGCTAAAGAAAAATCTGAGAGTTTCTTATATGTGTTTACTTTATTCTTGCAAATTTTCATGCTCTAATTGAATATGAATTGAAAGATATAAGATAATGAATCCTTGAAGGTCAGTCAATTTTTGTGACTGATAGATTTACTTAAATGTCTTAAAAAATTGAAAAATGTATTTTGGATTAATATTTTCAAGAGAAGAAAATTTGAGTGATGTTTTTATATGTTAACTATGTTATAAAATAAGTTTTAGACTTATTCATGCTTATAAGTTGAGATTACTTTCTCTAAGTGATTAAAGGTCGCGTTTTATATCTTTATGTTTCTTGACTCTAAGTGCATGTTTATGACTCAAAGATTCTTTGTTTCTTTAAGAACGATGTAAGGATGATGTAATATGATATTAAATGATATCATAAATATGAATATTAATTTCATGTATGATATGAATGGTTGACATGAACACTCCAAAAGGAGAGCACACTAAGAATCACGGCTACATCACCCAATTGAAGCTTTAGTAAGCAAGCACGTCAAGTACATTCTCACATACAATATGATAAAGTTTATGAAAATGTTAACTAATGTTTTATAAGCAAAGTTTTGTGATGCAATATTCTTGTTTCAAGTCTTTTATGATGAATTTTTCTAAGGATGTTTTTATGTTTCTGTTTTTATGGTTTATGACAAGTTTTCAAAGAAATATATATATATATATGTATGTATATGTATCACTTAATTAAGCATTGTATACCTTGTGTTTATGTTTATGATGTCCCGTAAGGTTTGGACTTGTCATGTTTGATTTGGGACTAGCTATCCTACTCCTCGCATGACGGCACGACTACGATGTTAATGGTGCAACGTTGGGCCCCTAAAGATAAAATGAATAATGTTTTAATACAAAAGTTTAAATGAAAGATATGTTGTATATATGAACATGTACCTTGTGTATTATTATGTCTATGATTATGATCTTATGTTATGTTTTTTTTTATCAAAATGGACTGGAACAGGCATGTATGCAAGGAATGTTAGATTGGAAACAAAATCATGCCATGAAAGAATTAATTAGTTGAGCAATGATTTTATTGTTAATGTTATTTTCCACACTGGTGTTGATTTAAGACTTGGTTTATATTCCTTTGTGTTGGAAAAATAATATGCAGCGTAATTTTAAAAATTTTATATTAAAGTATTTTCCAAAACACAAGTTTGATATGCTATATGCATAAATTAACCAGATCTTACTATCCTTTGAATGCCAAAGAACTCCTGCAAACAGTGAAGAGAAGTAACATTCTAAAAGAGCCTCAACCAACTGGTCTTCTTTGCTATTCTCTATCCACGATCGGAGTGAGTGTGGGCTCACACGTACAGCTCTTCCTCCAGGTGACTCTCCTTCCAACCAATTGAGAGAACCCAAAGCTAGTGTTCGTGATTTGTGATTTGTGAACAAGAGCTCTTAGGGAGTTTTCAGATTCTCACCAGTAGAGTATCACTCTTAATCTCTCAATTAATCTAAATAACTTATGAGACTTACTCCCTATCTATAGAGGTTGGTTCTAAGGTCAGTCCTTATCAGATCAGGTCTCAAAAATTCGCTTCAAAATCAAATTTGGATCAATATTTGATGAAATCCGCGTGAAAATGTGTGATCCTTTTATCGCACATCGGTAGGCCAAACTTGCCCTATCTGTAGACCGAACTTGCCCCATCGGCAGGCCAAACTTGAGGATCGGCATGCCGAACTGCCGATAAAAAATCTCAACGAATCTTTTATTTTCCACCCTAGATTCTATAGGATAAAGTCTCAGTTTTAATTCAAATAACCCAATAGAAAAGTTATCTAATTAAAATAACTTTATCTAGATAATCTCTAGGAAAATAAATGAATTCCTAATAATTTTACAAGTTTATCTTGATTTAATTTATTTAAAAATAAATTAACTGATAAACAAACAAGAATTATTCGATCCCAATAATTTAACAAGTTTATCTTAAATTAATTTTATCACAAAATTAATTTAACTGATAAACATACATGAATTATTTGATTCTTCCAAATTTCAACCAATTTAATAAATTTGACATAAGTCACCAATTATTAAAAAAAACACATTTTATCGTTATAGGATTTTGTGAGCTAGCAAAGGGGACCAAATGGGCCTATATAGTTCAAGCTCCCGATAATTACGAAACCCAATATCCTAGATATATATTTCATAATTATCAAATCCAACGCTACTCCACTAAAAGCTTGGAGTTGTACTCTCAAACTACATAGAATTACGAAGCCTGTATAGTTAAGTCTCTATGACATATCATAATGTATCGTATCCCCATAGTATTATCCATAACTAACTTAAGGACAAGCTTTGTCTTACCTTCCTGATTATTTTTTATCTTACGTTCCATTATCTCACTATCAAAAAACTTACTATTCATAGATAGTATACCATTTAGTTACACCTATGTATCCAAATGATTAAGCGCTCCAGTTTTTCAACTACAAGATAATGCATATAAGATGACATCACTACTCCTAAAGAGGAGCTATGGATTCTATATCTATGAATAATAGGTCTATGCTACCAAGAGTCATGCCTCCAATGTACCAGCATGCATACCACTATTAAGATGTTGGTGTCACCCTTTGGTACATAAAAAGATACAAGTTAAGACAACAGGCCCACTATTCAACTCAGGATTAAGATACAATACAAATGATTGTCTAAAGTGAATCAATTTGCCAAGACAAAATTATTAATCCAAATCAATTCACTTTATGTCCTGATCCAACACATTATCATCCATGACAACGTGCCAATGTTTCTATTCATGAAGTCTACCTTCGATAGCTAGGACAAACCATCTCCCAATAGGGACATCGACAACATAACAATCTTTACATGAATAAAGCGCCCAACTTTATTCCCGCGATTGTGGATCTTATGATTTAGACCATCACCTTAAGAATCGTGTCTTCCGCATAATCTGTCTATCATATGCCCAATTCTTAAAGGTTTAAACTGACAGTCTCAGACTTTTATTTACTTGACATACATTCAACAAACATGAATGTAAAGAGGACAAGATTTGGTATCTAAACAATAAATAAATTCTTTATTGATAAAATGTCTCCAAAAACTTATTACATTTTTACTCCTTAGGGCATACATGTCTAACACTTTGGACTTTTGAATGTTTTGAGATTGTTTAATATTTCTTTAGTTGTGGTTTCTTGATGGCAATGTCAAGTTTCTTTTATTTTAATGCCATTAAACTTTTTGGAGATATAAATATTTTTTTTTCTTGAGGGTTTTAAATATTGTTTGAAGTTTTGTGTGTGTCAATAATTTAAAAAATTATTGTATTTGTAAACTAACTATGTCTGCAGGATGATGGTTAGCCGAACACTATAGAGGTGAGGGGAGCAAATTCAGTAAGTAGTTTTTTTTTTTAAAATGCATGTTTTCTTAGAATATTTGCTTAAGTGTAGGTATTTTATTTGAATTTTTTTTCTTTAAATAATGATTTTAACGACAAACGTAATGATTATTGTGACGTCTATAGGAGGGCGTTACATGTGATTTGTACCAAAAAAGGTCATCGATTAGAGAATTAATGAAATTCATAGACAAATATGTAATTAGAGACATTGCACCGAAGATTATAAACCTAGCTCTAATTATAAATATTATTGTGGAGGGTATTATCACATAGAAAATGATTATATTAATGGACAATCTTATTGTCAACATTTTGTTTAATATTCCATATAATTTTGTATATAATTTAACAATGTAATTTTGATTTCCGATAGTGGCATAAACCAAAGTTAATAATTATTATTAATTTAATTATCATAATTATTGAAACTTAAATTATATATGTCCATTGGGTCCCCTTGTTAGCTGCATAAAATTTTTTTCAGATGGGTCAATGGAAATTTCTTAGATTGTTTCTATCTATAGGGGCAAAATTGTAATTTCACATAATAGTCTACTTGAATTGTGTGTGGTGCCACACACATGAACTCTGGGAGTTCATGTGGCACCAGTTCTATGATTTAAGGATTTGAATATATTACATGATCCTCATGTAATCAATTTGTTATCTTAGTGCATATAACTATCTTTTTGAAATGATATAGATTCTATAGATAATTATTTATTGAGATAATATAAATAATTAAGAAAATCATGAAAGATATTTATTTTAAAAATTAAAATAAACAATATCTTAGTTTGAACTAAAGTAGGATCTCGGACAAATATTGGATGGATATAAATCACACAGTTGGAGGTAGTTGTGACACATGTCACTCTTTTGTTGGAAGGCTAAAGATCACACCCAACAAACCTGGGGTAGGCGTGATTCTCTTATAATCTTTGGAAGATTCTGCCCCAACTAACTTCTACTAGTGCATCAATAAATAGACCTTGGAGGTTCTATTTTCTATAGACTTTTTTTTCTGGCTTCCATCTAGTGTTCTTTTTGTTCTTGCCCTATAGAACTGCAAGGAACCTCTTCCGAGAAGAAGTTGGAAGGAGATATTAAGGCGATAATCTAAGAGTCCTCATTGGTGCTAGTTGATGTAGAAGGAAGAGAATAGCAAGGAAGATTTGAAGGTCTTGGAACACTTGATCATCTAGAGCTATTGCTAAACCCATAAGTTTGTGTTTATACAATTATTTATATGTAGTATTATGAGAAGGATCTTGAAAGTTTAAGAAAAATTTTGAAACCTTATTCCTCTGTGTTTTACATTTTTTTTCAGGTTTAATCCAACATATTGTAGGATGCATTAGCTTTAGAATGTCCATGTTTTTAGCGTCTCTTTTCTTTTTGTGTGTGTTTTTTTAAGGTTTTGCTCGAATACTAACAAAAGTTAATGGGTAAGTAAATGACCTAGTTCATATTTAATCCAAATTTGTTTTTGATCCTCCATTGACGATTTCAAATTAATTTGGCTAATCGCGCGAACTCTTTCTCTTACCCTTGGTAATCGATAAAGCCTAAAGCCTAAATTCTAAACTTTGTAACATTTTACACTTGGTCCTTATTTTAAAAAATTTGGACATTTAAGTCCCCAAACTCATAAGCTCTTAACATCTTAGTCCCTATTCTGAGAATTTAGATAATCAGGTCTCTAAACTCTTAATTTATTGGCATTATTAGTCTCCATTTTCTTTTTATTGTTAAATGACATAATAGATATCAATATTTTTAAGTTTTTTCATTCCTTAGGTCTAAAAAACATATTTTTTTCTCAACAGGATAGTCCTCATGAGTTGTCCTTTTTACATATGGCTCATTAATTTTTGTTTAATAATACTATTTAAATGCTTTAACATAAAGTTAATTATGATAATTATTAATAACAAAATAATTGATTATAAAATATCTAGTCTATATTATTTTTGGTAAGTTAGTACCAAATTACAATGATATAACTAAGTAACTGCAACGCAACAATTAGTTGTTTAATTGCATACTTTTCTTTCATAAAGATGAACATCCAATTGTTGTGTTACTTGTATTTAGTTATATCATTATAATTTGAACCAACTTACCCAAAATGTAATGAAATAGATGACAAATTTTCCTAGTGATATTTGTGAACTTCTTTCGGTTTATAATCAATCATTTAACTTGCCAATAAATGTCGTAATTAACTTCATTCTAGGGCATTGACCATTTTTTTAATAGTAAGATATACTTTAAACAAAAAAATAAAATAAAGGGAGCTTGTGGGGACCTTTCTTTAAAAAGATATATATAGTTTTCAGGACTAGAAAAACAAAAAAAAAAAAGTTTAAAATATTGATATCTCTTACGTCATTTAATAACAAAAAGGTCCCTATGACACCAATAATGCAAGCAAAAGAGTTTGGAGACTTGAATGTCCAAATTCTTAAAATAAGGACTTACTTATAGTGCCAACAAATTGAAAGTTTAAGTGTCCAACTTTTTAAAACGGGGACTAAGGTATCAACAAATTAAGAGTTTAGGGATCTAAGTGTCCACGTTCTTAAAATAGGACCCAAATAAGGAATGTTAAAAGTTTGGAGACTTGTGGCACAAAAATCCCCTAAAAATGTGTTTATCCGTACCACATATTAAAAAGTTATACCTCATAATAGCTTATATTATATGTTAAGTTGTGTCACATATTAGTGTGTGGCATATGACATTTATAAAAAGTATGTTTCAATAGATGATATTTATAAAAATTTCTCATATTTTTAAAGAGTCAAAAGAGGTAAAAAACCAATTCAGTTTGTCTCTAACAACTTCCTACCAGAAACTAGTTTGGAGCTGGCCAGACTAGTTTGAGTTATTTATTTATTTATTTTTATTTTTAATGCGTTTCACACGTAGAAATCACCAAGAGCTTAAAGCTACAAGGGCGATGGAGTGTAGCAGTTGCCATCCAGAGCGCAAAAACTCTCTCTCTAGACATCCAACAAAAAAAAAAATGAATTATTCCTACAAAATAGTCTTGCGTGCAAACGATGAAGTTCACAATTATAATCCTATGAAAACAAGTATGTGACCCTCAAATTCACTCTCTTAAAATCCTTCAAGGTTAAATCTTTTGTCTCCAAAATATGCTTGAAACCATCTTTAGTGGCCGAGTTTGTCTCTGACAGAAGCCTAAAGCTATTGACCCCGAATCCAATATCTCACTTAAAGATCTTAAGAATACTAATAAGCTTGATCGGTTCTCCAACAATTGTTTAATTACCCCTCTAAATATTATTCTAAAGTGTTTGGCACAGTGGTTAAAGTCATTTGTTAAAACTGTTTTTACTGCATTATATGAGAGCTTTACACTGTAGTAACATTTTTTTTACTATAGCATGTGAGAGCTTTACACTATTCATAACTGAGATAATAGGTAAGACCACCCTTGCCAAATAGTGTTTCGATCTTATATTTTACTTTTGTACGTGGTTTGGTATTTATGATCTAAATCTTTTTGTTACAATATTTTCTCATATAAAAATACAAATTTATGTTCAAATTTTCTATTTAGAGATATGAACCACATGAGTTATTGGATTTTGCTCTTGTTTTGTTAGTTAATATGGTTATTTGGCACCAACAAAGGTTTTGGAAGCTGTCTTTTCTTAGTTTTCCTTGAGCCTAGCCAACCTTACTACCTCTTTGAAGATCTTGGAAACATCATTCTTAGTGATTAAGGCTGGAAGTCACCATTTTCACGTATCAACAAGCTCATCAACCACATCAACAACATAACCAACCAGTTAAAGACCATTGTATCTACCATTTCGTCACATTATACTTGCCGCACCAATCATTTTTCAACAAAAAAATATACTATAGTATTTTATAGGAGAAAGAAGGAAATAGCATAATTAAGAAGGGGATAAAAATTAATAGCTTAAGTTTTCGGGGATAGTAGTTAGTAGCATCTTTTGCAACAAACTTTCCATAAATACCCCTCATCTCTTTTCCCAGCTTCATCACGAGTTGTTTGGCTCCCTTTGTTGCTCCCAGTCAAGAAAGCCATCTCCGACCTGAGTAGCATGTGGTGAGTCAAGTCCGAGCCTCTTGTCACCATCCTAGCCGCCAAGCGATGGGTTGATGGGTGATCTAGCGATCTGCTTCGTAATAATGCACCGATCTCGCGATCTTCGCCAACGAGTGACCCTAGTCGATGACAGATAGTGAGGAAGGTGGTTAGGATTAGGTTATGGTTTAATTTGGAGCTTAGGGTTGAGAAATATAGGTAAAATTGAAAAATCACATACTTAAAATTTCTAAACGGCTGTTTGGTTGAGTGGTGGGAACCACTTTTCTCACAACGAACTCAGTTATAAACAGTGTAAAGCTCTCACATGTTACAGTAACAATAAAAAAAATTGCTACAGTCTAAAGCTCTCACATGCTACATTAAAAGTGGTTCTAGCCAACGGTTCTCACTACCCTGCCAAACACCCTCTAAAATGGTCCAAAATGTTGTTTATGAACAAACTAATTAAATATTGCTACTGACTCACATTAATTTTAAAAATTTGTTATTTTATATGATTTCTCTATTTTTATTAAATTTAGAAACAATTTATCACAATTAAAAACACCAGAATTCGATAGAAATTTAAAGGGCAAAAGCTAAAAAAAAAAAATTTATGAAAACCCTTTGTTTCTAGGTAACCTTGATGGAAAGCCTTGCGGAACTATCATGAAAAGCCTTTTTTGTTTTTTTTTTTTTTTTTAAAATAATCTTGATGGAAAGCCTTGAGATATTTGACACGAGTGTCGAGTAGATATTCTACTGTATGAAAAATATTTAAGCAGATGACACGTGCAATCTGGCCTCGTTTAAAACTCGTCAGTCGTATCATTTGTCTGATGATTTTTAGAGCATAAAAAAAAAAACCTTCTTCTGTAGGGCGAGAACCAGGATTCCTCATTTTCTCATACCAAAATCCACAAAAACCGAGCATCGTTCTTAGATGAATCAATTCCTTTAGCTTCACAAACAGGTTCCAATCGTTCTTCTCCATTTTCCACTTTTTCTTCTTTTATTTCCTTTTCTTTTTTCATTTCAAATTTTCCAGTAGCCTGTTTTCGAAACCCTAGATTCGGTGTCTGTTTGTTCTATTTGATTCTGGAAAAACCTCTATATTGATGAAAAAGAAAAGAAATACAAGACTTTTTTTAATCATTAATCCAAGGATTTGGCTTCTTTCAGGTGCTGGATACGATGGATGCAAGCTCGCAATCTCCGAACCAAGATAATGTGGATGTAAAACCAGCGTTTCGCAAACCTAGAACTGATGCGGCCAGCAGGAAGTATCGGCGTCATTCTCCCCTTAGCAGATCACCGTCTGATGGTTAGTTTTTTTTTTTTAATTGGTTTTTTCTTTGAAGGAGCTGAAAAAGGCTATGCTGGAAAAGTACTAAGAAGTATATTTGTAATTGTTAGGTGTCTTGTCTGCCTGCTCTATATCTAATATGATTGATTGGACTTTTTTTTTTTTGCTGATTTCTATTTTGTCACCAATTCTGGTGCGAAATTTGGGTTTCGTAAAACATGTGTGTTGTTATCCTGCTAGCTATGCTGGAAAAGTTTTAACTGATTGTTAAGTACATTTCTTATTATTAGGGGCTAATTATCTTGTCTCTCTACTATATATCTAGTATGATTGATTGAACCTTTTTTTTTGCTGATTTTTATTTTGTCTCCCAATTCTGGTGTAAAATTTGGGTTTTGAGATGTGAAAATTTTATAGGCCCTTGAGGGAGTTTGCGCTCAAGTTTATTGAGGAAATGATTCTTGGGAACTTTACTTGCAATAGTGTTTGTCCTAGATTCCAGTGGTTTGAGTTTTTACTTCAAGGGTTCATTATGCAGCGAAGTATTAGTCGCGGTGAAAATTTATTTCTGAAAATTAGAATTGGACAGTCATAGTGAGCACCTATTTGACCCCTGTGCACTGAGAGAATTCAGATTTTCTTATCTTTTGATTTGTTGTCCAGATTGAAAAGTGGTGTATTTTGAAGATATCAACGACTTGCTGAATATTTTATTATTTTTGAATTCGATTAGGGAATTAATCCAAGAATCTCAAATAATTCTTTGTTGAGGGTTAGTACGTTTATGTTAAAGGTGTTTGGTTTGGTGGCTCTTTTGGCACACAAGTTCATCATACTTTTAATCAGAAACTATCTTTTTGTGAATTAAGTATTCATGTTGTTTGAGCTTCTGAATCTAATAACCCTTTAAGGTTCTTCTAGTCAATAGAACACTTCTTGAGTTTGAAGACATAAAATTAAACCATAATTGGAATCAACACTGAAAATTTCTCTCTCAATCATGATTTGCCTTTTCCTCTCCGTTTGGAGGAGCAATCTTGTTATTGCCACTGTGATTTTGGCTTATGTTTTCGGGTGCAATCATTCTTTTGTTGCTCTTTTAGATTTTTCAAAAGAAATGTAATAAGTGCTCACACATTGCATACGTTGATTGATTTTTCTCTCTAAAATATGATTCTGCCTTCTGCCTTCTGTTTTGATGAGCAATCTTGTCATTGCCACCCCGATTTTGGCATATGTCTATTTGGGTGCAATAGTTCTTTTGTTTCTCTCTTAGCTTTTTTAAAAGAAATGTAGTAAGTGCACGCACATTGCTTGCGTTGTTAAAGTACTATCCCACACAGTGTCAGAGCATTGCTAGCTATGTATGGACCATTGACATAAGCATGTCACATACGTTGTTAGTGGTTAAGTTTTACGTCCAGGGAATAGATTTGCTTTTTTTTTTTGGCTACTGCTCTTTTGATTTTTGGCCTAAAATGAACGATGACAAGGTATTTTTTGCAATTTTTTGAGTGGATTCATTAATTATCTAACTGATTCTATGTTTTGGTGGTTATATAGCTTTTCTTTGTCTGCAGGGAGTCCTAAGCATGATTGCAGTGCGAGCCCAAAATTGACAGGGGAAGATTCTAGAAGAGTCCATGAAAGTCAATCAAGATCAAAGGAGGATGTCAGGGAAGTAGACAGGGATGCATACAGGAGTCATCATGGTAGAGGTAGCGATACCTATAGACATTCTGACAGACAGTTTTCCAAAAGTTCGCATAGATACTACAGGCATGATGATTACAGCAAACATGAAAAGCGGGCCGATGACGGGGAAAGAAATCATCATAGGTTTTCTCGTTCCGGTTGGGAATCAAGGGGTGGCTCTCATTTTGACGAAAGAAAGTCAAGGGACCATTGGCGAGATGGAGACAAATACTCTCGAGATAAATGTGATATTTCTGGGTACAAGAGCAAGGACCGAGAAAGAGAAACCTCATTTATGGAGGATCACAAATATAAAGATAGGGATTTATCATTTGACAAGGCGAAATCTGGTAAGAGACATCCACAACCTCAAGATGTTGATGAAAGGCGTGCAATGGAAAAGGATGATCAAGATGATAAAAGGGGTTTTCAAAGGAAATTCAGAGATTATAGAGGTGAGAAATTGCTTCAACAAGAAGAGTTCAAGGATCATCTAATTGACTCATCTTCAAGGAATCGTGCTAAAGAAAGTTATAAGAATGAGGCAAAAGAAATTGGTGGTCAATACCTTACCAAAGAAGAGAAAAAGGAATACGATGATCTGGAAACTAATGGGAGCAAGGATCAGTTCATTAGAGAACCTGCAGAACAGTCTGAGGAGAAATCAGTTCTTCGGAGCGAAAATCAAGAATCTCTGTCCAAAAGGCAAAAATTTAGCTTGGATAAGTACACTGATGGCGGGAAAAGGGGTACTTTATTTCTTTCTATTATGTTTTATCATGTTATAGTGTTTTTTTTTTTATATTTTTTTTATAAACTATTCTTTGACCTCATTTTCTCTGTGATTAGTTTCAAAATTCTCAACAGTCGCTGATGCAAAGGAGTCCATGCCTAAGCAACCTGCAGATCATAAAATGACAGCAGGAGAGGATCAGGTGAATGCTTCCAGCTTTGCTAATGATCTGAATGCTGCAAAAGTTGCTGCAATGAAAGCTGCTGAAACGGGTACGTGACTCTATCTGAAATAATGTTCCATAGGACAGTAGAACTGGTGAATTTTTGGGTACATTGTATTATCTACTTCTGTTAGCACCTGTTCCTTAGGATATTGATAACTTCTTTCCAGGTTCTGGTGTTTCCCTGAATTGTCTGCTCTCTCTCTCTCTCTCTCTCTCTCTCTCTGTTTCCTTCTTTCTTTTGTTATCATTAATTCAATCCCTTCCTGGTTTCAAAATTATTTATTTTCCGCTCTATTATGTTCTATTATTTTCAATTTAATATTCAAGGAACCCCGTTGATATACACGTTTTCAGTTCTTTCCTATTGTTAGACTATGAAATTGTAAACTCAGAAGTGGTATTCAGTTAGATCTTAGGAGCATGATTTGAATATCCTTATTTTGGCTGGTTATCATATCTACCTCATTATCATTTATTAATCTGTTTCCCTAGTGAGAATGTTGATGATCTTTATAATTGTTCTTAATTTGATGTTAATTATTGTATTCAACTACTAATAGCCACCTTCACTGTTATGGTTTAAGCCTTAAATTTGCTTGACAATGGGTTTCGCTTCTATAAACTGATAGAATGTTATGTTCCAACTAATTTGAAAAAAATACTTAGATTTTGCTTGTTTTTGAGGTTGTTTTGGCATTTTGCAGTTAATAAGAACCTTATTGGCGGAGTGGGAACAGGGTTCATGACTGCTGACCAAAAGAAAAAGCTGCTATGGGGAAACAAAAAAGCTACAACTCCTGCGGAAGTGCGTCCAATGTTTTTTTCGCCTCTTTTTTTTTTTTTTTTTCCTTGAATCATTTTTGAAGTTTACGGTGGTGATACAATCGGATTTTCTTTGGGAGGGCACAATAAATGTCTTTCATATCACGGAGAATTATAAGAGCTATGAAACAATGGAAAGAATCCGTCGTCATTGTTATAAAATGCACTTTGACTACTTTCTTGTTTTTGCTTACTGCTGCTCTGGATATATATATATATATATATATATATATATGGGAAATAGCTGCTCTGTTTTAATCAGATACCCTTTTCAATTTATGCAGTCTGGGCACCGCTGGGACACTGCACTGTTTTCCGACTGGGAACGGCAAGAAAAATTCAATAAACTCATGGTAAAATCTCCCTTATGTATAGTGCTCAAAATTTGTGTAGTCAACATAACTAAAAACTTTTTAAATGCAATTTTATTTTATTTTTTTCTGGGTGTTTTCTGCTTGTTCCTGAATGACTCTTATAGTTCCTTTTTAGTTTCTTCACCTACTGACAATTTTTAGAGTCTGAGGTTGCCTTGGTGCCTATGGCCAATTGTAGGGTGTGAAGGGCGAACAAAAAGTGGATCACAAACCCGAAAACCAAGGTGGCAGCAACCTCCAAGCAGAGAAGCAGAGGGAACTTCAGCTGGATTTAGAGAAGCAGTACACTGCTGGTCTGCGGAGGAGAGATGGCCGTACTGTTGGACTGGGTCTTTAAGCATCAGCTCTAAAAAATGTAGGAGTTTATTCCTAAACTTTCTGATCTGGTCTGTAATCATGTTGTTTACTTACACAAGAATCATGTTACTTATGTTTCCAGACTTCTGTCTTGTAAAACATAACCTCGTGTTCAGCTTCTCAGCTTTTGCTGAAAATTGGATCTTACATGATATTCTGACCGCTGAATACTGTGTAAAGTTTGCTAAAGCTTTTTGCGATGCTTTCTGAGTCTGTTTCATGGTTTTGAAATATGATGATTTAAACTTTTTTTGTTTAAAATAGAAAGTTTAAAAAGTGTGATATGAAAATGAGTTCAAAATCTTGAAAATGAGGGGTAGGTAATTTTGAATTTAGAGGAAATTTTAAGTTGAAACTATTAAATCATAGTTTGAAATGAGTTTGAGTTTTTGGTTGTCAAATGCTGGTTTAAGGTAATTATTGGGTTCAAATCATATAAATCCTCTAGCCAAATGGGCTCTGTGTGGCTGCAAATGCTTATTTGGTTTGGGAAACACATTGTGCAACTCACTTCGTTTCTTTTGCAAAACATGTACGGAATCATTAGTGCTTTAGAATTTAAGACATTGGAAATTGGCATTTTCATCTCCATAGTCCTCTACTTTGGGACTGTCATCTGGCAGATTTTATGGGATTCAAATCACCGTCTAATTTTTAGTGTCTTAAGTGGGCATTTAACTAATTACATTTTCTCAAATTCTTGAATAAACAAAGCAGGAAAGTGTCAATTAATGAACAATTTAAAATTTTCAAATAATACGACATGATTTTTAGTTGGTTGCATAATATTGTGGCTACCAAATTGAATAATTTGAGTCAGATTTCATGATTGCTACAGCTGCCACATTTTATGTGGCTTCTTATTTTGAATTGGACCACTTATTACAAATGCTCGTTTCTTTTTTTCTTTTTTTTGGTTGTTTTCAAGTGTCTCCATACCACGAGATTGGTCACCACATGGGATGGTCAAGTTTATAGAATGGAGTCACATGATGTGATATGGTTTATAATAAAAATGATCCACATGAGAACAAATAAATGATTGCTGTACCATAGAACAGTATCTAATAATGATCCATTTTCCTCCTTAGACCATGGTTGTTAAACTCTGCTCCTAAGCTTACATTGTTTGGTAGCACCTTCTTTTTCCCTTGGGGATCAAAATCATCATCATTTCTACTCACATTCACTTTCCATTTTACAATGAAAACAAAACCTTGTTTTCCTGCATAAGGTTCCCTTATTGCTGCAGTTTGCATATTTGGTAACATGTTCATGTTGTCTATTTTATTTTATTTTATTTTTTTGGAATTGAAATATCTCCTTGAATCTACCCACAAATGAAAAATGTGGAAAAGTTGAATAACAGGTTAGGTGGAGTTGGACCACCCCCAGAAACCCTCTGAATTTGATCCAACCTGAACCAAACTCAATGCTTCTGTTTTGTTTGTGAGAAAAGCCTCAAAGACCCCACTTTGATCTCAAAGCCTCACTCAGTTGTTTCGTAATAGTCTCCTATCATCCCAACACAAAAAGGCAAGGCATCCAACTCCTTTTGGACCATATGATTTTTGTTATTGCTTTGTTTCTAATTACTTTATTGGGTGGACCAAAGTGTATTTATTCTTTGTGACCTTGACATCATCTGCTTTTTCAGTGATTGTTCTTTTTTTTTTTAATAAAAAAAGAGAGAATACTTTAAGGTTGTTGCCCATCAGGCACCAAAGATTTGGAGGATATAAAATATTTGATACTTATTTGTTTGGTTATTTTATTTTCTAGAATCAAAGATTATTATTGTATAGCCTTGCTAGCATCACATTAGCCCGTATCACTAAAGAGAAACAAAAGATTGCTGATGGCACGAGTGCTTTGTCTACAAAATCCAATTTGATTTTCGTGCTTCCAATTTTTTTCTCAGGGTTAAGAAGACGAATATAGCCTTAAACTTTCAATTTTTTGTGCATTACTTTTTTACGGTTCAGCTTTTTACGAGAATTAATGTTGTAACTTGCCTTGTGCTAAATATCAGAGCAAAGAATTCTAAAAAAATGTGCTATTTTCTTCATTCTCCCTTTATTAATTTATCTTAGTAGAGGGCTCGTCAGGTGGACCAATCCATAAAATTGAATTCTCCCTACATGCACACTCACACATGTATATGCCTCACACAAATGTATATGTATGTGTGTCTATATGTACATATATCAAGTTATACATGAGACATGAAATGTTGAAATATGAATTTAGTCTTGACTAAACTTTCTATTTTAAGCTCTTGTATAATTAGTTCCCTAGCTAAATACATCTATCAAATCAATCTCATTTCAAGTGGCTTCTCGTGGAAATTTTATTATGGTTTCAAAATGTTTCAATCCCTAATCAATGCTGTTTAAGGAGAAATTATTTAGTAGATCAGATGTATCATATTATTTTGTTAATATAATACACCTGTTTAATGAAAATTTAATATTTGACTACTTAATATAAATAAATTAGCCAAATGTTAAATTTTATGTACTATATAAATGAAATGATGTTGTACACCTATTTTATTGAATAATATCCTATTTAGGAGAGATAAAAACGTAATTTTAGAAGTAAATGGATACAAATATCGTACAGTAATGGTGTATGTTAATATGCTAAGCACTATATAAGTATACATTGTCATCATTATTGTAACTATTGGCATAATTAAGATATATATATATATATATATATATTTTTTTTTCCGATACTATAATACAAAGAGCGGGGCTTTTTATTTGTTTTGCTTGCCCCCACAGCTTTTTGCAAAAAGTTAATTTTGTTGCTTTGGCCTTGCACATTGGTGGGGGACGTCAAATAAAACAATAAAATATACAAATTTTAAACTATTATCAGCGCAATGATGTTCAACTTGTTAGAATTTGGTTCTGCCAAAAAAAAAAAAAAAGGTTAAAAATTGACATGTTATATTATTCCCATGTAGATTTTTCTATGATAGGTTGTGAGTTTTAAAATTAACATATGAATGCGAGACTAGTTGAAAAGATGCAATGATAATGAAAAACATTATTGCTTTAAATCATGTCGATAGGAATAGCTGTAACGCCCTAGAATTTATTTAATATTATTGTAATATAAATGATGAATTAATGTGCCATAATTAATGTTTCAACATTAATTTGATTACTTGGTTGGATTTTAAATTTTAGTTGTTTTGTTAATTTGGTTAATTCAAATGATTTCTTATTGTTTTAAAATGATGTTTTGAGTTTTAAAACACAACAATTTGTAAAATGTTAAAAATACTCCGTTTTACAATACCATGAGCGGCACATGGTTTTCGCACAGTAAAATCGTCCACCGTTTTTCTCTATTTATTCTCTCTCTCCCTCTCTCTCTCTTCACTCTCTCAGCTTTCATTCTCTCTCCTCTCTCCCGTGAGCTCTCTCACTCTCTCTCTCGGTTTCCTCTCTCTCTCTATTTCTCCTTGAGTTTTTGAATCAAATTCGAATCCAAGCTTCTGGTTAGCAAGGAGGAAGCTCGAGAACCTGATTTAGCAACCGAAAACGTGGATTTAAAGCTTCGATTCAAGGTTAGTCTTGAGATTTCTAAACGTTTTACAAAATTTTCAATTTTGTGCAATTTTGAAATCTAGGTTTGCTTGAGCTTAGAAAACCTCCGATTTGAGTTAAATGAACTTAGAACAACTAGAATCTAAGCTTAGATTGAAGAAAAATAGATTGGATTCAAGATTTTCCATTTTTCTCCTCATTTTCTCATTTTCAAATTTTTGAGATTTTTGAGTTTAAATCTTATTTAAATGAGTTCAAATGTGTTCTAGTATGTTTTTCTATCAACTATGATTGTTTTCCATGCCTGAGATTTGAGAAAAACAGGTTAAAATCAAGATTTAAATTTTGGAGGAATCGAAAACCCGTGGCTGGATTTCTGGGTTTTCCCAATTCGACAGGCCGGACCACGTGTTCGGTAGGCCGGATCAAGGGATCGGCAGGCCGGTGCTCATCTCTCTGGCAGGCCAAACCTAGGAATGTTCGACCGACCGAGCTTGGCTTCCGGCAGGCTGAACTGCACAGTTCGGCCAGCCGAAGCAGGGAGTTCGAAAGGCCGGTCGGCTGAGCGTATGGAATTTTATGATTTTTCACCCGTTTTCACTGTTTTGAACCCTGATTTAAATTCCAACCTTATAGAATGATTTTAAAGATACAAATGGCACACTAGGACATCATGAAATGGTTTAGTAACATAGAATGTCTCAAACTAGATATTGATCGACTTAGTTTGTATTTAGGATCGTTCGTGGTTCCGCGAAGCTAACGTATAGCGGACTAGGATTACGGTGCGGGGCACCGGCATGAGTATTGAGGTAGGAATTCTACCCCATTCTTTGATAGCCTAGTTTCAAAATGATTTGGCTTTGAAAATGATTTCTATTAAAATGTTTTCAACGGTTGTTTGAAAGTGAATTTATCGGTTATATTTTAATATACCGTGAATTGAAATGAACTTCATAATGAATGTAAATGGCAACACTCGGTAATTGGGTTTTGAATGATGATGATAATAAACATATAGGCATGATGCCATATTAGAGATCGGGTCGTGTAGTGATCGACCTTGGGGGCAGGTCCTGAAACCCAGCTGGGCCACTACGGTGGTGATATTATTATGGTTTGCCTAGGAAAGGAAAATGATATTACTGGTTGTACGAGTAAACTGTTCTAGGTAAGGACGGTTTTACTCAAATTTAATTTATTTATTTACTCATTTAAGGTTTCTTTTAAATAATTCCTGAATAATGAAGTGATTCTTTAAATTAAATTATTTTATAAAACCTAGTCCTACTGAGCCTTTTGCTCACATTTTATTTGTTTTAAATTTCTCCCTCTAGGTGGTTTTTCATTTAGGTTTGGAGAAGATTCAACGGACAAGACCCAGGAGCAATAGAGGAATTAGTAAACTTATTTGTATTATTTAAATCAAGGCATGTAAGATTTTAACTTTACTTGTACTTGGACTGTGATTGTATTTATGATATTGTCAGTACCATGTGTGTGCACAAGTTGTGGGTCTGTGGGACCCATACTCGCGATTTTATTGTTTTATTATTATTCGTTTAATGATTTCAATTGTCTAATGTATATGAACTCTTTTATAAGGTATTGTTTTAAAGAATCTCACATTTTATATTTAATCCAACCCTTAGACTCTTGATTTTAATTAAATTCTCCTTTAATTGTTTTAAATAATCTGCCATGTCACCTTCCGTACTCCGGGGCGTGAGAGAATGGTATCAGAGCTCAAGGTAATAAACCTTGAGAATTGTGCACACATAGGTTTGACAATGAAATACCTCTAACAGTACAAAATTTTGTTTTCAGAAGTGAGAGAATGGCACCTAGACGTCGTTCGACAGCTGACGCCAAGTTCAAAAATAATGAGGGCATGATGAGGTCTATGTTTGCGGCTTTCCGGCAGATGGCAGCCAGGGCTAGACCAAAAGATTCTGATGTTGGTCGTCGGCATGCGTACTTTAAGGAATTCTGGCGTGCATCTATTCTGACTTTTGATGGTAATGGGGATCTGCAGTTAGCAGAGTATTGGCTGGATTCGATCTTGAAGCATTTGGATACCCTTGGTGTGCCTGAGGAGTATCGTGTGGAGTTTGCTGCGTATAAGCTCGAGGGTGGCGCTAACACTTGGTGGAAACAAGCTAAGCGTTTAGAGCGCGGTGGTGATATCAGTTGGGACAGGTTCAAGAAGCTGTTCTATGATCGATATTTTTCGTAGGGGTATAGAGATCAGAAGGCAGCTGAGTTCTATAGGTTGCAGCAGGGTGATCTGTCAGTTCAGGAATATAAGGCAAGGTTTAATGAGTTCGCTAGGTTTGCTTCATCAGCGGTGGCATCAGAGCGTAAGAAGTGTATTAAGTTTTAGGAAGGGCTCAAGGCTCCTATCCGGCGACAGTTGGTTGCTCTACGACTTAGGAGTTTCGAAGAGCTTGTGTCGTCGACGATATCCGTGGAGAATGATTATGTGCAGTATTGTGAGGACCGAGCCAAGGCTTCAGGAGGACCGCAGAGGAGTGGTAGGAGGAGCACTAGTAGCCGTCCGACTCCGGGGAAGAGCAAGCAAGGTGGCACAAATAGTAGTAGCAGCAGTTCGTCTGGCAGCGAGCGCAGCAATCCCTACAGCTTCTATTGTCATTTCTGTCAACAGCCCAGACACATCAAGAGGAATTGCCCGATCAGGAGTGCCCGTCTTGGATCTCAGACCGGGGAGGATGCTAGTCGTCATTCTCAGCCTCAGACCCTACCTCCACCTCAATAGTACCTGCAGTTGCTGTATCCCTAGTTTTCTCCTCAGTAGTTCTCACATCCGGCACGGGGGCAGTAGCCGCAGCATTTCTAGCGTAGTGTTCCTCAGTATCGAGCACCGAGTACGGGTAGTGTGCAGTCGTCTCCATCCCAGCAGCATCGGTAGAATAATCCAGGACCCAGCAATGTTGGTAGAGGAAAAGGGAAGGCGCCAGTGCAGGTTCATGCAATGGCATCTGGAGGTTCAGATTCTCATGTTGGTAACGCGGTTGTCGATGGTACGATCTTGGTTTCTAGATCTTTAGCTCGCGTTTTATTTGATACCGGTGCCTCTCATTCTCTCATTTCGAGTTCTTTTGTACATGCCTTGGGATTAGAGATAGAAGAGTTCGATGAACCCCTAGTCATAACTTCTCCCTTGGGGCGGGTGTGTGTAAATTGTATGTGTAAATCTTGTAAAATAAAGATTGGGGATGAGATTTTGAAAAGTGATTTGATTATACTCCCCATGAGCTCCTATGATGTGATTCTAGGGATGGACTAGTTGTCCAGGTATAATGCAGTTGTAGACTGCCAACTTAGAAAAGTGACCCTAGTGTCTGATAGGGGGACGATAATTACTTACCAAGGTGGTGGAGATTGGTTAATGAGTGAGCGTCACATGAAGTCGTGTCTTGGAAGGCGAAGGAATCTAGGTTGTTGTGGTTTTCTTGCCAACCTAGATTGCAAGCCCTATACTTTGAGAGGCAGTGTGGCGATTCTGGTGGTTGATGAGTTCGAGGATGTCTTTCCTAACAAGTTGCCAGGATTACCACCGCATCGGGAAATTGAGTTTGGTATCGAGTTGTTTCTGGGAACAGCACCGATTTTTATGGCACCTTATCGGATGGCGCCGACAAAAATGTAGGAATTGAGGAAGTAACTTCAGGAGCTTGCTGATAAAGGGTATATTCAGAATAGCACATCTCCGTAGGGAGCACCAGTTTTGTTTGCTAAGAAGCATGATGGGACTCTCAGGTTGTGTGTAGATTATCGACAGCTGAATCGTGTTACGGTGAAGAACAAGTATCCTTTGCCTAGGATTGATGAGTTGTTTGATCAGTTGGGAGGTTCGCGGTACTTCTCAAAGATTGATTTGCGGTCGGGTTATCATCAGCTCAGGATTAAGGAAGAGGATATTCCCAAGATAGCTTTTAAGACTCGGTATGGGCACTTTGAGTTTTTGGTTATGTCATTTGGGTTGACGAATGCTCCGGCAGCTTTCATGGATTTGATGAACATGATATTTAGGCCATATCTAGATCAGTTCGTGATCGTGTTCATCGATGATATTTTTGTGTATTCTAAGACTTGGGAGGAGCATGAGCAGCATCTTCAGATCGTGCTTCAGACTCTACGGGAGTACCAGTTGTATGCTAAGAGGGAAAAGTGCGAGTTTTGGTTGACTGAGGTCAAGTTTCTTGGTCATGTCATCTTGGAGCATGGTATTTCCATGGATCCGTCCAAGATTGAGGCAATAGTGGAGTGGAAACAGCCAAGGAATGTAGCGAAGATTCGCAGCTTCTTAGGTCTTGCTGGTTATTACAGAAAATTTGCAAAGGATTTTTCAAAGATTGCAGCTCTGTTGACGAGATTGATAAAGAAAAATGTCAGGTTTGAGTGGAATGAAGATTGTGAGCTTGCTTTTTAGGAATTGAAGAACCGGTTGACTTCAGCTCCAGTGTTAGTTATTCCTAGCAGTGACGAGCCGTATGAGGTTTATGCGGATGCTTTAGGGCGCAGACTTGGATGCGTGTTGATGCAGCATGGACATGTGGTTGCGTACGGATCGAGACAGCTACGACCTCACGAGCGGAATTATCCTACTCACGATTTAGAGCTCGCAGCGGTGATTCACGCGCTGAAGATTTGGAGGTGTTACTTGTATGGAGCGTCGTTTCAGGTCTTCTCCGATCACAAGAGTTTGAGGTATTTGTTCACTTAGAGGGATCTTAATTTGAGGCAGCGTAGATGGATAGAGTATATGGAGGATTATGATTTTGCGTTGCAGTATCATCCCGGGAAAGCTAATGTGGTCGCGGACGCTCTTAGCAGGAAGTCTTTAGGGATTCTCGCTTGTTTGGCTTTTGAGGACTGGAGTAGGGATGCGACAGTGAGTGACTATAGGCTACGGTATCATGAAGACAGTGATCGAGTTTCGGTACATCATGTGGAAGCGACTCTGTAACACCCGTATTTTTAATGGGCATGATTTTGTAAAATTTAATGAATAAAATGTGACTATTTAAAATTACTAAGTTGTTTACGATCATTAAAAAAAAAAATACCACTTTAGTATTTTCTTACCAAGTCTTCCTAAGAAACATTCAAAATTTACCAACACTTCTACCAATCTTGTCTCCCTAAATTATTGCTCAATTATATAGCCTTCTTCTTATTTTGCTAAAGGTATCCGAAGGGGACATTGAATTATTTTCCCTCAATTCATAAAAGACATGGAGATATTTTCTCAACCACCTCTTTAATTATTTCCTTATCTTCTTCTATAATTCACTCCAATTGTCCCCTCAATTATGTTAGCATGATTTGCTAAAAATCTTCATGGGAGACAAGATGATATTTTCCTTTAAGACTCTTTTGTTTCTTCTTACAACTTTCCCCCGTAAACATCCCATTCCTCTTAAGCATTTTGATATCTTTTTATTTAACTATCACCACCTTCTTCTCTAGTTCTCATTCTCTCCCTTTCTCACTTCAAATTTCTAACTAAAGACATAGAGCACAAAGCTCTCTTTGTGGCCAAGACAATTATAATTCCCAACCATGATCAAGGCGGTTTTAGAGTTAATTCAAGCTTGATTGTTAACCCGAACTTTGGTGCTTTTCAAAGAAGTTTTGAGGTAGGTTTTCTTTAATCTAAACTTAGTTTTTAGTATGTATTTTCTCCATGTTTAATGCATAATTTTCGTGTTCAAAATTCATGCAAATTTCTAGTTAAGTTAACATGCATCCTTAAACATTTATGAACAAAAACTTGAGTCTTGAGTTACAACCCACAACCAACTTTTATTTTGGTTTGATGACAATGTTAGAAACATGTTAGGAATGTTTAAAACCGGTTTCCATAACTTTAAGATTGATGTTCTAATGTTTTGAGCTTAAAGAGCAAATTTAAGCATGTTTTCATCATTATTTACAAGAAAGGCTAGAGATATAATTTGATAATGATTTTGGTATAAAACTCATGAGAATATGTTTATTCTGATTATATAATGCATGTTGCATATTTTGGAATGGTTTTGAGATTTTAAACAAGGATAATATGCTTTAAGTTAAAGAAAAATTTGACATCCCATAAACTTTATAATACCTCTATGGGCAGTGGCTATTTCTTAAAATTCTGGAGTTAAATGAAAATGAATTTTGTAAATTGGTTTGCATATTTAAAAAGTAGACATCCTAAGCTTTCCAATGAGATATCATGACCCTAAATCGGAGTTGTATTTTAATTTCTATGAATTTTTCAATTTTCGGATTAGAAACTAGTAAACCTGCCAGTGGTAATAAACCACCCGTCTATCTTAAGTAAACCACCTGTTAACCCGTGTGTTAATTGTAGATAGTGAGCCCGCCTTTTTACAAAAGTATACCACCAAGTTGCCATGGTATACTAGCTGTTAACTTGAACCAAAAACCCAATTTTGCTCACCTTCTAGTCTCTTAATGTCTTACAACCTTTCCAATACTACCCTAAATGATTTATGAATTCTTATTAGAGACTAAAACATAAAAATTGCTTGTATGTATTTTATATTGCGTTTAAGATAAAAATTGTTTACTTGGTATTTAAAGAACAATTGCATAAAAATACTTTAATGGCACTAGTAGACGGGTTTACACATAATTCACTTATGAATGTGATTATACGTTGTGCTTTAGTTTTAATTGTCCTTATGCATGCCTTAGGGTCAAGGATGTGTGGAGCTAACGTTGATTAATTCCGAGAATAAAAGTTTGTTGTTAAGCTTTGAAGGTAGGGATTCTATTACTCATCTTTTGTGAGGTTTTGGTAAATTAAATTTGATTGTTTTATATTGTAAAATATGTATATTGTATAGCGATAAATATAATGATTTGACATATGTTATAAATTGAGAAGCATGGTTAGGAAATTGACTCTATAAATATAAATTGAATACAAAGGAATAGTGAGATGTAAAAAGGACGACGGTTACGTCCTTGGGCACGAATACCCTAAAAGGAAAAATAGGGGGAAGGTGATGACGCTTCCTTGGGTTGAAAGTCCCAGAACACACTGTACAGGAATCGATTTGGTGAGGACTCGGGGCTTGATGTCCCCTCACCGGAACACCCTTGAAATGTTTATAGGGTGATCAAGTACGCCTATTTGGGTTTCGATGAGTTGAGTGATACTCAATTTAACATGGATACCTAGGAACAATGATGATTGGTAATATTTGTATAAATGTGTAATTATGACACTTGGTAATGATTAACTACGGTATCCATAAGATGTGATCATAATAAACCTCATAATCTGGAATATGATGTAACCTACTAACCATGTAGTTTTTAATGTGGTAATGGATAAACCATAAGGTGAGTCATGATTTCCCTACTGGGCATGTCGATGCTCATCCCTATCATATCTTCATATCTCAGGTGGAACTCAGTGCAACATATTTGAAGAGGAATAAGCGAAAACAATCTTGCTGTTTTCGTGTTAGAAGACCCTGTTTAATTACAACTTATCTACAACATGTAAGAGTTGTATTATTTTTTTTTATGGCTGTGTTAAGTTATTTGGGAATTGTACTATGGTGATGATGACTGTAATTATATATATTTGGTGCTACACTAAAAACTGTGGTTTGTATTTAAAACGTTTATTTTTATTTTTCTTGTTGTTTAAAGACCCATGGGCATTGTTTAATTGATTTAAATAATATAAAATTTAAAATTATTTTTATTTATTTAAAACTGTTAACCCCCACATAGGGGTGTTACAGAATTTTTGGTATCAGAGCCTAGGTTCGATTAACCTAGGGGGTATAGCACCCCCTTAAAAATTAATCTTTGGGAATGGTTTTAAAGTTAGGTGTTAATGTCATCATCATTTGGTACTGATCCTAGTTAAATTTTCGTAGCCAGTAGAAACTATGCCACCAAGACGTCAAATGCAATCGTCTGAGCTGTCACAACCGGTTGAACATGCTCAAGAAGTTGAGCAACCGGAACCGATGGAACAAGCTCAAGAAGATGAGCAACTACAACATGCAACACAATCCCCGCCAGCTGCACCAGAAGTAAATAATTTAGGACAAATTCTTCAAGCATTACAAAATGTGCAAAGACCTGTGGAGGTTCGTGATCCCGAACAACGACATCTAACTCTGTTGAAGGAGTTTATGAAGCAGAAACCACCCACATTTAGTGGAGAACCTAACCCGGTCATAGCAGAACAATGGCTAAAGGCAGTCAAAAAGAAGTTGGACACCTTGAGGATTCCACGGGAGTATTGGGTTAGCTTTTCAACATATATATTTGAGGGTAAAGCCGAAGAATGGTGGGATCTTCAGAAAGACGACTATGACGTGCCGAATCTTACATGGGAGCAGTTCGAAACCATTTTTCGCAACACCTATATTCCTCAGAGCCATAGGCAAGCAATGATGCGAGAATTTGAAAACCTGGTGCAGGGAGATACAACAGTTGCTGAATACCATGCTCGATTTATAGAATTGTCTCGCTACAATCCCGGGGCTGTATCGGATCCAATGGCGAGATGCGAAAAATTTAGAAATAACCTGAGGCCGAAAATCAGACAAATGATAGCTGCTGTTCCATCAACAGATTTTCTTGATCTTGTAGCTGCGGCACAGCGGGCAGAGACAGAACTAAATAACTCCTATGGAGAGTATAAGGGTTCTGGTGGGCGTCAAAGGAAAATAAGTAAGAAAGAGAAGTCACAAGGGCAAGTCATTCAGCATAGTGGAGTGACTATTGGTGGTGGATCTTCTGGTAGTGGTCGTTTCCAACCGTATGCTTGTCATAACTGTGGACAAGTGGGACATCTGAGGAGAAATTGCCCTAACCACCCTACACAATCATCCTTTGCACCAAGGCCACAAGGAAGTCATTTTGGCTCCACTGTTTGGGGAGGGAGTCAAAATCGTGGAGCGCCTCAGCAAAACACTCCAGCTTCCCAAGTCTCAGTAACTCAACCTCGAGGGTTCCAGCCTCAGTACAACTATCAACAGCGGCCACAGGGTTCCAATTTTTATGCTAATCAAAACTTCCAACCGACTCCACAAGGCTCAATGAATCAAAGGCCATATTTTTCTGGGAGAAATAATAATAAGGCTAGTAGTAGCCAAGGAAACCGAGGAAAAAGTGATAAAGGAAAAGCACCAGCACAAGCTTATGCAATTACGGCTACAGCTGGACAAGCAAAACAGGCTGATCACTCAGTTGTAGACGGTATGATTCACGTGTCTCATTCTTGGGCTCATGTATTATTTGACACTGGTGCCACTCATTCATTTATATCTATGTTATTTGCTTCCGTACTACAATTAGAAACTGAGACATGTAGTTCATCATTAACCCTTAGTACACCAATGGGCGGGATAGCTGAAGTATCCATAATTTGTAAATCAGTGTGTATTGTTATAGGAGAACATAAACTATCGGCTGACCTATATGTAATAACTATGACAGAGTTTGATGTAATCTTAGGAATGGATTGGCTAACTAAATACCAGGCAATAGTAGATTGTCATAGGAAACGTGTCTCTTTATTCACCAAGAATGGACAAGTCGTCGAATTTCAGGCAAAAACAGGAACAGTGACACCAGCCCCGGTGCTAAAGGCTTGTATTGGAGGACGAAGGAATTTCACCAATCTTGGGACGATCTTTGCTTCAAATGGAGAACTAAAGAAGAGTGACCTATCCTCTCACACTCCTGTGGTGGACGAATTTTCAGATGTTTTTCCAGATGAATTGCCCGGACTTCCGCCTAATAGAGAAATTGAGTTTGTCATCGACCTAACTCAAGGAGCAACGCCTGTTTCTATCGCTCCGTATCGAATGGCACCTGCTGAGAAAGTGGAATTGAGGAAGCAGTTGGACGAATTACTGGAAAAAGGATTTATTCGACCAAGTACATCACCTTGGGGAGCTCCAGTACTTTTTGTGAAGAAACATGACGGATCGTTGAGGCTCTGTGTCGATTATCGCCAGCTTAATCGATTGACTATCAAGAACAAGTACCCTCTACCCCGAATTGATGAGTTGTTCGATCAGTTAGGAGGATCTTGCTATTTCTCAAAGATTGACTTACGATCCGGATATCACCAACTGAAGATAAGAGAAGAGGACATTCCAAAGACAGCTTTTCGGACTCGCTACGGTCATTTTGAGTTTCTTGTCATGCCTTTCGGGTTGACTAATGCACCAGCGGCTTTCATGGACTTGATGAACCGTGTCTTTCGACCGTACTTAGATCAATTTATCATTGTCTTCATAGATGATATCTTGATCTATTCTAAAAACGAAGAAGAACATGCTGAGCATTTGAGGATCGCTCTACAAACGTTGAGAGAACATGGTCTTTATGGAAAAAGAGAAAAATGTGATTTCTGGATGACGAAGGTCAAGTTCCTTGGACACGTTGTCTCTGAAGAAGGCATCTCAGTGGACCCCTCCAAAATTGAAGCAGTGCTAAATTGGGAACGACCAAAGAACGTGTCGGAGATTCGAAGTTTCCTCGGACTAGCTGGATACTATCGACGCTTCGTAGAGAATTTTTCAAAGATTGCTTCTCCATTAACAAAACTCACAAGGAAGAATGTCAAGTTCGTGTGGGATGATAAATGTGAAGAAGCATTTGAGGAACTGAAGCAAAGACTCACTAGTGCACCTGTGCTAATCATACCTAACAACGAGGAGCCTTACACAGTATACACTGATGCCTCAGGAAACGGTTTGGGTTGTGTGTTAATGCAGCATGGACGAGTAGTTGCCTACGCCTCACGCCAATTGAAACCCCATGAGAGGAACTACCCCACACATGATCTTGAGTTAGCTGCTGTGGTTTTCGCACTCAAAATTTGGAGATGTTATCTATATGGCGCAAAGTTCGAGCTATATTCAGATCATCAAAGTCTGAAATATTTGTTTACTCAAAAGGATCTCAATCTAAGGCAACGAAGATGGACTGAGTACATGGTGGACTATGACTTTAGTATCCAATATCATCCTGGAAAAGCAAATGCCGTGGCAGATGCTCTAAGTCGTAAGAACAACGGACGTATAGCCAGTTTAGCATTGGAAGATTGGAGACGAGTCACCATCGCCGACTTCAACTTGCAATATTATGAAGATGACGAGAGAGCTTTCCTATTCAATGTGATAGCAACTCCTACGTTAATTCAGAAAGTAAAACAAGGACAATGGCACGATGAAGGATTACGTAGGGTTTGGGAGCAAATACAAAATGGAGAACAACTGGATGGATGGCAGATTGAGCCAGAAGGATTTTTACTTTACAAAGGAAGATTAGTTGTTCCAGAGGATCCATATCTCAGGCATGCGGTGCTAGATGAGGCTCACCGTTCAAAGTTTGCTATTCATCCTGGAAGCACAAAAATGTATATGGATCTAAAACGACAATACTGGTGGCGAGGAATGAAACGAGATGTAGCAACCTTTGTCTCTAAGTGCATGACGTGCCAACAGGTTAAAGCGGAACATCAAAAGCCTGGAGGCGAGTTGAGGAGCTTACCTATTCCAGAATGGAAGTGGGATCATGTGACAATGGACTTTGTTACTGGATTTCCTAAGACTCAAATAGGGCATGACGCCGTTTGGGTAATTGTAGATCGTTTAACTAAGACAGCCCACTTCATCCCAATCAGAACTAGTTATAGTGTCTCAAAATTATGTCAATTATACGTGGAAAAGGTAGTGACATTGCATGGAGTGCCAATGTCAATAGTTTCCGATAGAGATACACGTTTCACGTCGAAATTTTGGAGAGGATTGCAGAGGGCCTTGGGAACTCAATTGAATTTTAGTACAGCTTTTCATCCTCAAACAGATGGACAATCTGAACGTGTCATTCAGATTCTCGAGGATATGCTTCGGGCTTGTGTGCTGGACTTTGGAACAAATTGGGCTGCACAGCTGCCATATGTTGAATTCGCATATAACAACAGTTACCAAGCAAGTATTAGAATGGCTCCATATGAGGCCTTATATGGTAGACCTTGTAGATCTCCATTGTGTTGGGCTGAAAAGGAAGAGCGTCTTGAACTTGGGCCTCAGTTTATCAGAGAAACAACGGACAAGATCCAGATTATTCGTGAACGTCTTCAGACAGCTCAAAGTCGACAAAAGAGTTATGCAGATAAGAGGAGGCGACCTTTAGAGTTCATGATTGGAGACTTTGTGTTCTTAAAAGTGAAACCAAAACGAGGTGTATCTCGATTTGGTGTTAAAGGAAAGTTAGCACTAAGGTATACAGGACCGTTTGAGATTGTGGAACGCATTGGAACGTTGGCATACCGTTTAGACCTACCACCACAATTGTCTCATGTACATAATGTGTTTCATGTATCGATGTTGAGAAAGTATGAACCCGACCCTTCACATGTGATCATGTGGACAGATGTGCCGATTCAAGGAGATACGAATTATGAAGAAATTCCAGTTCAAATACTGGATCATGAAATAAAAATATTACGTCGTCGTGAAATTCCTCTGGTGAAAGTGATGTGGCAACACCATGATGTGGAGGAAGCCACATGGGAACTTGAATCTGAAATGAGAGAAAAGTATCCACATTTGTTTTAACATTGTAATCAGTGTAAGAAATTTCGAGGACGAAATTTTTTATAGGAGGGGAGAGCTGTAACACCCGTATTTTTAATGGGCATGATTTTGTAAAATTTAATGAATAAAATGTGACTATTTAAAATTACTAAGTTGTTTACGATCATTAAAAAAAAATACCACTTTAGTATTTTCTTACCAAGTCTTCCTAAGAAACATTCAAAATTTACCAACACTTCTACCAATCTTGTCTCCCTAAATTATTGCTCAATTATATAGCCTTCTTCTTATTTTGCTAAAGGTATCCGAAGGGGACATTGAATTATTTTCCCTCAATTCATAAAAGACATGGAGATATTTTCTCAACTACCTCTTTAATTATTTCCTTATCTTCTTCTATAATTCACTCCAATTGTCCCCTCAATTATGTTAGCATGATTTGCTAAAAATCTTCATGGGAGACAAGATGATATTTTCCTTTAAGACTCTTTTGTTTCTTCTTACAACTTTCCCCCGTACACATCCCATTCCTCTTAAGCATTTTGATATCTTTTTATTTAACTATCACCACCTTCTTCTCTAGTTCTCATTCTCTCCCTTTCTCACTTCAAATTTCTAACTAAAGACATAGAGCACAAAGCTCTCTTTGTGGCCAAGACAATTATAATTCCCAACCATGATCGAGGCGGTTTTAGAGTTAATTCAAGCTTGATTGTTAACCCGAACTTTGGTGCTTTTCAAAGAAGTTTTGAGGTAAGTTTTCTTTAATCTAAACTTAGTTTTTAGTATGTATTTTCTCCATGTTTAATGCATAATTTTCGTGTTCAAAATTCATGCAAATTTCTAGTTAAGTTAACATGCATCCTTAAACATTTATGAACAAAAACTTGAGTCTTGAGTTACAACCCACAACCAACTTTTATTTTGGTTTGATGACAATGTTAGAAACATGTTAGGAATGTTTAAAACCGGTTTCCATAACTTTAAGATTGATGTTCTAATGTTTTGAGCTTAAAGAGCAAATTTAAGCATGTTTTCATCATTATTTACAAGAAAGGCTAGAGATATAATTTGATAATGATTTTGGTATAAAACTCATGAGAATATGTTTATTCTGATTATATAATGCATGTTGCATATTTTGGAATGGTTTTGAGATTTTAAACAAGGATAATATGCTTTAAGTTAAAGAAAAATTTGACATCCCATAAACTTTATAATACCTCTATGGGCAGTGGCTATTTCTTAAAATTCTGGAGTTAAATGAAAATGAATTTTGTAAATTGGTTTGCATATTTAAAAAGTAGACATCCTACGCTTTCCAATGAGCTATCATGACCCTAAATCGGAGTTGTATTTTAATTTCTATGAATTTTTCAATTTTCGGATTAGAAACTAGTAAACCTGCCAGTGGTAATAAACCACCCGTCTATCTTAAGTAAACCACCTGTTAACCCGTGTGTTAATTGTAGATAGTGAACCCGCCTTTTTACAAAAGTATACCACCAAGTTGCCATGGTATACTAGCTGTTAACTTGAACCAAAAACCCAATTTTGCTCACCTTCTAGTCTCTTAATGTCTTACAACCTTTCCAATACTACCCTAAATGATTTATGAATTCTTATTAGAGACTAAAACATAAAAATTGCTTGTATGTATTTTATATTGCGTTTAAGATAAAAATTGTTTACTTGGTATTTAAAGAACAATTGCATAAAAATACTTTAATGGCACTAGTAGACGGGTTTACACATAATTCACTTATGAATGTGATTATACGTTGTGCTTTAGTTTTAATTGTCCTTATGCATGCCTTAGGGTCAAGGATGTGTGGAGCTAACGTTGATTAATTCCGAGAATAAAAGTTTGTTGTTAAGCTTTGAAGGTAGGGATTCTATTACTCATCTTTTGTGAGGTTTTGGTAAATTAAATTTGATTGTTTTATATTGTAAAATATGTATATTGTATAGCGATAAATATAATGATTTGACATATGTTATAAATTGAGAAGCATGGTTAGGAAATTGACTCTATAAATATAAATTGAATACAAAGGAATAGTGAGATGTAAAAAGGGCGACGGTTACGTCCTTGGGCACGAATACCCTAAAAGGAAAAATAGGGGGAAGGTGATGACGCTTCCTTGGGTTGAAAGTCCCAGAACACACTGTACAGGAATCGATTTGGTGAGGACTCGGGGCTTGATGTCCCCTCACCGGAACACCCTTGAAATGTTTATAGGGTGATCAAGTACGCCCATTTGGGTTTCGATGAGTTGAGTGATACTCAATTTAACATGGATACCTAGGAACAATGATGATTGGTAATATTTGTATAAATGTGTAATTATGACACTTGGTAATGATTAACTACGGTATCCATAAGATGTGATCATAATAAACCTCATAATCTGGAATATGATGTAACCTACTAACCATGTAGTTTTTAATGTGGTAATGGATAAACCATAAGGTGAGTCATGATTTCCCTACTGGGCATGTCGATGCTCATCCCTATCATATCTTCATATCTCAGGTGGAACTCAGTGCAACATATTTGAAGAGGAATAAGCGAAAACAATCTTGCTGTTTTCGTGTTAGAAGACCCTGTTTAATTACAACTTATCTACAACATGTAAGAGTTGTATTATTTTTTTTTATGGCTGTGTTAAGTTATTTGGGAATTGTACTATGGTGATGATGACTGTAATTATATATATTTGGTGCTACACTAAAAACTGTGGTTTGTATTTAAAACGTTTATTTTTATTTTTCTTGTTGTTTAAAGACCCATGGGCATTGTTTAATTGATTTAAATAATATAAAATTTAAAATTATTTTTATTTATTTAAAACTGTTAACCCCCACATAGGGGTGTTACAGACTCCAACTCTTGTTCGGATGGTGAAGCAAAGTCAGTGGCAGGATCAACATTTGCAGGAGATTTGGTCACGAATTTAGAACGGGGAGCAGTTTGAAGAATGGAGCATGCATGCAGATGGATTGTTGTATTTCTGGGAGCGTCTTGCAGTTCCAACTATCGCCGAGGTGACGAAAGCCGTTTTAGATGAAGCTCATAGGTCTCAATTTGCTATTCATCCGGGGAGCACAAAGATGTATCGCGATTTGAAGAGGCAGTATTGGTGGAGAGGCATGAAGAAAGATGTTCGAGAGTATGTGGCCAAGTGTTCGACGTGTCTTCAGGTGAAAGCCGAGCATCAGAAGCCTGCAGGTCAGCTTTAACTGCTTCCTATTCCAAGGTGGAAATGGGAGCATGTGACGATGGATTTTCTCACAGGTTTGCCGAGGACGGAGCAGCGGCATGATGCAGTTTGGGTCGTGGTCGACAGGTTGACAAAATTGGCGCATTTCATTCCGTTTAGGTCGACGTGTTCGAGGAAGGTTCTCGGGGATTTGTATCTGCAGAACATTGTGAGGTTGCATGGAGTTCCTTTGTCCATCACCTCTGATCGAGACACCAGGTTTAATGCTAAGTATTGGAGGAGTTTTTAGGAGGCTTTAGGTACGGATTTGAACTTCAGTACGGCGTTTCATCCTCAGACTGATGGGCAGTCTGAGCGGGTTATTCAGATTCTCGAGGATATGTTGCATGCCTGTGCGTTAGACTTCGGCAGGAATTGGAAGCAATGTTTGCATCTGGCGGAGTTCGCGTACAACAATAGCTATCAGGCGAGTATTGGTATGGCACCGTTTAACGCGTTGTATGGGCGACCGTGTCGGTCACCTGTGTGTTGGGCCGAGCCAGAAGATAGGGTTATTCTTGGGCCAGATGAGATCTGTGATAGTAACGAGAAAGTCGCGGTGATTCGAGATCGGTTGAGGGCAGCTCAGAGTCGACAGAAGAGTTACGCGGATAGGAGACGTAGACCCTTAGAGTTCGCGGTTGGAGATTTCGTTCTCTTGAGGGTATCGCCTCGTAAGGGAACTATGCGGTTCGGGGTGAGTGGGAAGCTCGCGCCGAGGTATATTGGGCCGTTCGAGATCACTCAGCATGTTGGTGTGGTCGCTTATCGGCTTGATCTTCCGCCCAAACTTTCTCATGTTCACGATGTGTTTCATGTGTCGATGCTTAGGAAGTGTCCGCCTGAGCAGGGTAAGATAGTTTCATTTCGCGATGTGCAGGTTCAGGAGGATACGACGTACGAAGAAGTGCCGATTCAGATCATCGACTGGAAAGTAATTAGTTTGCGTCGTCGTGAGATACCGTTGGTAAAGGTCGTGTGGCAGCATCATGGGGTTGATGAAGCCACTTGGGAACTAGAGTCGAGTATGCGGGAATTGTATCCGCATTTGTTTTGTTTCTGAGATGAGATGTAAATTTCAAGGGCGAAATTTCTTTTAGGGGTGGAGAGTTGTAACGCCCCAGAATTTATTTAATGTTATTGTAATATAAATGATGAATTAGTGTGCCATAATTAATGTTTCAACATTAATTTGATTACTTGGTTGGATTTTGAATTTTGGTTGTTTTGTTAATTTGGTGAATTCAAATGATTTCTTATTGTTTTAAAATGATGTTTTGAGTTTTAAAACACAACAATTTGTAAAATGTTAAAAATACTCCGTTTTACAATACCGTGGGCGGCACATGGTTTTCGCACAGTAAAATCACCCACCGTTTTTCTCTATTTATTCTCTCTCTCCCTCTCTCTCTCTTCACTCTCTCAGCTCTCACTCTCTCTCCTCTCTCCCGTGAGCTCTCTCACTCTCTCTCTCGGTTTCCTCTCTCTCTCTCTCTCAATTTCTCCTTGAGTTTTTGAATCAAATTCGAATCCAAGCTTCGGGTTAGCAAGGAGGAAGCTCGGGAACGTGATTTAGCAACCGAAAACGTGGATTTAAAGCTTCGATTCAAGGTTAGTCTTGAAATTTCTAAACTTTTTACAAAATTTTCAATTTTGTGCAATTTTGAAATCTAGGTTTGCTTGAGCTTAGAAAACCTCCGATTTGAGTTAAATGAACTTAGAACAACTAGAATCTAAGCTTAGATTGAAGAAAAACAGATTGGATTCAAGATTTTTCATTTTTCTCCTCATTTTCTCATTTTCGGATTTTTGAGATTTTTGAGTTTAAATCTTATTTAAATGAGTTCAAATGTGTTCTAGTATGTTTTTCTATCAACTATGATTGTTTTCCATGCCTGGGATTTGAGAAAAACAGGTTAAAATCAAGATTTAGATTTTGGGGGAATCGAAAACCCGTGGCTGGATTTCTAGGTTTTCCCAGTTTGGCAGGCCGGACCACGTGTTCGGCAGGCCGGATCAAGGGATCGGCAGGCCAGTGTTCATCTCTCCGGCAGGCCGAACCTGGGAATGTTCGGCCGACCAAACTTGGCTTCCGGCAGTTCGGCCGGCCGAAGCAGGGAGTCCAACAGGCCGCTCGAGCGTAGGGAATTTTGTGATTTTTCACCCGTTTTTACTGTTTTGAACCCTGATTTAAATTCCAACCTTATAGAATGATTTTAAAGATACAAATGGCACACTAGGACATCATGAAATGGTTTAGTAACATAGAATGTCTCAAACTAAATATTGATCGACTTAGTTTGTATCTAGGATCGTTCGTAGTTCCGCGGAGCTAACGTATAGCTGACCGGGATTACGGTGTGGGGCACCGGTACGAGTATTGAGGTAGGAATTCTACCCCATTCTTTGATAGCCTAGTTTCAAAATGATTTGGCTTTGAAAATGATTTCTATTAAAATGTTTTTAACGGTTGTTTGAAAGTGAATTTATCGGTTATATTTTAATATACCGTGAACTGAAATGAACTTCATAATAAATGTAAATGGCAACACTCAGTAATTGGGTTTTGAATGATGATGATAATAAACATATAGGCATGATGCCATATTAGAGATCGGGTCGTGTAGCGATCGACCTTGAGGGCAGGTCCCGAAACCCAGCTGGGCCACTACGGTCGTAATATTATTATGGTTTGCCTAGGAAAGGAAATTGATATTACTGGTTGTACGAGTAAACTGTTCTGGGTAAGGACGGTTTTACTCAAATTTAATTTATTTATTTACTCATTTAAGGTTTCTTTTAAATAATTCCTGAATAATGAAAGGTCTCTTTAAATTAAATTATTTTATAAAACATAGTCCTACTGAGCCTTTCGCTCACGTTTTATTTGTTTTAAATTTCCCCACTCTAGGTGGTTTTCCATTTAGGTTTGGAGAAGATTCAACGGACAGGACCCAGGAGCAATAGAGGAATTAGTAAACTTATTTGTATTATTTAAATCAAGGCATGTAAGATTTTAACTTTACTTGTACTTGGACTGTGATTGTATTTATGATATTGTCAGTACCATGTGTGTGCACAAGTTGTGGGTCTGTGGGACCCATACTCGCGACTTTATTGTTTTATTATTATTCGTTTAATGATTTCAATTGCCTAATGTATATGAACTCTTTTATAAGGTGTTGTTTTAAAGAACCTCACATTTTATATTTAATCCAACCCTTAAACTCTTGATTTTAATTAAATTCTCCTTTAATTGTTTTAAATAATCCGCCACGTCACCTCTCGTACTCCGAGGCGTGACAATAGCCATATCATTGCAGTTGTGTATAGGTTAACTTTTCTTGCAGTTGCAAAATACTTTATACATACAGCATTATTTATACATTTTTTTATTAGAAATCGGATAATGCACGACTCAGCCTCGCTTAACTAAAATATTATAATGTTTAATAAACAAAAATAATAATCATTATTTAGTTTTTGTCTGATATTAGGAGGATAATTTTACCCATAACTTATTTATTCTTGAGAATCTAGTTTTAAATGGGTTTAGGGTTGTAAACGGTTAAATGTTTAACCCGTCATGGGTTGTGCTACGGGGATGGATTTAAAGGTCCTTGACCCTATTCTTCATTTACCTATCCCGTTTAATTATATCATATTTTTAAAATAAAAATATATTACGTATAATATGCTATAATGCATATAATTTAAGTATAATGTCATATTACATAATATCTATAAAATTCAAAAATATAAGTTTCTTTTGTTTTAACTTAAAGTCTTATTTAGTGTGTTAATTATTTAATTGATTATTAATTATTTTATAATGAAAATAATTAATCAGATAAATGGGGTATTGTGAGTACTCCAAACCTGTGACAGAAAACCCACCTATCTTTGGTCAATTTATGTGGATTGATGGGGCGTGGATAGAGATTGTTTTTCTTTACGTGGCAAGTTGGTGAGAAAACTACCCAGACTCTAGTCTCTTACAAGTCTTTTTTTGTTGATGATTTTCGTTCACCTAAAATAGTTCTGCATCTAACTTTTAGAAGATCTGATTAAAACCCATATAAAAACTGAAAAAAATGGTACTAAAAAATTGATTTAGTCTTGAAATGTTGAAGTATGAATTTAGTCCTGACTAAACTTTCTATTTTAAGCTCTTGTGGAATTAGTTCCCTAGTTAAGTACATATATTCTATCAAATCAATCTCATTTCAAGTGGCTTCTCGTGGAAATTTTATTATGGTTTCAAAAAAATCCCTGGTCAATGCTGTTTAAGGAGAAATTATTTAGTAGACCAGATGTATCAAATTATTTTGTTAATGTAATACACCTGTCTAATGAAAATTTAATATTTGACTACTTAATATAAATAAATTAGCCAAATGTTACATTTTATGTATTATATAAACCAAATGATGTTGTACACCTATATTGAATAATTTCCTATTTAGGAGAGATAATAACGTAATTTTAGAAGTGGATGATACAAATATCGCACAGTAATGGTGTATGTTAATATGCTAAGCACTATATAAGTATGCATTGTCATCATCATTGTAACTTTTGGCTTAATTAAAAAAAAAAAAAATATATATATATATATATGTAAATTTTTTTTCCGATACTATAATACAAAGAGCGGGGACTCTTTTTATTTGTTTTGCTTGCCCCCACAGCTGTTTGCAAAAAGTTACTTTTGTTGCTTCGGCCTTGCACATAGGTGGGGGACATAAAAAAAAACAATAAAATATACAAATTTTAAACTATTATCACAGAAGTTGTGTCTAGGTTAAACTTTGTTGCAGTTGCAAAAGACCTTATACATACAGCATCATTTATACATTTTTTTATTAGAAATTGGATAGTGCATGACTCAGCCTCACTTAACTAAAATATTATAATGTTTAATAAACAAAAATAATAATCATTATTTAGTTTTTGTCCAATATTGAGAGGACAATTTTACCCATAACTTATTTATCCTTGAGGACATGTCCAAATAGGGCGGGGAAAATCCAGTTTGAAATGGGTTTAAGGTTGTAAACGGTTAAATGTTTAACCCGTTATGGGTTGTGCTATGGGGATGGATTTAAAGGTCTTTGATTCTATTCCTCATTTACCTGTTCTGTTTAATTATATCATACTTTTAAAATAAAAATATATTACATATAATATGCTATAATACATATAATTTTAAGTATAATGTCATATTACATAATATTTATAAAATTCAAAAATATAATTTTCTTTTGTTTTAACTTAAAGTCTTATTTAGGCATGCTAATTATTTAATTGATTAGTTAATTATTTTATAATGAAAATAATTAATCAGATAAATGGGGAACTGTGAGTACTCCAAACCCGTGACAGGAAACCCACCCATCCCTAGTCAATTTATGCGGATTGATGGGGCATGGATAGAGTTTTTTTTTTTTTTTTGCAGGACAAGTTGGTGAGAAGTCTACCCAGACTCTAGTCTCATACAAGTCTTTTTTTGTTGACAATTTTCGTTCACCTAAAATAGTTCTGTGTCTAACTTTTAGAAGATCTGATTAAAAACCATATAAAAATAGAAAAAACAATGGTACTAAAAATACAATACAATAATTAGATGGAGATAAAGGAGATAAAGAGATGAAAAAATAAGAGAGAGATGATTATTGCTCGTGACGTTAACTAGTGAACCAATGATTTTTTTGATACAAAAGAGAGGATAAATAGAGACTACGGTACGAGCCCTAAAGATCAAACATTTGTTTTTGAAATAATGGTTATTGCTCATGATGTTAGTTAGCAAAATATCTGCTTGATTTGCTGGAATAACGAATTAGATGCTTTTAGGATATTGTGATCCTATGTCCTAAGAAATATTCTTTTAGAAGGGTCCCCCGATAGTAGGGAAAGAACCTTATACTAAGCGATGCACTATTAAGTTCTTCGATTCCAGCCATTATCATGACAAAAAAATTTCCTGCTTTACATTATTGGAGATCAAGAGAAAATAGAAAACATTAGGCTAATTTGACGATTGTGGCACTAAAACAACTTTCATGGTACAATCCACTAGCAATAGTGTTGTTTGCAAATATTTTATTAATCAAGCGCTATAACATGTATAACACTTAGAAGTAATACTATAAAACTGAACTGTATCATATAAAAAAGAATTTAGTTGGGTGGTCGTTTCACACCCCACCTTAAATTATGGCCAGAAGTTTGCAAAATTAGAAGATGGCCCTTCTTAATTTAATTTTCTTCCCCGTAATTCCGATTTTGTCCTTCCTTTCTCTTCGACGTTATTGTCTTGTCTGTTGCTTATGTGAATCCTTTCATTCATTTTTCTTAGGTGGATCTCGTTGTTCGGCTGCTATTCATGTAGATCTTGCCATCGGGCTACTGCTTGTTTAGATTATTCGCAATCTGTCTGAAACACATCCTAGCTTTGAGCATTCCTGGAGTGCGAGCAAGAGGAAATTAGAGTTGTTTTTTGTCGATCAATGATTTACTTTGGTCAATCAAATATTCTATTCAATGATTTTCTATAGTAAATTAATGATTTTCTCTGGTAAATCAATTCTTGAGGCATGATATCGCTCCTCTTTAATCCTCTACAAGTTGAGCAATAATCCCACAAGTGAGTGGCATATTTCGACAGGGACCAAGAACGAGAAGAGATGACGTGAGGATGTGATAGAGACGTCATTCCATGATCTCAATGGGAGGGAGGGGGAGAGAGAGAGAGAGAGAGAGAGGGGAACTACTAGGGTTTCATGGCAAGCATGGTCCGTGTCGCTTGAGTAAGAGATCGTCTAAGATTTTCAAAGGGAAAGTAGTCTTTTTAATATTTATTGAAAACCAACCCTACAAGTGGCCATTTCTATGTACCAAAAAAATAAAAAACTGGCGATTTCTCCCCAAATCCCTTTCTAAAACACAATGTCTACTTTGATAAAGAAAAGAAGGGGAAAAAAAAAAGGATGTTAACGTACAAGAGGGGCAGAGAAAATATGAAAATCGCAAGCGTATACTAGAATTAAACTAAACCATGCTCCGCATATACACATACCTTTTATTATGTGTATTACAATAATATAGTATGAGAATTCCTAAAAGCTCATTATCCACAGTGATCATGTACCAAATTGAACAACAGCTTACGCTATTGCTAAAGTATAAATATATTTTTCTATGAAATAATTAATTGTAACACAAAAAACTTTTTGATCCAATGACGGATCAATTATCAGTGTGCTTCAGTATTTCCCGTCAAAAAACACTTTTATTTGGGCCCCCTTTCCCCCTTTCCCCATTTCAAGTTTTCCTTTTCTTTGTGGATTCCACCTAGTAGTTACATCGACATCACAACCAATATGCACGTAAATTATTCTTTAACCAAATAATTGCAACATTTCTTGATATCCCGTATTGGGTCGATTTATGTACCGTTCTTTATTATTCACAAATCCATACAATTGAATCTAAGATTTGGGCATCAAAATTTGAGAAACTTTTTTTTTCCCCTTTAACCAAGATTCCATTAGGGTCCCCCACCACATTCCCTAGTTGATATTACAAAATTATGGGTAAAGAACACAACGACAAAATCTCTTCCTTTGAGTGTGTGCAAGTAAGTGGTAGTTGTGTTTAATAAGATTGAGTAAAGTGACAGAAAACCAAAACCAAACGAAACCCAGGGAAACCATGAGCAAAAAGAAAAGTAATTTTGTGATTTACGTAACTAGTAGGTACTGTTAGGGTTTTTTCCCTACTTGCTTTGTTGACTTCTTGATCTCAAAATATGTTAATGAATTTAATCTTTTTTTGTGAGAAAATTACATGCAATGCCATACTTATAAAAGTTGTGTTTATTTATGCTATGCTTGGAAAAGTTTATGTACTACACTATCATTCATATTGCACGTTAAATTATATCACAAATAAATATATGTGACATTTAAAAAAAGTAAATATTAAAAGACGTTTATGAAAATTCCCTTTTTTTATTGTAGTTTTTCTCTTGGGTAATTCTGGATATTTTATGTTTGAGTTTTGGAGTTTACGAATTTGATTTAAGGTTGCTTGGTAGTTAAGCTATATTTGAATCTTGTAATCAAATAATTTGAATTATGTAGATAAACTTCAATGTAGATTGTGATCCAAATTTGCTTCCTAGAGATTGTGTCTTTCAAATTTGAATTTGAGTTTAAAATTTTTAGATCATTTGAATTCGAATTTTCTTAAGTTAATTACATGATTAAATGAGTCTAGGGTCGTCAGTGATTAACTTAAGTTATTCTTCAAGTTTTTTTGAAGTTTCTGTAGGGATTTTATGAGATGAACTCCAACTTGATTTGTAACGCCCCTAAGTGGGGGTTAACAATTTTTAATAAATAAATAAAGATCAGAAAATAAAAATAAAACTTCAAAACAAATATACCTAGGACTCAAATAAAAACTCTCAAAACAAAATAAAAAAATATAAACAACAATTAAACCACAGTTTAATGTAGCACCTTTAAATTTAATAATGTTAAACTATTATCATCATTATTCCAACCCTCAATACATCTTAATACAGTCACAGAAAGTTACAAACGATGCTTACATTTCCATGAAGAACATTCTTAACAAATGATACAATTCCATTGTAATACAGTTATATAGCTTCTTCAACTATATATCTTGTCACCACCTCATATATTGTGAGTCTTGAAAAGATGAAAATATGAGGGAATGAGTGACAACTTGCTGAGTAGGAAAAACTATTACTAACTTTTAGGTTTTTACTATTATCATATTGAAACCTGCGTGGTTAGTTAGCTCTCAATATTAATCATCAATATTATCATGTTTAATTCTGGTGGATACATTATGATCATTCTTACCAAGTTTCATACATATATATACATACTTATTCAGGATTCAATTATGCTTATCTGTATCCACTGTGCAATCACTCAACTCAACGAAATCCAAGTGGACGCGCTTGACCACCCTACAATCATTCCAAGGTTGTTTCGGTGAGGGGACATTCAATCCTGGATCCTCACCAAGTCGATTCATGTATAGTGTATTTTTGGGACTTTCAACCCAAAGGAGTGTCATCACCTCCCTCCTATTTTACCTTTCAGGGTATTCGTGTCAAATGACGTAACTGTCGCCCTCTTCACGTCATACTTTCCTCTATAAGCATTCCTTATTTATAGAGTCAGTTTTTCCTTACCATGATTCTCAATTTACAACAAAATATGTCAAATCAATATATTCCTTGTTGTATAATACAAGACAAGTTCATGTCATAGTTTCATATGTGATACTCATATAATAGCAGTTCAACATACATATTTATATCTTGTAGCAAAACAACCAATTTTAATTCTATAAAAACCTCACAAAAGATGAGTAATAGAATCCATACCTCTTGGCGAATTACCACGCTGATAACTTCTAGCTCATAATAACAAGCTCACCACGAAAGCTCCAAGTACTCCGTCATTCTACGACGTATAAAATAACCATACTTTAACTAAATTCCTAATCCATAATCATAATGATTTACCAACTATTCTTATTAGTGTGCCATAATCATTTATATGAAATCCTTGGAACATTTGTAACACAAAACGATGAAAAACAAGTGAGTTTGAACTGCCCGATCGGCCTACTGATCACTGTTTTCGGCCTTTCGAACAAAACTGCTATTTTTGGACCTTCTGTTGGCTTGTCGGTCTCAAATTTTGGCCTGCCAGTATTGTTCAGCTATCGGCCTACCGAACTCAACAGTTTGGCTGCTGAACTTGTCGGCTGTCTCAGCCTACCCATTTTGCTCAGTGTGGTCAACCGCGTCCCATCATAACTGAGTTTTACCTAATTGTCCCAAAGTGGACAGATTAGTTTCAAAACACTTTTTCAACTCCAAATCGATTTTTAATGCATAAAACTTATCTAAAACATTTTGATTTTCAAACTAAAACATTTTGAAAATATGCTAAGATAGGTTTCCTTGATCTTTGAGCTTGTGAATAATCGTTTGTGGAGATTCTTGTGAAAAGGCAGCTTAAGGTTCCCTTTAGTTCTCTTTAGGTTGTTTCTTCGTGAAAGAAAGGAAAGAAAAGAGAAGAGAAAAACAAAGAAAGAAATGTGAAAGAAGAAAGAAAGAAAAGCAGGGAAGAAATGAATGGTTGAAATGATTGGGAACATAATAGGTGAGGGCAGGCAAGAATTGAGTGATGCTTGTCTCCTCTGGAGACTTTTGAGTATATAATGCTAAATGACAGTTTTGTAATTAATTAGAAGTTCTAAGGGCATTTCGGTAAATATACTAAATAGGTATAGAAATTTAAAAATAAGTGAAAATAAATATTGTGAAATAGTTTTTAAATGAAACAATTTTAATTGGCACACTAATAATTGATTTAATTACCATAATACTTGTTAGGAAAGGGGTGTCATATGATTTGAATTTCAAATTGAGAAACGAATAGATAACAATTTTAATTTAAATGTTTATAACTATAGTTTTTTATGCTTCGTAGATACAGCCTATGAAGATTGTGCATTATTCACATGGCCTTAATAGATTTTTAGTTCAGCAAGACCTTACATACTGTCAATAATAGGGATTCCAATTTCAAGTTGAATTAGTTTAGATCTAATTTTAGGTCAAGAGGATGTATCTTGACACATCATATAAGTAGGTCTTTCCTTATTTAAAAGGGTCACACCTATGACTTTATTTTTTAAAGCTTCAACATGAGAGAAAAACCATAGAGACCCCTTAGTGATCTTAGGCTTTAAACTTATGCTCTTAACCCTATTGCTATTGTGCTCTTAATTTGTCAATCTTGAATAAGTTTGTAGAGGCGCTATAGGAGGATCGCTACTCGAAGTACATTAGTTGGACATATGTTGAGCATTGAAGATTGATAGTAGGATGAGGAGTTTGAAGGCTAGTTAAAGAAGGGGATATCATGTATTCCTGCATTGGTGTAGGTTTTAAGGCATTCTTGCAATCTAATCATTGTAACAGTATTTCGGTATAATTAGATCTTTCTTATATCTGGTATAATTAACACTTGTGGGCTTTTCCGTGAGAATTTTTGACCACGCTAAATAACCATGTAACTGTGTTCCTTTATTTTTAATGCACTTCATTTTACAGTAAATCATTGTTTGGTTATTGTTCCAATAAGATACATTGTTAAGGAGTTATGTCCGCATAGAATATTGTTGGTTTAGTCATGAAGGTCTTACAATGATATAAGAACAAGACATCATATCTGTTGTGAGATCTTGGGATCAAGACCACATGAACTTACACAAAGAAGAACGTTCAACTGTAAGGCCACCTTTGCCGATGGCTCCATCTATGCTTAGTTGAGGATACGGATGAGAGCATTCCTCTGCTCCAAGGGCACGACCGACAAGTAAAGTAGATGATGCAGATACATCCAAGACCACCCAGGACTAGTCCTCAATCAAGTCAGAACTTACTACCTAGAATGTGAAAGGTTTGTATGCTATATTCAATAATGTTGATGCTAATCAGTTCAAACTTATCTCTACATGTACAGAAGGTAAGTTTGTTGGGTTTTGTTAGATTTTGTGATTCAAATAAGCAGTGAAAAATCAAAATTAATTCCCACAAAACCCTCGCAGGATCCATGCAATTTGATTAGATTAATAAGAAAGTCATAGAATCTTATCAGGATGACAAAAGGGGCAAGATTGCTGGAAGGAAGAGAGGGGCTCACTCTGGTGACACCCTAACTCGAGCTTTTCATATTCAAGATCAGATTCGGACGTTGTTACTTAGAGCAATGCCTTCTGCAGGTATCCACATGAACAAACTCTCTCAAAACCAAATTGGTGTGCTAGCACCATCTCCTTGTATTAAATGACTCTCTCTAATTTTAGGATTTTTAATTTTTTTGCATTTTAGAATAAGAGAACGCCTTTTCTCTTCTAATTTGGCCAGAAACCCTAACACAGATATATATATATATATATATATATATATATTGACCTCGAGAAAGAGTCAGATTTTAACTAGGTAAATTGTAATTCAAATATGATTCATAGAATCTAGACAATGTAAGATTTAATAAACCTAGACATATCTAGTACATCGAATTTGGATATTATCAGGTTCATTGAACCTAGACACATAAACCCAAAATTTGTTTTTGGTCTGTTCTAAGTATGCGACCCTGTAAGTTCACATAGCGTTGGTAGTGGGCTTGAAATTCTGTTTCGGGCCCACAAATCATAAGCGGCCTCTAGCAAGACATTATGATTACCCAAGTTATGCGAATGTTAATAATCTGGCATAACCTAATATACAATAAGTATTAAAGTCCTTTTGTCACTAGATACCTTGATTGAACATAAGGCATGGTTTATGTCATCCTTATACTATTCAATCATATTACTTCTCAATCTTAAGTAGACTGATATTGATAACCCTTACCAATTCATTCTAGTATGGCCATACATTTTTCTTCAATCTAACTTATCGAGGGACCCATAGATATCTTTCTCATAATAAATGAGGGACAAATTCCTTCTTAATCACTCATATTCCTCACATGATTCACTCTATATCCAACAACAATCCATTCCATCATCCTATTAAAGATAATATTAGAATGTGTCAAGATATAGAACTTGTCACATAGGAAACAATAGTGATTTTAGGTCAGAGGACCAAGATAATACTATTGTAATGAGAATCACTTATGACAATTATCCATGCAGTATTCTAATAGCGGATCAATCCAATACATCATTTCTCAAATATGTATCTATGAGTTGACTTAGTATCTCATACACATGATAAAACATAATCATCAGTCAAACTTTATACTAGTCTTCATTCATTATTATCCCAATAATAATGATCGACTAGGGATAATTTAGAATAGAATTCAATTTTCACCTAAGAGTTTTACTATCAAGTTACATACTTGATGACCTTAGGCAGAATTAACTATTTATGGAATCAGAATAAAAAACAATAATGAAAATGTCTCTTTATTAATAAAATGCAAATGTAACGAAGTCAAAATGTGGTCATTACATAATTGACCTAGGGCACATTGCTAACAATCTTCCACTTGCAGTAGGCCCAATCAATATTGTATCTAATACTCATTGACCTAGTATGACTTTCATGCTTAGGCTGTGGAAGAGGCTTAGTGAGTGGAGCAGCAACATTGTCATTTGTAGGTACTCTGCATATCTTCACGTCTCCTCTCTCAATGATTTCTTAAATGAGATGATAACGTCTGAGTATGTGTTTGGATCGCTGGTGTGATCTAGGTTCCTTAACCTGTGCTATGGCCTCATTATTATCACAATACAAATCTACTAGTTCTAATATACTAGGTACAATATCCAATCCAGCAATAAACTTTTTGATCCAAACTGCTTCCTTAGCTGCTTTTGAGGTGGCTATATACTCAGCTTCTGTTGTAGAATCAACAATGGTGTCTTGCTTTAAACTTCTCCAGCTCACTACACCTCCATTCAAACAGAACACATAACCTGACTACGATTGAATGTCATCCTCGTCGGATTGGAAGCTGGCATTGTGTAACCACTTACAACAAGCTCATCTTCCTTTCCTCCATACAGTAAGAATGCATCCTTAGTTCTTCTCAAATATTTAAGGATATTCTTGACTGTTGTCCAATGACTTTCACCTGGATCTGATTGGTATCTGCTGGTTATGCTTATGGCATATGAGACATTAGGTCGAGTACATAACATTGCATACATGATAGATCCAATAGCAGAAGCATAAGGAATCTTATTCATGTAGTCCCGCTCATCTTGTGTCATTGGACATTGAGTCTTGCTAAGACTAATTCCATGTGACATTGGCAAGAATCCCCTCTTAGAATCTTGCATACTAAACCTATTCAATATCTTGTCAATGTATGTACTTTGATTTAGTACAATAAGCCTCTTAGATCTATCCCTATAGATCTTGATGCCTAGAATATAGGCAGCTTCACGTAAGTCTTTCATTGAGAAATAATTCCCTAACCATGATTTAACATTTTGTAGAGTGGGGACATCATTTCCAATGAGTAATATGTCATCAACATACAGAGCTAAAAAGACTATTGTACTCCCACTAACCTTCTTGTAAACACAAGGCTCATCTTTATTTTTGATGAAGCCAAACTCTTTGATTGCTTCATCAAAATGAAGATTCCAACTCCAAGATACTTGCTTCAATCCATAAATGGATCTTTGAAGTTTGCAAACCTTTCTAGAATTCTTAGGACTAACAAAACCTTCGGGTTATGTCATATGCACATCATCAAGTAGGTTTCCATTAAGAAACACTAGTTTGACATCCATTTGCCAAATCTCATAATCATAGTATGCAGCTATGGTGAGGAGAATTCGAATGGATTTAAGCATAGCAACTGGTGAAAAAGTTTCATCATAGTTTATACCATGTGTTTGCTTGAAACTTTTTGCAACCAATCTTGCCTTAAAGGTATGCACATTGCCATCCATGTCTATTTTCTTTTTGAAAACCCATTTGCACCCAATAGTCTTTAAACCATCAGGTGGATCAATCAAAGTCTATACTTGATTATCATACATGGATTGCATCTCTGACTTCATGGCTTCAAGCCATTTATCACAATCAGGGTTATTCATGGCCTCTTGGTAGGATATGGGCTCATTTTGATCCACAATCATCACATCATTATTATCAGTTAAGAGAAATCGATATCTCTTAGGACTCTGACGTGTCCTACCAGGCCTCCTCGGGCCATGTGCCACTTGTGTAGGCTCAACAACTACTTGTCGATTCAGTTGAGATTCCACTAGTGGTTCAATGCTATTTTGTGGTTCTTGAATTTCTTCAAGTTGAACTTTACTTCCACTGGTTCCTTTAGAAATGAATTCTTTTTCTAAAAAGACACCATTTCGAGCAACAAACACTTTGTTCTCAGAAGCATTATAGAAGTAATATCATTTAGTTTCTTTAGGATATCGCACAAAAAGGAATTTGTCTGATTTGGGTGCCAATTTATCTAAAATTTGATGCTTCATATAAGCCTCACATCCCCAAATCTTAAGAAAAGACAAACTAGGCAACTTCCTAGTCCACATCTCAAATGGTGTCTTTTGAACCGGCTTTGATGGAACTCTGTTCAGTATGAACGCAGTAGTTTCTAGAGCATACCCCCAAAAGGATATTGGAAGATCTGACTGACTCATCATAGATCGAACCATATCCAATAAAGTTTTATTTCTCCATTCAAACACACCATTCCATTGTGGTGTTTCTGGTAGAGTTAATTATGAGACTATCCCACGATCTCTAAGATGATCAATGAATTCTTGGTTTAAGTATTCACCACCTTGATCTGATCGAAGTGCTTTAATAATTTTGCCAAGTTGATTTTGTACTTCATTTTTGAAAATTTTTAACTTTTCAAAAGATTTAGATTTTTGTTTCATTAGATAGACATAGCCATATCTACTAAAATCATCTGTAAAAGTAATAAAGTAGGAACTTAATGGTCCACATACATCAGAATGTACAAGGCCAAATAAGTCATTAGCCATTTCACTATGTCCAGTAAAAGGTGTCTTAGTCATTTACCTAATAAACAAGACTCACATACTTCAAATGATTCAAAATCAAATGAATTCAAAAGCCCATGTTGATGGAGTTTTGAAATGCGTTTCTCATTTATATGGGCCAAATGACAGTGCCAAAGATAGGCAGAGTTTAAATCTTTAGATTTAAACTTCTTTGTATTAACATTATAGATGGACTTGTTGTTTGTGTTTTCAATGTTCAAAACATAAAGACCATTCGTTCATGGAGCATATCCATAGAAAATGTTATCATGGTAAATGGAGCATTTATTATTCCTAATAATAAACTCAAAGCCTTCCTTGTCCAAACAAGAAACAAAAATAATATTCCTACTCATAGCAGGTGCATAATAACAATTTTCTAAACTTCAAATAAGTCCACTGGGCAAAGTGAACTCATATATTCCTACAGCCAAAGCAACAACTCTTGCTCCATTTCCAACTTGTAGGTCCACTTCACCTTTAACCAAGATTCTACTCCTCTTAAGACCCTGCATATAAGTACAAATGTGTGATTTAGATCTAGTATCTAATACCCAAGAATCAGAAGTAGACAAATTGACTTCTATAACATAAATACCTAAAGGAATAGTCGCACTACTCTTCTTCTTCATTAGATCATCCAAATAGAGCTTGCAGTTTCTTTTCCAATGACCAGGTTCATTGCAGAAAAAGCATACTCCCTCCTTTGGTGGTTTAGCCTTAGGTTCAGGATTAGGCTTGGGGTTAGGCTTGGGCTTCTTAAAGTCCTTGGGAGCCTTATTCTTGCTCTTACCCTTTCCTTTTCTTTTCATACCTTTCCCTTTATTAACCATTAGAACATCTTTGGTATTCTTGATGTTCTGTTCAGCAGTCTTAAGCATCCTACACAACTCAGAAACAGTCTTTTCCATATTATGCATGTTGTAGTTCATAACGAACCCATCATAAGCATCTTGCAAAGATTGGAGAATGATGTCAATAGCCAACTCTTGGCTAATCTCAAGACCAAGTTTCTACAAATGATCAAGATGACCCTTCATCTTTAGAACGTGAGGAGTCATTGAATCGCCAACTGTCAACTTGCACGAGAGTAATGCCTTTAAGGTGGCAAACCTCTCAATTCTAGCTTTCTCTTGGAACATTTCCTTGAGATGGCCTATCACGGTATTAGCCTCCATTTCCATCAGTTGCTTCTAAAGCTCTGATTCTATGCTTCCAAGCATGAGGCAAGTGACATCAACAGAGTCATTGAGATGCTTATTGTGAGCATCCTTTTGAGCTCTAGGAGCATTAACAGCTAGTTCATCAGGGATAGTTGATCAAGGACATATTCCTTCCTCTCTTGCTTAAGAACAATTCTCAAGTTTTTGTACCAGTCTAGGAAGTTAGTCCCATTTTGCTTATCCTTGTCAAGGATCATTCGTAGTGACAAGTTAGATGTGGTGTTTGATGCCATTATCTACAACAAATATATATACAGGGTACTTAGCATTTTATTAAACAATTTTTGATGAGGCATACTTTAAATCCCACTAATTATATCAAATTAATAACCCTCAATATTAATTCGACAATCACAACAATTGTAATTTTAGTGGGCCAAGATCCATATTTCACCTCACTTTAAGTAAGCTTTGGCTTATCACCTAAAGTATGGTTATTTAGGTAGGTAACACTTTACCAATTACATCGTATGTAACTCTTGGATAAATATGGGATTTGACATCACATGTCCTGGTTAACCCTAGGTCCAAAACCATTTTGATAACTTAGTTAAGTCTAGCCATTTCAAACATATGGATATCACTATTATCCATTTTGTTTTACCTAGATGCCTTAACACACCCTACTTTCGCAAAACCTATATTTAGCAATCTAAGTCTTGACAAGTGTTGAATTATGGGAGGCATTTTAATGACTTAATATTAAGTAAGGGTTGTACTTTAATTTTATTTTATTGTTTATTATTATGTCGCATCACATACATAGCATAATAATAACACAATAAGTGTGTCATAGCACGGTCCAAATCTAGATTGATCTTCATAAGCCAATATGAAGGTTAATGGTCAATCCTAGGTAATCTTCATCTCCATGGATTTCCATAGATTGTCACGAACAGAGTCCATCTTGAGCCTCCATCTTGAACCTCCATCTATCTTAATCTTGGGCTTTGATTTTACATTACAAATTGCAATCTAAACTATTCTATTTCTACTAAATAAATAAATAAATTACAACAAATTGAAAAAAACATGCAGGCCATATTTAAAATTACAAACCTAAAATAAAATTAAATAAAACTTGCCAATCACATTGCTATAAAAGGGCCATGCTGTGCACCATGCAATTCACACTAAACACATAAACATAATAATATAATGTCATTAAAGTTAAATTTTTATTATGACCAAAAAGATTTATGTGACAAATCAATTTGGGTCAAGGGGCAGCGTCTCCGGCGAAGGTCCTGCTAGCCGGTTAGCGGGCGGGGGTCAAGGGAGCAGCGCCCCCGAAAGGTAAATGGTTTACCTTACTCGTTTAAATGAGTTGCTGCCTAAATCCATTAATTTTAATTAATCAAATTACTTAATCTATTCATAACATAATTAATTAATCTCTGTTTAACACTTAAACGGATTCATGAAATTTATTAATATGTTCTAAACAGATCATCCTTGTTTAACAATTAGACAGTCCCTATGATATATATTAATCTGTTCAAAACAGATTATCATTGTTTAACATTTAAATAGTTTGCCACCTTAATAAAACCGAAACCAGATTTATAGTATATCATTTAATCATCTTAAAACAGATTACTAGATTCTTGTTAAATTGTAATATTAATCAAATTAACAACAATAGGTTACAAGAAATAGTAAACATATTAATCAAATTAACATGGTAAAAATGTTTAATCAAATAAAACCTTAAACACATTAATCTAATTAATGAATAAATCGTATCCATGCATATCACATATACACAGAACTATATAAAATTAATTTAATCAAATTCGCAAGTCTCTCTGATGCCACTGTTAGGTTTTGTTGGATTTTGTGATTCAAATAAGTAATAGAAAATCAAAATTAATTCCCACAAAACCCTCGCAGGATCCATGCAATTCAATTAGATTGATAAGAAAGTCATAGTATCTTACCAGGATGACAAAAAGGGCAAGATTGCTGGAAGGAAGAGAGTGGGTTCACTCCAGTGACACCCTAACTCAAGCGTTTTGTATTCAGGATCAGATTTAGACGTTGTTACTTAGAGCAACGCCCTCTGCAGGTATCCACACAAACAGACTCTCTCAAAAACCAAATTGGTGTGCTAGCACCCGCTCCTTGCGTTAAATGAATCTCTCTGATTTTAGGGTTTTTAATTTTTTTTCCTTTTAGAGTAAGAGAACGCCTTTTCTCTTTTAATTTGGCTAGAAACCCTAAAAAATATATATATATATATATTGACTTCGAGAGTGGGTTCACTCTGGTGACACCCTAACTCAAGCGTTTTGTATTCAGGATCGGATTTAAATGTTGTTACTTAGAGCAATGCCCTCTGCAGGTATCCACACAAACAGACTCTCTCAAAAACCAAATTGGTGTGCTAGCACCCGCTCCTTGCATTAAATGAATCTCTCTAATTTTAGGGTTTTTAATTTTTTTGCCTTTTAGAATAAGAGAACGCCTTTTCTCTTTTAATTTGGCTAGAAACCCTAAAAATATATATATATATATATTGACTTCAAGAAAGAGTCAAATTTTAACTAGGGTAAACTATAATTCAAATATAATTCAAGAATCTAGACAATGTCAGATTTAATGAACCTAAACATATCTAGTACATCGAATCTAGACATTATCAGGTTCATTGAACCTAGACACAGTAAACCTAAAATTTATTTTTGGTCTGTGCTAAGTGTGTGACCCTATAGGTTCACATAATGTTGGTAATAGGCTTGAAATTCTGTTTTTGACCCATAAATCATAACCAGCCTCTAGCAAGACATTATGATTACGCAAGTTATGCGTGTTAGACATGTATGCCCTAAGAAGTAAAAATGTAATACGTTTTTGGAGACATTTTTATCAATAAATAATTTATTCATTTATATATACCAAATCTTGTCCTCTTTACGTTCATATTTGTTGAATGTATGATAAGCAAACAGTAGTCTGAGACTGTCGGTCTAAACTTTAAGAATTGGGCGTATGATGGGATGATTATGTGGAAGACACGATTCTTAAGGTGACGGTCTAAAACATATGATCCGCAATCGAGGGAATAAAGTTGGGCGCTTTATTCATGTAAAGATTGTTATGTTGTCTATATCCCTTATGGGAGATGGTTTGTCTTGACCATCGGAGTTGGACTTCGTGAATAGAAACATTGGCACGTTGTCATAGGTGACGATGTGTTGGATCGGGACATAAAGTGAATTGATTTGGATTAATAATTTTGTCTTGGCAAATCGATTCACTTTAGACAATCATTTGTATTGTATCTTAATCCTAAGATGAATAGTGGGCCTGCTATCTCGACTTGTGTCTTTTGATGTACCAAAGGGTGACACCCACATCTCAATAGTGGTATGCATGCCGGTACATTGGAGGCATGACTCTTGATAGCGTAGACTTGTTATTCATAGATATGAAATCCATAGCTCATCTTTAGGAGTAATGATATCCTCTTATATGCGTTGTCCTGTAACTGGAAAACTGGAGCGCTCAACCATTTGGATACATAGGTGTAACCAAATGGTATACTATCTTTGGATGGTAAGTTTTCTAAAGGTGAGACAATGGAACGTAAGATAAAAATAATCGGGAAGGCAAGACAGAACTTGTCCTTAAGCCGATTATGGATGATCATATAGGGATACGATACACTATGATATGTCATGGAGACTTAGCTACACGAGCTTCGTAATTTTATAAAGTTTGAGAGTGCAGCTCCAAGCTTTTAGTGGAGTAGTGTTGGAGTTGATAATTATGAAATGTATATCTGGGATATTGGGTTTCATAATTATCATGAGCTTTAACTTTATAGGTTCATTTTGGTCCCATTTGCTAGCTCACAAAGTCCTATAATGACACGGTGTGCTTTTCCAATAATTGGTGACTTATGTCGGATTTATCAGATTGGTTTAAAATATAGAAGAATTAAATAATTCATGTTTGTTTATCAGTTGAATTAATTTTGTAAGAAATTAGTTCAAGATAAACTTGTTGAATTATTGCGATCAGATAATTCTTGTCTGTTTATCGGTTGTTTTAATTTTGGACAAATTAGATCAAGATAAACTTGTAGAATTATTGTGAATTGATTTGTTTTCTTAGAGATTATCTTGATAAAGTTTGTTTTGATCAGATAACTTCTCTATTGGGTTATTTGAATCAAAACTGAGACTTCATTCTTTAGAATCTCGAGTGAAAAATAAAAGATTCGTGGAGATTTTTTCTCCAGAGTTTGGCCTGCCAAATGACGTGTTTGGCCTGTCGATGGGGCCTGTTCGGCCTACCAATCAGGCTATTCGGCCTGCCGATCAACGAGAGATAAGATTACGCGTTTTCACGCAGATCTTATCATATATTGATATGAACTTGATTCTGTTTCGAGTTTTTGAGACCTAATTTGATAAGGACTGACCCCAGGACCAATAGCTATATAAAGGGAGTGAGTCTCATGATTTACTTAGATCAATTGAGAGATTAAGAGTGATAGTCTTCTAGTGAGTATCTAAATACTCCCTAAGAGCTTTTGTTCACAAATCACGAACACTAGCTTTGGGTTCTCTCTATTGGTTGGAAGGAGAGTCACCAGTGGAAGAGGTGTACGTGTGAGCCCACACTCACTCCGGTTGTGGATAGAGAATAACAAAGAAGACCAGTTGGTTGAGGCTCTTCTAGAACGTTACTTCTCTACACAGGTTGCGGAGGTTCTTCGGCACACAGAGGTTAGTAAGATCTATCTAATTTATACATATAACATGTCAAACTTGTGTTTTGGAAAAGACTCTGATGAAAAATTTTAAAATTCCACTGCGCATCGCGTTTCCAACAATGCGAATGTCAATAATCTGACATAACCTAATATACAATAAGTATTAAAGTCCTTTTGTCACTAGATACCTTGATTGAATATAAGGTATGGTTTATGTCATCCTTATACTATTCAATCATATTATTTCTCAATCTTAACTAGACTGATATTGATAACCCTTATCAATTCATTCCAGTATGGCCATACATTTTTCTTCAGTCTAACTTATCGAGGGGCCTATAGATATCTTTCTCATAATAAATGAGGGACAAATTCCTTCTTAATCATTCACATTCCTCACATGATTCACTCTATATCCAACAACAATCCATTCCATCATCCTGTTAAAGATAATATTAGAATGTGTCAAAATATAGAACTTGTCATATAGGAAACAATGGTGATTTTAGATCAGAGGACCAGGGTAATACTATTGTGATGAGAATCACTTATGACAATTATCCATGCAGTATTCTCATAGCGGGTCAATCCAATACATCATTTCTCAAATATATATCTATGAGTTGACTTAGATCTCATACACATGTTTAGTAAAACATAATCATCAGTCAAACTTCATACTAGTCTTCATTCATTATTAGCCCAATAATAATGACTGACGAGGGATAATTTAGAATATAATTCAATTTTCACTTAAGAGTTTTACTATCAGGTCACATACTTGATGACCTTGGCAGAATTAACTATTCATGAAATTAGAATAAAAATGATAATGAAAATGTCTCTTTATTAATAAAATGTAAATGTAACGAAGTCAAAATGTGGTCATTACATAATTGGCCTAGGGCACATCACTAACAAAGGTGGCTTAGAAGAAACTAGAAGTCGCTCATGCGTGAGTACGAGTTTGATGAAATGTTGGCCAAACTATAAAAAAGGTCCAACCTATTAATGTTGGTCATTAAAGTTAATGAAATTCTAATGTGTGAACACGAGACCTTTAGTGGTTTTTATTTTAGATGAAATGATACCATTAACTCATCTTTTGCCTTGGGTGAAGTATACATAGATGCAAATATTTGTAGAAAATACTAAGATCTCTACCTGAGAGATTCCACACTATATATGGTGACGACCATGTAGGAGCATCGGGACTTCGACAATATGACCATTGAAGAGCTCATGGGGTCTTTAAAAGCTTATGAGATGAAGTTGAAGGGCAAGAAGAAAGAGAAGGACCACGATATAGAATTGGTGGCAGATAAGAAAGATGATGATGATTCACATAATGGTGATCCCATAGATGATGCAATGACACTATTTGCACAAAACTTTCAAAAATTTTTGAAGGATAACTTCCATGGTATAGGCAATAAAAGATTGTCTGGCTTTTAGAAATGAAACTAGAGAAGTAGAAACTGTGGGAACAAAAACAAAGAAAAGAGCACTAACTAGAAGAGAGGTTTGCAGTGCAATGAATGAGAAGGCAATGATCATATTACAGCTGACTGTGCAAACATTAGAGCCTAGAAAAAAAAAACAATAACAAAGGCATATATAGCAACAAATTGGAGTGATAAATTAAAAGATCTTGATGAGGAAGAAGATGACATAGTTAATAATTTCTTATGGAAATGTATAACTAATAGAATACCTTATTAATAGGAGTAAATCATTGTGTTTAGAAAAATCACCTAGTCCATTTTGTCATGGGAACTGGGAAATTTTTGGGAGATTTGAAAACTTTAAGTAGATTTTAACATGTATTGAAAATATTTTGTGGGAGTAGAGAGAAGAGATTGAAAGTTTTCTAAAAAAATGTTTGAAAGATCGAAGAACTTTAGAGGATTTTTGGAAAACTTCTGGGAACTCTAGAGAGGAAACAAAGAGAATTCAAAAGTTAGAGAGGATGAGAAATCTAGAGAGAGAAAGAGCAAAGAGTTTTGAGTCTAGATACACAGTGACAGGATATATAGACAAAGTATAATTTACTATTTAAACTCAAAAAAAACTATATGGACGTGTGTAACACTATTCTAAACAGTGGTGGGCTAAACTAAAATGGGTTAAGTAAAAGTAACCTAACGGATTACTAAACACTATTAACATTTATTAACAAACTAACTTAAAATATTTTTGTGTTTTTTCATTTTTTTGATTTTTATGCGTCTTAAAAATTTTCATTTTTTTGTGTTTTTAATTAAAATTAAAATTTATAAAAGTCTAAACCTCAAAAAAAATTATTAATAACCATTTCATTAAAATGTGATTCTAGAGGGTGTTGATATAAAAATATCAACTAAACAAACCTGACTATGTCATCTATAATCTCAGCCACTTTAACGAATTTCTGCAAAAGACATTTTTTTTTGAATTTTAAGAAAAACAACACATAAAATAAAATAACACACAAAAAAAAGAGAAGAAAATACTAGGTTATAGTTGAAAATGGGTTAACATCCATATTATCTAAACCAAAAAGATATTCAGAATGGCATAAATAATGTTTAGATATAAATAGACTCTTTTCAAAAATTTTCCAAGCACTTTCTTCACATTTTTCTTGATCAGGACAATTTTCTTTCAAAAAAGATCTTTATTCACAGAATTATTTTTCCAAAATCAGATTTACAAATGTCACCTTTTTTCAACATCAAATTCGCAAGTTTACATGCTATATCAACCAAAAACTGATCTATCTCAATTGGTTCAGTTTCACAATTTTCTAAACCAGCAAATTGTCTCAATGTATTAAACATATTGAAGTAAGAAGTTATATTTCCAAAAAAACAATTTTTGGATACTATTTTTACAATTAATCAAGGCATTTGAAGTTGTAAGAAATGGATGATCTAAAATAACAAGGGCTTGAAAATTTGAAGTTGAAACAGATTGTGTAGCCAACATAATAAAGTCTACTAAAAAGTAAAACTTATCAATTTGAAGTAATACATCCTTAACTATTCCTCTTAGAATTTTCACAAAATGATTAGCTAACTGAAGTGTAATAGAAGTTAGCTTAAGTTCACCTAAACCTAATTGTTGATAAACAGAATAAGGTAAAAGATTGACACTAACACTAAGATCTAATAATGTATAGTCAATTTGAGTGTTTCCTATGATATAAGAAATTGTGGGACAGCCTTGATCTTTGTACTTTAATAGTGAATCATATTGAATGATGGAACTAACATTCTCAGCTAAAAATGTAGTTTTAGTCACATTATGCTTCCTTATATTTGTACAAAAATCTTTCAAAAATTTAGCATAAGAAGAGACTTGTTTAATTACTTCTAAATGTGGAATGTTAATCTTAACTTGCTTGAAAAGTTAAAAAATTTTAGCATTCTTATCAAACTTCTATTTTGAAAGCAAAGCTTGTGGAAAAAGAACTTTTGGAACAAATTTCTCTTTAGAAACAACATTTTCTTTCTTAGAACTTCTCTCATTACTATCAACTTTATCATCACTTTTTAAAGTTGAAGCAACAGTTTTATCAACAATTTTACTACTTTGAAGAGTTGAAACAAAATTAATAGTTTCTTGTTGCGATGAAGAACTTGAAGAGGCAATTTTATTAGTATAAGGATAATGTATAGATTGAGCAAGGAATTTGTCTTTTTCTTTAATTACAAGTGAAGAAGTAAGCTTTAAAATGGATTCTTTAATCTCATGAATGTCTTGTGAAGTGCGAGTGTTATGACCTTTTTGTTTTTGAATGAATTTTTGGAAAACATACTCAAGAGTTTTAGCTCATGAATTAAAACTTTCAGGAGACAAAAAATTTTGTTGAAGCTTTTGAAATTGTGGATTTGGTGGATATATAGAATTTTGAGATTGTTGTAGAAACAAGAGATGATTTTGAAAATTTTGAGGTGGATGTAGTTGCTGTGGCGATGATTGATCATTCCTCCAACTAAAATTGGGATGATTTCTCCATTACGTATTATATGTGTCAGAATGTGGAGATCGAAAAGGTTTTCTAAGTTGATCTATTTGATTTGTATAATTCACCTATTCATGGGACTCTTTATTAAAAACTAGACACTCTTAAGTTGAGTGACCTAGAGTTTAGCAAGCACTATACAAAGTTTTAATCTTTAGTTCCTTAATATTCTTATGTTCCAAGGTTTCAATCTTCTATGACAAACTGGGAATCCTAGTATTTAGATCATTCTCTTGACTAAGTTAATGAATTCCTCTTTGAGCATTAGAAAGATTAGACCTAATTGGGCTTTCAGAATTAACATATTGCCAATATTAAGAGTTTTTTGCTAAGTTATCCAAAAAATCTAACGCTTCATCAAGCTTTTTATCAACAATTCTCCATTACATATTGTTTCAATGAATTGACAAGTTTTAGGATTTAAACCTTCATAAAAGAAACTAATTAATGCGATTTTTCAAAACCATGATGTGGGCAAGAGTTCAACAAATCCTTAAAATGTTCCCAACAATAAAAATAAACTTCCTTTACATTCTGGAAAAAATTTTGAATTTCTTTCTTCAAAGCATTAGTTTTATGAGTTGGAAAGAATTTCTTCAAAAACTTTGTTTGCATTTCTTGCCATTTACCAATTGACATAGGTCTTAAAGATGTAAGCCAAGTTTTAGCCTTGTCTTTTAAAGAAAAAGGAAAAGCTTTAGCCTAACAGTTCCATTTGAAACATCTTGGTCAATGAAGGTAGCACAAACATCTTCAAACTCTCTAAGGTACAAATAAGGACTTTTAGATTCTAAACCATGAAAATTTGGCAGCAAATTGATCATTCCTAGTTTAAACCAAAAGGTATAGGCATTGAGAAGAAAAACCAGACATGATGGAGTGGATTTTCAGGTGGTTGTAAATAATCTTGCATTGAACGAATAGGATTGATAATATGTTGATTAACAATATTTTCATTATGAATACGTTCATCATCAACTATTTTAGGTGAATGTGAATACACAACAGAGACTAAATGCGGATTTAAACATTTCCTAATCAATCTACGAGTTTTAGAAATACAAGACCAAACCGGCATACAAATTATTTAAAATATTTACAGAATTTTAAAGACAAGATAGTGAGCTTTTATTTATTTAGGGAGAATAAAGTAGTGAATGAAAAGCATCCCTCTTATTTATGAGAATTATATTCTTTAAGAATGTTCCTAAAAAAAGATTGGTGGGGCAAAAACTCCTTAAAAACTAACCTCCTAGTCAAAACAACGTTCTTTGAATGACTGATGTTGAGAAAATCTTCAAAAGTAATTAGTTATAAAAAGGGCTCCGAACCAATATCAGTCTCTAAATAGAACTTCCTCAAAGAATACTTTTCACAAAAATACAATTTATTATTAACTACTATGAAAAACCTAATCTAAAATTTATGAAGCTTTATTTCTAAGTTAAAAACCTAAAACTAAACCTAAAACTAACAAAATACATATATTACAAAGAAAAGGAAAGAAAAGAAAAATTTTTATGATTTTTTTGAAATTTTTTAATTTTTTTAATTATGAATAGTAATTATGTAATAGTAACTTACAAAAAACGCATGCAAATTTACATGAACAATACTTAACTCCTATAAAACAACAAATATTAACAAAAGAAAACAAATAAAACAGTTAGTGAAATAAAAAATAAAAAATAGAAAATATAATATACAAAATATACTGCACTGAAAACAATTCTGTTCCCTAACAACGGCGCCAAAAAATTGAATTGGTCTAAACATGTACAATCCGATATAACCTTAAATATAAAGTTGTATCAACTAATAATTACTCGGTGAATGAGTTCAAACCTATAAGGAAGGATTTTGTTTAGTTCCAATATATTTATTATATTAACTTTTTCTTTATTTAAAAGAAAAAATATGATAGTTAATATTTATTATTTACAAAATATATTCACAATATTTACACATTTTTATTGTATTTTTCATTTTCAGAATTTTGTTATTTTGGAACTTTAATAACAAGAAATGCATATTAAATTAAAATGAAACTTTAACAATAAGTACAATTAATTTAAAATAAACTTTGACAAAAACAACATTAACAACAACAAATTAAAAAGGATAAAGTAGTGATTATAACAGAGCTAAGATTCAAAGGTTCTGTTATGGCAATCAACTTAAATAATTTTAGTTTTTTTAATTATTTATTAATTAGTTTAAGAATACATTATGCCATCCTATGTTCACAATAAATCAAGCATTACAAAGCATTCATTGTGTCATTTTATATCTATAATATAACAAAAACTCAACTTAATAAATGAGCAGAATTTCAACATAACTTAACAAAATAACAACCAAAATAATAAGTTAAGTATTTATTAAGTCATTCTCTGTCTATAGCTAATCAACGTCCTCCCAAGCATTATTTGTGCCAATCTATGTTGTCGAAAAATCAAAACCGAAATTTTGGTAGAGTTCTAGGTAAAAAGATATTAAAATCTTGAGTTTTCTAGAAAATATTTTAGCTGCTTAGAAAACTAAGAAAAACAAAAATATTTAAAGTGATTTTCTTAGAATTTTCTCCTCTCACCTCAGCTAAAAAGAAAAATTAAAAAGACATGTCTAATAAAATACTAGAAATATTATTGAGCATGATTTTTACAACATAAATTGAAAAGTATCTTACAAAACTTATACTAAATACTGAACATAAAAACTAAACCAAAAACTTAAAATAAAATTTAAAACATAATTTTTTATGTTATAGGGGGATGAAGAACCAGGCTGTGACGCCCGGTATTTATAAAGCATACAATTTACTATTTATAATTTTTTTTACAACTTTTTTTTACTATTTTTCTTTTGAAAAACTTGACATCAAGTTGCAATTTTTTAAACAAAATTTTCCTCCTTTCTTTGGCCAAGATTCGCTTCAGGAGAGTGTAAATCGAGTTCGAGATCCTCTACTTCGTGGCGGCGAGAAGAATTAATGAGATGCGATCTGGGACGTTCATTGTGTGAAAAAAGGGCTAATAATCGCTGAGAAGCAGGACAGGAACAGGGGTCGCTGGATTCGTCAAAGTAAGCAAATTACATGGTTCACAGAACCCACACAATGGGACTGGTTGCACAGGATCTAACACGCTCTGATTTGCGGCCTTGAGTGGGGCCCTAACACGCGTCAGCACAGGCACAGTTAACGAAGCGACACCTAACAATATGGACGGTTCAGATCATTTTGGCGAAGCAATCAACGGCCAGAAAACTACCACGTGTCAAATTGGGAATAAATTTGGATTTTGATGTGTTTTTGAGGCATTTGTGATTCGATTTTGTTTGTTTTGGTGTCATTTTGCTCTATTTTTCTACTCGATTTCAAATTTAAAAATAGAAAATTCAAACAAAATTAATTATTTTAGAAACATAATATTTACAATAATATTAAAAATATTTATTTTATATTAAAATACATAAAAATAATTATAAACATTTTATATTAAAACACATAAAAATAATTCAAGTCTTGGAAATATTTTTAAAAATTACTTAAAATATTAAAGAATATATTTACAAACTTAAAACATGCTATCATACATATTAAGACTCAAAAGAAAATTACCACAACATAAAAGCATACTAAAAACATATTTTTAAATATATACTAAGACACTAAAATACTGTTTATCATATAATTGTTTTAATTAAAGAGTTTAACGAGAAATATTAATGCAAAATGATTGATTTTAGCTTTAAAAAATGTGTATTTTCTAAGTCTCATCAATAATTTGAAAGGAAATGCTAATGTAAAAAATAATTGCATAGTGGGAAAAGAAAAGAAAAAGTTCTAATTCGTCTAGTTCATGGGTAGCTAAGAAACTGTAACACCCACCTATTTTTATGTAACGGATTATGTTAAGTTAGTAACGACGTTAAGTAATTTTTTTGTTGATATATGTTATGATTTATGATTTTATGTTACTAACAATTTATTCTAAGTGTTATGACAGGTGACGATCACATGGAATTGATGTGCTCAAGTGTTCATTACATTGTAAGTTTATTTATGATTTAATATGATATGATGTATCCTTGTATATGAGGACAGTTCGGTAGGCCGAACCTTTAGGATCGGCAAGCCGAATTGCCCCTCAACAATCGGCAGGCCGAGGGACACTGTCGGCAGGCTGGACTTCATGGAAGCGGCAGGCCGAACTGTGCAGTCGGTAGGCCGATGACAGCTGACGAGCAGACAACCGAAGTCTCCTAAAAATGTGATGATGATGATTGGTTGTGATTGGATAATGATTGATGATTGATTGGTATATTTATGGATTAATTTCCTCATTTAAGGAAATTAAATAATTGACTCTTGATTGATTGAATGTAATTGATATGGTTTCCTATTTTGAAGAAGTGAAATATGGTAATGTAACGCCCTGAAATTTATTTAATGTTAATGTAATATAAATGATGAATTAGTGTGCCATAATTAACGTTTTAACATTAATTTGATTACTTGGTTGGATTTTTAGTTTTTGGTTGTTTTGTTAAATTGATGCATTCAAAGGATTCCTTATTGTTTTAAAATGATGTTTTGAGTTTTAAAACATAACAAATTGTAAAATGTTAAAAAAAAAATACTCCGTTTTGCAAAACCGTGGGCGGCACATGGTTTTCGCACAGTAAAACCGCCCACCGATTTTCTCTATTTATTTCCTTCCTCTCTCTCTCTCCTCACTCTCACGCATTTCTCTCTCTCTCTTCCTCTTGATCTCTCTCTCGGCAGCCCTCTCTCTCTCTACATCTCTCTCAAATTTTTGGATCCAAATTCAAATCCAAGCTTCGGGATAGCAAGGAGGAGGCTCAGGGATGTAATTTGGCAACCGAGAACGCGGATTGAAGCTTCGATTCGAGGTTAGATTTGAAATTTCTAAACTTTTTACAAAATTTTCAATTCTGTGCATTTTTGAAAACTAGGTTTGTTTAAGCTTAGAAAACCGTGGATTTGAGTTAAATGAACTTAGAACAACTAGAATCTAAGCTTAGATTGAAGAAAAATGGATTGAATTCAAGATTTTCTATTTTTCTCCTCATTTTCTCATTTTTGGATTTTTGAGGATTTCGAGTTTAAATCTTGTTTAAATGAGTTCAAACATGTTCTAGTATGTTTTTCTATCATCTATGAATGTTTTCTATGCCTGAGATTTGAGAAAAACAGGTTAGAATCAAGATTTGAATTTTGGGGATCGAGAAACCCGTGGCTGGGATTTCTGGATTTTCCCAGTTCGGTAGGCCGAACTATGTGTTCGGCAGGGTTACCACCGCATCGGGAGATTGAGTTTGGCATCGAGTTGTTTCCAGGGACATCACCGATTTCTATGGCACCTTATCGGATGGCGCCGACAGAAATGAAGGAATTGAGGAAGCAACTTCAGGAGCTTGCTGATAAAGGATATATTCAGAACAGCACATCTCTGTGGGGAGCACCGGTTTTGTTTGCTAAGAAGCACGATGGGACTCTTAGGTTATGTGTGGATTATCGGCAGCTGAATCGTGTCACGGTGAAGAACAAGTATCCCTTGCCTAGGATTGATGAGTTGTTTGATCAGTTGGGAGGTTCGCAATACTTCTCGAAGATTAATTTGCGTTCAGGTTATCATCAGCTCAGGATCAAGGAAGAGGATATTCCCAAGACAGCTTTTAGGACTCGGTATGGGCACTTCGAGTTTCTGGTTATGTCTTTGGGGTTGACGAATGCTCCGACAGCTTTTATGGATTTGATGAACAGGATATTCTGGCCGTATCTGGATCAGTTCATGATTGTGTTCATCGATGACATTCTTGTGCATTCTAAGACTTGGGAGGAGCATGAGCAGCATCTTCGAATCGTGCTTCAGACTCTGCGGGAGCACCAGTTGTATGCTAAGAGGGAAAAGTGTGAATTCTGGTTGACTGAGGTCAAGTTTCTAGGTCATGTCATCTCAGAGCATGGTATTTCTGTGGATCCGTCCAAGATTGAAGCTATATTGGAATGGGAACGACCAAGGAATGTGGCAGAGATTCGTAGCATCTTGGGTCTTGCCGGATATTACAGGAAATTTGTAAAGGATTTTTTGAAGATTGCAGCTCCGTTGACGAGATTAATCAAGAAAAATGTCAGGTTTGAGTGGAATGAAGATTGTGAGTCTGCTTTTCAGGAATTGAAGAACCGGTTGACTTCAGCTCCAGTGTTGGTTATTCCTAGCAGTGACGAGCCATATAAGGTTTATGCGGATGCTTCAGGGCGCAGACTTGGATGCGTGTTGATGTAGCTTGGACGTGTAGTTGCGTACGGATCGAGACAGCTATGACCTCACAAGCGGAATTATCCTACTCACGATTTAGAGCTTGCGGCGGTGATCTACGCGCTGAAGATTTGGAGGTGTTATCTATATGGAGCGTCATTTCAGGTCTTCTCCAATCACAAGAGTTTGAGGTATCTGTTCACTCAGAAGGATCTCAACTTGAGGCAGCGTAGATGGATCGAGTACATGGAGGATTATGACTTTGTGTTGCAGTATCATCCCGGGAAAGCTAATGTGGTCGCGGACGCGCTTAGCAGGAAGTCTTCAGGGATTCTAGCTTGTTTGATTTTTGAGGATTAGAGCAAGGATGCGACAGTGAGTGAGTATCGGCTACGGTATCATGAAGACTGTGATCGAGTTTTGGTGTATCATGTGGAAGCGACTCCAGCTCTTGTTCGAATGGTGAAGCAAAGTCAGTGACAGGATCGACATTTGCAGGGGATTTGGTCGCGGATTCAGAACGGGGAGCAGTTCGAGGAGTGGAGCGTGCATGCAGATGGATCGTTGTACTTTCGAGAGCGTCTTGCAGTTCCAGTTATCGCCGAGGTGATGAAAGCCGTTCTAGACGAAGCCCATAGGTCTCAGTTCGCTATTCATCCAGGGAGCACCAAGATGTATCGTGATTTGAAGAGGCAGTATTGGTGGCGAGGCATGAAGAAAGATGTTCGAGAGTACGTGGCCAAGTGTTTGACGTGTCTTCAGGTGAAAGCCGAGCATCAGAAGCCTGTAGGTCAGCTTCAGCTGCTTCCTATTCTAGGGTGGAAATGGGAGCATGTGACGATGGATTTCCTCACAGGTTTATCGAGGACGGAGCAGCGACACGATGCAGTTTGGGTTGTGGTCGACAGGTTGACGAAATCGGTGCATTTTATCCCGTTTAGGTCGACGTGTTCTAGGAAGGTTCTCAGGGAGTTGTATATATAGAACATTGTGAGGTTGCATGGAGTTCCTTTGTCCATCACCTCTGATCGAGACACCAGGTTTAATGCTAAGTACTAGAGGAGTTTTCAGGAGGCTTTAGGTACAGATTTGAACTTCAGTACGACGTTTCATCCTCAGACTGATGGGCAGTCTGAGCGGGTTATTCAGGTTCTCGAGGATATGTTGCGTGCTTGTGCGTTGGACTTCGGCGGGAATTGGAAGCAATGTTTGCATTTGGCAGAGTTCGCGTACAACAATAGTTATCAGGCGAGTATCGGTATGGCACCATTTGAGGCGTTGTATGGGCGACTATGTCGATCACCTGTGTGTTGGGCCGAGCTGGAAGATAGAGTTATTCTTGGGCCGGAAGAGATTCGTGATAGCAACGAGAAAGTCACGGTGATTTGAGATCGGTTGAGAGCAGCTCAGAGTCGGCAGAAGAGCTACGCAGATAGAAGACGTAGAACCTTAGAGTTCGCAGTTGGAGATTTTGTTCTCTTGAGGGTATCGCCTCGTAAGGGAACTATGCGGTTCGGAGTGAGTGGGAAGCTCGCGCCGAGGTATATTGGGCCGTTCGAGATCACTCAGCGTGTTGGTGTGGTCGCTTATCGGCTTAATCTTCCGCCCGAACTTTCTCATGTTCACGATGTGTTTCATGTGTCGATGCTTAGGAAGTGTCCACCTGAGCAGGGCAAGATAGTTTCGTTTCGCAATGTGCAGGTTCAGGAAGATACGACGTACGAAGAAGTGCCGATTCAGATCATCGACCGGAAAGTTATTAGCTTGCGTCGTCGCGAGATACCGTTGGTAAAAGTCATGTGGCAGCATCATGGGGTTGATGAAGCCACTTGGGAACTAGAGTCAAGTATGCGGGAGTTGTATCCGCATTTGTTTTGTTTCTGAAATGAGTTGTAAATTTCGAGGGCGAAATTTCTTTTAGGGGTGGAGAGTTGTAACGCCCCGAAATTTATTTAATGTTAATGTAATATAAATGATGAATTAGTGTGCCATAATTAACGTTTTAACATTAATTTGATTACTTGGTTGGATTTTTAGTTTTTGGTTGTTTTGTTAAATTGATGCATTCAAAGGATTCCTTATTGTTTTAAAATGATGTTTTGAGTTTTAAAACATAACAAATTGTAAAATGTTAAAAAAAAAAAACTCCGTTTTGCAAAACCGTGGGCGGCACATGGTTTTCGCACAGTAAAACCGCCCACCGATTTTCTCTATTTATTTCCTTCCTCTCTCTCTCTCCTCACTCTCACGCATCTCTCTCTCTCTCTTCCTCTTGATCTCTCTCTTGGCAGCCCTCTCTCTCTCTACATCTCTCTCAAATTTTTGGATCCAAATTCGAATCCAAGCTTCGGGATAGCAAGGAGGAGGCTCGGGGACGTGATTTGGCAACCGAGAACGCGGTTTGAAGCTTCGATTCGAGGTTAGATTTGAAATTTCTAAACTTTTTACAAAATTTTCAATTTTGTGCATTTTTGAAAACTAGGTTTGTTTAAGCTTAGAAAACCGTGGATTTGAGTTAAATGAACTTAGAACAACTAGAATCTAAGCTTAGATTGAAGAAAAACGGATTGAATTCAAGATTTTCTATTTTTCTCCTCATTTTCTCATTTTTGGATTTTTGAGGATTTCGAGTTTAAATCTTGTTTAAATGAGTTCAAACATGTTCTAGTATGTTTTTCTATTATCTATGAATGTTTTCTATGCCTGAGATTTGAGAAAAATAGGTTAGAATCAAGATTTGAATTTTGGGGATCGAGAAACCCGTGGCTGGGATTTCTGGATTTTCCTAGTTCGGTAGGCCGAACTGTGTGTTCGGCAGGCCGGAGTGATGATCGGCAGGCCGGTGTTCTTTCGACCGGTAGGCCGAACCTGGGGAAGTGTTCGGCCGACCGAACTTTGCTTCCGGCAGGCCGAACTGTGCAGTTCGGCAGGCCGAAGCAGGGAGTCCGGCAGGCCAACCGTGGCATGGAAATTTTTTTTGATTTTTACCCGTTTTCACTGTTTTGAACCCTGATTTACATCCCAACCTTATAGAATGATTTTAAAGGTACAAATGGCACACTAGGACATCATGAAATGGTTTAGTAACATAGAATGTCTCGAACTAGATATTGATCGACTTAGTTTGTGTCTAGGATAGTTCGTGGTTCCGTGGAGCTAACGTATAGCGGACCGAGATTACGGTGTGGGGCACCGGCACGAGTGTTGAGGTAGGAATTCTATCCTATTTCTTTGGTAGCCTGGTTTTGAAATGATTTGGCTTGAAAAGGATTTCTATTAAAATGTTTTCAACGATGTTTGAAAATGGATTTATCGGCTACATTTTAATATACCGTGATCTGAAATGAATTCTATAATGAATGTAATTGACAACCCTCGGTAATTGGGTTTTGAATGATAATGATAATAAACACATAGGCATGATGCCATATCAGAGATCGGGTCGTGTAGCGATCGACCTTGGGGGCAGGTCCTAAAACCTAGCTGGGCCACTACAGTGGTGATGTCATGGTTTGCCTAGGTAAAAGAAAAATGGTGTTTTTGATTGTACGAGTAGACTGTTCTGGGTCAGGACGGCTCTACTTAAATTATTTATTTATTTATTCATTTATTTAAGTTTTCTTTTGAGTAACTCCTAAACAATGATATGTTTCTTTACATTAAATTAGTTTTATAAAACTTAGTCCTACTGAGCCTTTCGCTCACGTTTTATTGTTTTAAATTCCCCCTCTAGGTGGTTTCCCATTTAGGTTTGGAGAGGATTCTTCGGACCGAACTCAGGAGCAATAGGAGGATTAAATCATATTTTGTATTACTTAATCAAGGCATGTAAGATTCTAATTTTATTTGTATCTGGACTGTGATTGTATTTATGATATTGTCAAAACCATGTGTGTGCACAAGTTGTGGGTTGTGGAACCCATAGTCGCGATTTTTATTTAATTTTTATTCTTTGCCTAATAATTATAAATTCTTTTATAAAATGTGGTGGAAAAACTTCTTATTCCTTATTTAATTTGATTCTTAAACCATTGGTTTCAATTAAATTCTCTTTTAATTAATCTAAATATTCTGCCACGTCACCTCCCGTACTCCGAGGCGTGACAGGTAACTTGAACCATTCTTGGAACTTTGACCTTTCTTTCCCTCAATCCTCTCCACTTTCCATGTGAAGCTTGCCTCAAATTAATCAGAAAATTTCTGAAATTAAAGAGAAATTATCTCTTTCCTTTCTCACCATTCTCATTTTTCACGTAAACGTTCTTTTTTCTCTCTCTCACGTCTCCTCTCTTTCACTCTCTCTTCTCTACATTTTCTTCTCCATTTTTCCCTGCTGCAAACACCTAAAAGAACACCAAGAAATCTCACTTTCCACCTAGCCAAATTCAAAGATAAACTAAAGAAGCTTCATTTTGAGGTAAGAGCCATTTTCAGTATTTTTGAAATATGTTTTCCTCCTTACTCCGACAGCCATAACTTTGTCTAGGAATCTTATTTTGCTTTGAGATTTTGGTATGATGTTCATATATATGTTATGTAATGTTCTTCCCAGTTTCAACTTATTTCGATTTTTCTACATTAAGATATGAATTTTCTACCCACTGCCACTTACAGTAAAAATGTTGCTGTTTGGTTATGATGCTTGAAAATGTGATTTTTGTTCAAGGGGTAAACGTCCTTTTTTTGCTACTAAATTTGGTAAGAATGTTCATATATATGTTAAGTTATGAACTGGAAATTTTGGTAATGATTTGATGAGTATTTTATGTGTTATGGAATTTTTAGTAAGACTAGGTCTAGAAACTGCTTTAACAGTAAAATGGTTGGACTTTTTGGTTATGTGATGTTTTGTGTGATTAAATGATTTAATAAGTGTTGAGATAATTTTGTGGTATTATGATGTATGTTAATAAGTTTTTAGTAAGAATTTTAGAGTTTAAATTTATGTGTTTTAATTCTTTGAAAATGTTTACTAAAGATTACTCACTGCCTGTCAAACCTAAGTTAGTTTTATTTCTGATTTTAAATGTGTGTTTTAACCTAATCCGATTTTTTTTGAAGCCAATTTTTGGATATGTTAGAGTTATATATGTATATTTTATATGTTAATTTTTGTAGATTTTTTTGTGATGTCAAAAAGTAATAAATGGACCTGAGTTTGAAGTAGTTCACTGCCTAACTATTGCTGGCAGATTTCATGTTTGATATGTAAGACTTGTTTTTAGATACTAAATGAAATTTTTATGATAAATGAAAAATCATGGTAATACATTTATGTATTATTTTGGTTCCTGCTAAGTGTGGTACTTAAATTATATGAGAATGTTGAGTTATTAAATTTTTAATTCATGGAGGTCAGAAATATATTTTGTTGATAGTTTTGATGATTATGGTTATGGATGCATGTTATGAATTATGTTTGCAAAAGATGAATGTATGTGTGATTTTATATGGAATGGATGTTTTATTCTATGAAAATAAGTATTAATTTTATTTTGTATCTTTAAATGAATAAATGGCATGAATACACTAAGGAACGAGCACATCGAGACCGCGGCGTCGTCACCGATACATTTAAGGTTAAGTAAGCTAGCTAAAAAAAAAAGAGGTAAGTACATTTTCACCTGCAATATGATATGTTTTATAATGTTTGAAATTATGTGCATAATGATAATTATTCTATGATGGATTTTATGATGGTTTCATTTAAAGTTTTCTTATGAAATATTCTGATGTTCATAAAGTTATGCACGTATGATGATGATGTATTTTAAAGCATGAAAGTTATATATATATGTATCACCTAATAAGTGTTGCACACCAATGTTATGATATGTTATGATGTCATGTTTGATTTATGATTAGCTACCATTTTCCTCTCATGACGATGCGCCTACAATGATGATTATGGTGTAACACTTGGGCCCTTAAGATAAAATGAAATAAGTTTTAACATGGTCAAAGCAATGAAAGATATGTTCCTATGAGAATGTGCCTTGTGCACTATTAAGATGTATGATGATGATGTTCATAAATGTTTTAAGTTGTGAGATTACAATGTACTTACTAAGCTTTAGCTTATTCAGTTTATGTCATGTTGTAGATAAGGGTAAGAAGGTGATGGACTAGGCGGAGGGCGTGGAAAGGCGTGTGAGCTAAGCAAGATGAATTGTAACTGGAAGAACGCCAAAGAAGCAAGTTTTATGATTTAAGCTATGATTTTTTTATTAGAACATATTTATTTGTTAAGTTTTAAAGATTACAAGAACTATGTTTTAATATTTTATTTTATCATTTTAAGAATTTGGTCTTCCGCATGTTGAAATATTGAACTTGTCTTTAAATTAAGTTTTCTGAAAAGTTTTTGTTTATCTCGGATGGCCTGTCGAAGTTTGACCTTCGGCCTGCAGGACAACTTTGGCCTGCCGAACCCTCAAGTTCGGTCTGCTGAACTGTAAGTATGTTTTCCAAGATGGTTTGAATGTTGTTTCTATTCTTATGGTTTTGGCTAACAATTTAAAGAATGTTTAAGATCAAGTAAATTATTATTATCATTATTAATAAGGTTTAATTTATTGAATGTTTTATTAAAAAAAAAATGCATACATGGATCCTGGGTTATGTTTTCAAACTATCTTTAAGTTATATGGTTTGTCTTTAAGTAAAGTATTAAATGAAAGTATGTAACGACATCTGTGACGTCCGTAAGGGAGGCGTTACAGAAACTATCTTTTCAGCCAAATTTAGTACTTGATCAACTTGTACTTTTAACTATTGTTTTGGGTTAATTTCACTTTTAGTCCTTGAACTATGCGACTTGTCCCATTTTTGACACTGAACTTTAAAACGTAACAAATCATACGCCTGTACTATTTAACTTGTCCTATTTTAGTTCTTCCATTACTAAATCTATTAAATATTGACATAAATGAGCAAATAATTTCAATTTTGGCCCTTAAATTATGTAATTTGTCTTACTTTGATCCTTGAACTCTAAACTATAATAATTTATACCCCTGAACAATGAAACTTGTCTCATGTGAATCCTTTTGTTACCAAATCCATTAAGCATTGGTGGATTAAGCCATATATGTATGGACTTAATCGATCAATATAAATTGACAATTGGTATCAAATCTTTTGTAATCAAATTTCACGTATCTCGACCTATAAGGGGACTTTATAGACACATCCACATTTTTGTTGACATAAAATTGATAAGAGTTTTAAGGTTTTTCCAATGATTATTAAGTCCGGTTAAGCTAAGTATTCATTATTATATCATATGCGTAATTTTCAATACCAAAATTTAGTCATAAAAATGACAAAAAGGTTATATTTTAGTCTTGATGCATCGTGCTTGTTACTTTATAGACGTACTCATGTATCCAAGAGTGTTTTTTTTTTCTTATTTGTTCATGTTTGTTTTTATTTTAATTCACAATAATACAAACACAAGATAAGTCATATGATGGAGAAAATTTCATAAACCTTCTTGAGCAAAAAATAAATTAGGACTTTTTATAAAAAATTTTAAAATAAAAGAAGAAAAAATAGTAAAACTTATATAAAGGAGAAATAGAATTTAAAGATTTTTCCTTCAAAATATATATATTGAAAGTATATATACAGCCAAAAGGTAAAAGTAGTCATTTATCTCAGGTTGTCAATTTTTTTTATAGATTTAATGATAGAAGGGTCAAAATAGGACAAATAATATAGTTCATAGGTGCGATTTATTACGTTTTAAAGTTCAGGGGCCAAAATAAGACAAATTACATAGTTTAAGGGACAAAAGTGAAATTATTGAGTCGATTCTGTCAATATTTAATGTAATCAGTAATGGAAGGGCCAAAATGGAACAAATTGAGTAGTTTAAGGGTGTGATTTGTTACGTTCAAATTATTAGGGGCCAAAATGAGGCGCATGACATAGTTTAGGGGAGCCGAAAGTGAAATTATTAGCTCATTTCCTTCAATATTTAATAGATTTATAAATGGAATGGCCAAAATAAGACAAGTTGATTAGTTCAGGGTGTGATTTATTATGTTTTAAAATTTAAGAATTAAAATGAGACAAGTTGTATAGTTTAAGGGTAAAAAATGTAATGAACCCTATTGTTTTTTTATACATCGTCTATATTATTTTGTTTGTTTATGGATCGTGCTTATTTTAGTTACTTTAAAACGGAAATAACGAGAACATCATCAAAGATAAAATTCTAGTATAAACGGCCAAAGCAAGTAAATGAGATGCATATTCAAACATTCATTTTCAGGGTTTTTTTTTTGGTATTGCTTTTTGTTTTTTTGTTTTTTTTTTTGGGATTCGGTTATATAGGCCGATCGTTGTACACTGAACATACGGTATATAAAATAATGAAAAATAACGTCGTTTAATAAATTAGATGTGTAAATAGGTGATCTCTCACACATTAATTTGACTATTTCGTTTTGAACTAGTTGAATTTTCATCTTAAGGACGTATAAGCGAAACATGTCACGTATAGATTAATGAAAATAAAAGGTAGTTGGATTACTCAACCAACTATTTTCTAGTTGACAATCTATTATGAATCAAGGAGTTTAGCCACCTGCTTATCTAATTCATAAATTTCTGTAAACCAAAGTTCAAGCTACGATTCCAATAGAAGTCTAAAATCACATAGAAAATATAACCATTCTCTGCCAACTGCTTCTTTTTTTTTAATTTTTTTTTTATTTTTTTAGATACATGTTTATCAAACTTTGGAACGAAGAGATTTGAACAGGGACACCCTAAAACAGAATCAATGTGTTCTTACTAGCTCCTAGACTATACGCTTGTAGCCACTATTTTTATTTTTATTTTTATTTTTTATTTTTTATTTTTTTTACTCTCAGTAGCTTAGATAGACTGCAAGGAAGGCATTGGTCTGCCTTGTTTGAAGTGGCGGAGCCATGCTAAGTCGAGTGGGGGGCCAAGTTGTGTCTTTATGATTTAAGTTAATATTAAATTTTTTTATACTTTGTTTTTATTTTGCCCCTACTAAAACTTATTCTTGACAATCTTTAGATTAAAACTTTTAAAAAAGTTTGAACTATGCCCCTGAATTTTACCTTTTGAAATTTTGTTGCGTTTAGGAACCGTGGATAACTTCTTTGGTTTTAACCAAAAACATTGCAACAATTTAAATTTTGTAAAAAAAAAAAAAGACTATGATAACCTTAATTTGAGCTAAAAGTTTTTGTTTAAACCAAGGTTTTCAAATAACCTATTATATTTCAATTTTAAAATGCGCAATGAACAACAACTCAATCACAATATCATATGAATTTTTAATTTTGTAAATTCTAAATTTCAAAAACTAAAGTAAACTCTATTAAAATAATAGTAATACATTTTAGTTAAAAATTTTGGTTTAATTCATGCCCCCATTGAAAATTTTCTTAACTTAGCCACTAGTTATAATGGTAATATTTATCAAAATAGAGGCGAGGAGATTGTACTTTTACGTGACGTATGAGTCCCTCACAAATCCGCTTCTTTTATGAACATATCTTAAACCTAAAACTTTATCGAGAAAAATGAACAACTTAACCATCTCATAAAATGCTTGGTGATGATAAATTAGTGAATTTAAATAACTCAATTGTGCAATGTGTAGTCATAGTTACCCAAATCTTGGGACAAAGAATATCTCAATACATAGTAAGAATAAAGAAAATAGCGAAAATAACACATGTTGTGAGCGAGATATCTCAAGCATCTTTTCTCCCCAAAACTACTCGCTTACGCCATTTTTTATTTCCTCTCTTAACTTTTTATATATTTCAGTTATTGTATTTTTTATTTCCTATGATAAATTATATTGACACTCTTTGTGTTTTATTCAAATTCTAGTAACACCTTCTAGACCAAAGCTAATCACACTAACAACTTTGATTTTTCAAAAAAAAAAAAAATTACAACAAGACCTCTTCTGTTAGTTGACTATGAGAGTTGACTGTTAGTTGATCGCTAGTATTGTTTAAATTCCAAAATATCCGCTTCATCCATCAAAAATTTTTTAAGCTATTTATGTAGCTAGAAATGACATTTTTGATCTTCCTTGGTATTAGAAAATAATGTTGGAAACAAAGTGCGAAGCGGAATTTTAAAATTTTTTCCATCAGAGTAATTTCCAAAACACAAGTTTGACATGTTATATGTATAAATTAGACAGATCTTACTAACCTCAGTGTGCCGAAGAACCTCCACAACCTGTGTGGAGAAGTAACGTTCCAGAAGAGCCTCAACCAACTGGTCTTCTTTGGTATTCTTTATCCACAACCGGAGTGAGTGTGGGCTCACACGTGCAGCTCTTCCACCGGTGACTCTCCTTCCAACCAATAGAGAGAACCCAAAGCTAGTGTTCGTGATTTGTGAACAAAAGCTCTCAGGGAGTTTTTAGATGCTCACTAGAAGAGTATCACTCTTAATCTCTCGATTGATCTAAGTAAATCATGAGACTCACTCCCTTTTTATAGCTATTGGTCCTGGGGTCAGTCCATATCAGATTAGGTATCAAAAACTCGAAACAGAATCAAGTTCAGATCAATATCTGATAAGATCCACGTGAAAACACGTAATCTTATCTCCCGTTGATCGGCAGGCCGAACAGGCCAGTCTGGCAAGCCGACCACGTCATTCGGCAAGCCGAACTACCGAGAAAAAATCTCCGTGAATCTTTTATTTTCCACCCGAGATTCTAAAGGATAAAGTCTCAGTTTTGATTCAAATAACCCAATATAGGAGATATCTGATCAAAACAAACTTTATCAAGATAATCTCTAAGAAAATAAATCAATTCACAATAATTCTACAAGTTTATCTTGTTCTAATTTGTCCAAAATTAAAACAACCGATAAACAGACAAGAATTATCTGATCGCAATAATTCAACAAGTTTATCTTGAACTAATTTCTTACAAAATTAATTCAACCGATAAACAGACATAAATTATTTGATTCTTACAAATTTTAAACCAATCTGATAGATCCGACATAAGTCACCAATTATTGGAAAAGCACGCCGTGTCGTTACAGGACTTTGTGAGCTAGCAAAGGGGACCAAAATGGACCTATAAAGTTCAAGCTCATGATAATTATCAAACCCAATATCCCAGATATACATTTCACAATTATCAACTCCAACGCTACTCCACTGAAAGCTTGGAGTTGTACTCTCAAACTTTAGAGAATTACGAAGCTCGTGTAGCTAAGCTTCATGACATATCATAGTGTATCGCATCCCCATATGATCATCCATAATCGGCTTAAGGACAAGTTCTGTCTTACCTTCCCGATTATTTTTATCTTACGTTCCATTGTCTCACCATTAGAAAACTTACCATCCAAAGATAGTATACCATTTGGTTACACCTATGTATCCAAATGGTTGAGCGCTCCAGTTTTCCAATTACAGGACAACGCATATAAGAGGATATCATTACTCCTAAAGAGGAGCTATGGATTCCATATCTATAAATAACAAGTCTACGCTATCAAGAGTCATGCCTCCAACGTACCGGTATGCATACCACTATTGAGATGTGGGTGTCACCCTTTGGCACATCAAAAGACAAAAGTCGAGACAACGGGCCTATTATTCATCTCAGGATTAAGATACAATACAAATGACTTTCTAAAGTGAATCAATTTACCGAGACAGAATTATTAATCCAAATCAATTCACTTTATGTCCCGATCCAACACGTCGTCACCTATGACAACGTGCCAATGTTTCTATTCACGGAGTCCAACTCCGATGGTCAAGACAAACCATCTCCCAAAAGGGATATAGACAACATAACAATCTTTACATGAATAAAGCGCCCAACTTTATTCCCTCGATTGCAGATCATATGTTTTAAACCATCACCTTAAGAATCGTGTCTTCCGCATAATCAGTCCATCATATGCCCAATTCTTAAGGTTAGTCTCAGACTACTGTTTGCTTATCATACATTCAACAAATATGAACGTAAAGAGGAGAAGATTTGATATATAAAGGAATAAATTCTTTATTGATAAAAATGTCTCCAAAAACGTATTACATTTTTACTCCTTAGGGCATACATGTCTAACAATCTCCCACTTGCACTAATTGAGTAAATACAGCAAATTTCGCATCCCCATAGCTTCCACATGCCTCTCGAAGACTTTCTCAGTAAGTGTCTTCGTAAATAGATCAGCTAAATTGTCCTCTGATGCGATCTTGCACACCGTGACATGCCCGCCCTCAATGAAGTCCTTTATCACATGATACTTCTGATGAATATGCTTACTCTTCTTGTGAAATCTTGGTTCCTTAGCATTAGCTATCGCCGCACTGTTATCACAGTACAGTGATACCGCTTTATCCATACCAGGAACTACCTCAAGATCCCCAAGGAACTTGCGGAGCCACACTACTTCTTTCGAAGCATCACTAGCCGCCACATACTCGGCCTCCATCTTTGAATCCAAAGTGCAATCTTGCTTCGTACTTCTCCAACTGATGGCACCGCCACCCAGAGTAAACACAAACCCCGAAGTCGATTTCCTAGAATCCAGACAAGATTGAAAATCCGAATCAGTGTATCCTAGAGGAGTTAAATCTTCACCTGAGTACACAAGCATATACCCTCGAGTCCTTCTTAGGCACTTGAAAATATGCTTTACCGCAACCAAATGGTTCAGTCCTGGATCCGCCTGAAATCGACTTACAATCCTGACCGCATAGCTGATATCCGGTCGTGTGCAAAGCATGACATACATGAGACTACCCACTGCCGAAGCATAAGGCACCTTCTTCATGTATTCTCTTTCTTTATAAGACTTTGGAGAGTCTTTCTTAGAAAGAGTAATTCCAGACCTAGATGGTTGCCCACCTTTCTTGGAATCCTGCATTGCAAACCTCTTGAGAATTTTATCTATGTAGCCGGCCTGAGACAAAGCTATCATTTTGTTCTTCCTATCCCGAAAGATCTAGATACCGAGAACAAAATTAGCCTCACCTAAGTCCTTCATGTCAAACTGCTTGGTCAACCATAATTTGACCGACGACAATGCCCCAACGTCATTGCCAATTAGCAGAATGTCATCTACATAGAGCAGTAGAAAAACCACCATCCCATCCTTGATGTGTTTGTAACGACATGGTTCATCCACGTTTTGTGAGAACCCATAAGTCTTGATCACTTGATCAAATCTTATGTTCCAAGAATGAGAAGCCTGCTTAAGTCCATAAATTCCCATTAGTAGCTTACAAATCTTACCTCTTAACCCGCGGCCTTGAACCCGTCTGGTTGTTCCATATAAATGGACTCATCAAGATAGCCATTAAGGAAAGCCGTCTTGACATCCATCTGCCAAATCTCGTAGTCGAGAGCGGCAGCTATGGACAAGAGAATCCGGATGGACTTAAGCATGGCTACAGGCGAAAGGGTTTCCTTATAATCGATTCCTTCCTTTTGCGTATAACCCTTAGCTACCAGTCTAGCCTTAAAGGTTTCGACCTTTCCATCCAATCCGCTTTTCCTCTTGTAGATCCACTTACACCCTATGGGTTTTACCCCATCGGGAAGATCCACAAGCTCCCAGACCTGATTAGTCTCCATAGACTTCATCTCTATGTTCATGGCCTCTATCCAGAGTCTTGAATCAACATCCTCCATAGCTTCTGCGTAAGTATAAGGATCCCTATCATGTTCATCCGGTTCAGCCAAAAAGACCTCCCTATTGAACATATACCTCATAGGTTGACGCCCGATCCTCCCACTACGCCGAAGTCCCTGAGATTGTTGTTCAGGTTTGTTTGGTTTTTCTACACCGATTAGAATGGTTTCGTTCGGAACCTCCAGAGTGAACGGATCACCCCTTAACTCCTCAAGCACCACTTTGCTTCGAGGTTTAAAGTCGTCCATGTAACTCTCCTCAAGGAAAGTTGCATTAGTTGAAACCACGACTTTATTTTCCTTTGGGCTATAAAAATAACCCCCTTTAGTCCCTTTTGGATATCCTACAAACACGCAAGCTTTCGAACATGCTTCCAACTTATTCGGATCCTTAAACAGGACATGAGCCAGACATCCCCATATGCGAATATGGTTTAAGGATGTCTTCTGTCTTGTCCACAACTCGTGAGGAGTTTTAGGGACCGATTTTGAAGGCATATTGTTCAAAAGATAACATGCGGTTTGTAGTGCATATCCCCAAAAGGATAAAGGCAATGATGAATAGCTCATCATGGACCTAATCATGTCCAACAAAGTCCTATTTCTTCTCTCCGCTATGCCATTCTGTAGCGGAGTGCCCGGTGCAGTCAAATGGGATAAAATCCCATTCTCTAACAAGTGTCCCAAGAACTTATCAGAAAGGTATTCCCCACCTCGATCAGATCGAAGTGCCTTTATGGGTCTACCCAATTGCTTTTCCACTTCAGCCCGAAACTCCCTGAACTTATCATAAGTTTCGCTTTTGTGGTGCATTAGGTACACATACCCATATCTTGAGTAATCGTCAATAAAAGTGACGAAGTACTCATACCCTCCTCATGCCCAGATGTTCATCGGTCCGCAAACATCACTATGCACAAGTTCTAGAACCCCTTCGGCCCTATTGCCCTTAGACCCGTATGGTCTTTTGGTCATTTTACCCTCCAAACAAGACTCACATTGAGGTATAGATTCCACCTTTAAGTGACTTAAAGGTCCATCCCTTACCAACCTTTGAATCCTATTCAGGTTAATATGGCCAAGGCGCAAATGCCAAAGGTAAGTCTTATTAGAGTGAGAAGTTTTAAGTCTTTTTGAGTTATTATCATTTATCTCAGCATTAAGCAATAAGTCCATCTTAGGTTTGATAAAATATAGATTATTTTGCATCCATCTAGAACAGATAAAAGATTTATTTTTACGAATCACCACTTTTTCATTGAAAGATACCACGTAGGAGTCTTTAAATAAAGAAAATACAGAAATTAAATTCCTTTTAGATTTAGGAACATAAAAACAATCTCGTAAAATTAAATTCCTATAATTATCAAAGTAAAGATGGACATCTCTCACTACTTCCACTAAGACCAAGGATCCATCGCCCATCCGAAGCGTTAAGTCTTCACACAGCAGACTTCTCGTTTCTTTGAATCCTTGCAGAGAAACACAAACATGATTAGTTGCACCAGAATCTATGACCCAGATGTCACTGGATTCCTCAACCAAACAAGTTTCTAAGTATAGAAGATCACACCTACCTCCCTTGGAAAGGAAGTCCTTGCAATGCTTCTTTATATGCCCGACCTTACCACAGAAGAAGCACTTAAGCTTCTTTGGGTTCTTCTTCTTCTTCTTCTTGCTCTTGGTAGCAGCAGGAATAGAAGACTTCCCACTCTTGGCCCGTTGCTTCTTTCCATTCCTAGAGTTAGGATTGGAACCAGAAGCAGCTACCATGTTGGCCTCACCACCAGCAGGAGACTCCTTGATCAGCAGTTCAAACTCCTATAACTGTTTCATCAGTTCTGTCAAAGTCATATCCCGTCTATTGCTTAAATTAAAAGTAGCTCTAAACAGAATAAATTCCTTAGACAAAGTCTCAAAGACCATAGTCATCTGTGTTTCAGCATCGATGTCGGCACCATTGGTTTGAGCCTCAGTGAGGTAACCCATGACCAACATCATGTGCTCCTTTACAGATGTCCCCAGTCTCTGTCTACAGTTTAAGAGTTTCCGAAGCGCCCCTTGCTGCTTTGTTATGGCCTGGCCTCCAAACATGCCCTCAAGATTATCCAAGATTTGCTTTGCAGTCTCATAATCCTGATGTTGAGCCTGCAACATGTTGTTCATGCTAGCCATAACATAGCAGCGGGCTTGATCATTAGCATCTTTCCAGCGATCTTACGCTTGGAATTGCTCATTACTTGAGTCTCCCGTAGGCTCGGGAGGACAAGGAGTTGTCAGTACATATTTTAGTTTCTCAAAGGATAGGACAATGTCCAGGTTCTGTTTCCAATCGTTATAATTCTCACCGGTTAATTAGTTTTTATCAAGTATCGATGATAAAGCATTTTTAGACATTTTCAATCTACAATAAAGAATCATATGCCAAACATAAGCAAACATATATAATAATTTAGTAAGATAACACAATCATGTAAAATCATACAAATGTGTTTATGTGTCAAAACCTTGAAAATATCACAACCTTACAACGATAATTCCCAACTCAGAATTCAACAAGCTCCTAAGGGAGTCATGCCAAATTCAATTAGGAACATGGATCCCCTCCTGATTAATATATGCCATCTAGGACCCGTATGATCCAACATATATTAATAATCGTTTCTTTGGCCATTAATTTTATTAACAGAGCTCCTAGGGGAGGTTAATAATAAAATTAACGTGAGTGTATAACCACCATTTCAATATTTTATCCATGATTTATAATCACCACCTAGGGGTGTGCAACCATAAATCATACGAAATTACCTTATCCTTTTAGAGATCCAATCTGGTACATGATAGAAATCCCTTCCTAGGGGTCGGGACCACCATGTTCTTCCTATGGACCAACGATGGAGGCCTTAGGTCCTCTCTTCGAAAACCTTCTCCCACTCAATCTTTTGAAGTCAAGGTTTTATTTTAAAATTATGCATGAACAATTTTAATATGAGCGGCACTCCCTATCCTATATGACATGTTATCAATATACATGGTAAATCATATTATAATGCAGACAAGCAAAGCAATCAAGCAAAATAATAATAACCATCATATTATGGTTCCACCCTAGAGAATAGAAAACTAAGATTACAAGAGAATAATCGAGACATTTATCGATTCTTCATTCTTGAATCCTCAAGCTGTATCCTTCTTCATGTAATATCCATCTTCAAGTCTTCAATCCCGTATGAATCGAATACTTCATATTTCCAGTCATATCCAAATTTAATGTTTCTTAGAATCGTCCCAAAAATAAAATTAAAACTGCACTGGAAAAATTGGACCTTTTCTGGATACTTGGCTTCTCTTGGTCTGCAGGCCGATCTGGGTGATCAGCCTGCCGATCTGGGTGATCGGCCTGCCGATCATGAAGGTTCGGCCTGCCGAACTGAAAGTTTGGCCTGTCGGTAGAGCACTAAAAAATTTATACCCCACTATCGGCCTGCAGGACCACACGTCTGGCCTGCCGATCTGTGACCTTCGGCCTACCAAACTGTGAGGTCCTACATGCCGACCGAGCAGAAAACCTTCATTCCAGAAAATACAATTTTAATGCAATTCATCAATTTTATTTTCAACAATTCAAAAACATAAAATTAGAGACTCAGGAAATACCTAGAGGCGCCATCATCAATCTTTAAGATCCGACTTCTAGTTCCGTCTTCTCTGAATAATTATTTAATTACAAAATTCTTACAAATTAAAAATTAAATAACAATTCCTAGACGGAGATGATAGTTCGCGATCTAATTACTTGAAAAACCTAGATACACATTCTAACCTCTAAGGAACCATAACAGGTATTAATTAATTAATAAATAATTAAACAACGATTTAATCTACCATAATTAAATAATAAACATTCACCCCATAATCCATGACAACATATATATTATATAGAAACCTAGAGTGCCATCTCTCTATAAAATTCAATTCAAGCATAGGAGAGATTAAGATCACAAAATTTATGCATGTAACATGATCACAAACTTGCAAATTTATGTAAAAACCTCGGCTCTGATACCAATTGTTGGAAACAAAGTACGCAGCAAAATTTTAAAATTTTTTCCATCAGAGTAATTTCCAAAACACAAGTTTGACATGTTATATGTATAAATTAGACAGATCTTACTAACCTCAGTGTACCGAAGAACCTCCACAACCTGTGTAGAGAAGTAACGTTCCAGAAGAGCCTCAACCAACTGGTCTTCTTTGATATTCTCTATCCACAACCGGAGTGAGTGTGGGCTCACACGTATAGCTTTTCCACCAGTGACTCTCCTTCCAACCAATAGAGAGAACCCAAAGCTAGTGTTTGTGATTTGTGAACAAAAGCTCTCAGGGAGTTTTTAGATGCTCACTAGAAGAGTATCACTCTTAATCTCTCGATTGATCTGAGTAAATCATGAGACTCACACCTTTTTTATAGCTATTGGTCCTGGGGTTAGTCCATATCAGATTAGGTCTCAAAAACTCGAAACAGAATCAAGTTCGGATCAATATCTGATAAGATCTGTCTGAAAACGTGTAATCTTATCTCCCGCTGATCGGCAGGCCGAATAGGCCAGTTCGGCAGGCCGACCACGTCATTCGGCAGAACGAACTCCCGAGAAAAAATCTCCGTGAATCTTTTATTTTCCACCCGAGATTCTAAAGGATAAAGTCTCAGTTTTGATTCAAATAACCCAATAGAGAAGATATCTGATCAAAACAAACTTTATCAAGATAATCTCTAAGAAAATATATCAATTAACAATAATTCTACAAGTTTATCTTGTTCTAATTTGTCCAAAATTAAAACAACCAATAAACAGACAAGAATTGTCTGATCGCAATAATTCAACAAGTTTATCTTGAACTAATTTCTTACAAAATTAATTCAACCGATAAACAGACATAAATTATTTGATTCTTACAAATTTTAAACCAATCTGATAAATCCGACATAAGTCACCAATTATTGAAAAAGCATGCTGTGTCGTTACAGGACTTTGTGAGCTAGCAAAGGGGACCAAAATGGACCTATAAAGTTCAAGCTCATGATAATTATGAAACCCAATATCCCAGATATACATTTCATAATTATCAACTCCAACGCTACTCCACTGAAAGCTTGGAGCTGTACTCTTGAACTTTATAGAATTACGAAGCTCGTGTAGCTAAGTCTCCATGACATATCATAGTGTATCGCATCCCCATATGATCATCCATAATCGGCTTAAGGACAAGTTCTGTCTTACCTTCCCGATTATTTTTATCTTACGTTCCATTGTCTCACCATTAGAAAACTTACCATCCAAAGATAGTATACCATTTGGTTACACCTATGTATCCAAATGGTTAAGCGCTCCAGTTTTCCAATTACAGGACAACGCATATAAGAGGATATCATTACTCCTAAAGAGGAGCTATGGATTCCATATCTATAAATAACAAGTCTATGCTATCAAGAGTCATGCCTCCAACGTACCGGTATGCATACCACTATTGAGATGTGGGTGTCACCCTTTGGCACATCAAAAGACACAAGTCGAGACAACGGGCCCATTATTCATCTCAGGATTAAGATATAATACAAATGACTGCCTAAAGTGAATCAATTTGCCGAGACAGAATTATTAATCCAAATCAATTCACTTTATGTCCCGATCCAACACGTCGTCACCTATGACAACGCGCCAATGTTTCTATTCACGGAGTCCAACTCCGATGGTCAAGACAAACCATCTCCCAAAAGGGATATAGACAACATAACAATCTTTACATGAATAAAGCACCCAAATTTATTCCCTCGATTGCGGATCATATGTTTTAAACCATCACCTTAAGAATCGTGTCTTCCGCATAATCAATCGATCATATGCCCGATTCTTAAGGTTTAGACTGACAGTCTCAGACTACTGTTTGCTTATCATACATTCAACAAATATGAACATAAAGAGGACAAGATTTGGTATATAAAAGAATAAATTCTTTATTGATAAAAATGTCTCCAAAAACGTATTACATTTTTACTCCTTAGGGCATACATGTCTAACAAATAAGTATAAACAATTTGAACATACTTGTAGCTATAAATTTCACTTTGATAGTAGAAAAATTCACACTAAACAATTCCAACAAACTAATTCTATAATCAACAATAACAAAACAAACTAATTCTACACAATAAAAAAGAAACTAATCTAACAAATTCCACAATCAACAATCACAAAATTAATTAACCAAAATCAACAATCACAAAAACTAATTAAATTAACCCATAATTAACAATCACACAGACCATTAGACTAACTAATCATAAAAACTAATTACAAACATACAAGAATTAACTAATTAATTAATTTTGACAAATTAATTTCCCAAATTAGTTAATTCCAACAAACTAAAAATTAACAAAATTTTACAAATCAAACTAACTAATTCTACAAATCACACTAACTAATTTCACAAATTAGTTAATTCCAACAAACTAAAAAATTAAAAATTTCACAAATCAAACTAACAAATTTCACAAATCACTCACTATTTTGTTGTAGGGTCAGGCGAATGCCAATGGGCTTCACGGCTGCAGAAGCTGGAGAGGGGCTTCACAACGATAGGAGTTCAGGCAGGCTTCTCGACAGCTGGAGCTGGAGTAGCGTGAGTAGCGACGAGCGAAGGAAGGTCGAGGGGTGGGCGGGAAATTTTTGGCGAAGGCCTTTGCAGTGGCTGGAGTTGGAGACTACCTTTGTGACTACGGGGTCGAGGCGCGAACGGGTGGGCTTCGCTGCTTTGGGGCTTCTCAACATGTAAGACGTTTGACTAGACAAGGGACTAGATAGAGGGAGTTTAGGAGGATAGAAGGAGGTTGGGAGGATGGGGCCTCTGGGGGTGGAGTAGGTGGGTTTGGGGGTTTTTTTTTATTATTAATAAGGGTGGGTTGGGGGCATGTTTATGTGATTAATATACTTTTTTTTTTCAAGTCAGTGGTTAGGATTTAATTTGGTAGATCAATAATGGAGATTAAATGGAGTATTTTCATCATTTTAAACAACAAAATTACAGAGTTAAATTCAGGGGTGTTAGTGTGATTAGCTTTGGTTCAGGGGATGTCATTATAACTGCATAAAACACAAAAGATATCAGTGTAATGTATTATATTTCTTTAGTAAATACAAAATCTATTATTCATTATTATTAATTTCAAACCCTATGATTCGATACAATTGTTTTCATAAAGTGCTATTTATTATAATTTCCAATACACCGAAGTATTTGTTTCTCGATTTCTTTCACATTTGAGAAAAACATAAAGTAGAAAAAAATCCTTTATCCATGCATGTAACTTTGAACTTTCGTTCCTTCCAAGACAGTGCATTGCTAAAGTCGCTAGAGGACTTTTCTCTCTTGAGAGGTCCGGAAGACATGCATACAACTCGGTCATTCTCTCAGCCGCAATGCTGAATAACAAAAACCGTTGCTGGTAGGCGCTGGTCTATATATATAATATTAATTAAAAAAAAAAAACGATACTATCAATGCAGATCCTTAATTCATACAAGTAATAATAATTAGAATATTCCATATAGTCTTCTCAAATCACAAACCAACAAGACAAGGGACAAATTCTTTTGTACTTTTCAAGAAAGGTGGTAAATCCATAATTTGCATGCTGAGACTGATACATATGTTAAAAATGCGTAAGCGATAATTCTGCACAACTATGCATAAATTACTTGCATCTCCAACGCTGAAATATAAAGAAATAGAAATGCATAGAAGATAAGGCTTAAGCTGATTATGATTATAACCCCATATAATATTAAATTGATTTAATCTACGTATAACCCACCTCTATAATTCTAAAATTTTCATAATATTTTTATAAGATTATTACTTCTCAATCACTTTATTATTTTTTTTTCACACTCACAATTGCATTTTTTTTCTTTAATATACTCATTTCTCTATCTTTCTATTTGTTTTTTCAAAGTTTTAGGCAGCGAAGTCTTTTTTCTTTTTCAATACCTAAAGAAAATTTGTAAATAATAAAAGAATGTTTACTATCATATCGTTTAGAAAATATTTATTATTATTTTTACTAATTTAACTAAAGCATTGTTCCTTGTGCACAGTACAAAAAAAGGAAAATTATAATAAAGAGGCAAACATTTAAAAGTATTGGAAGTAAATATCCTACTTATCAAGATATTGTAATTAGCAGGCCATCTTTAACTTTTTTTTTTTTTTGATATATAAGAGGAGAGAGAATGCCACCATTTTTAAGTAGAGTTTAGTATGATTCGAACCTTCAACCTATTGGGGAGGAGGGAAGGCCATCTTTAACCTTAAAGGTACCGATTTTACTTTTTTTTTACCCATAATAGGGTTCATATTGAATTTAATATATATAAATTAATAAGCATAAAAGTTACATGATATCTTAATTAATGCTATTCTTTTTTGTTTTACAGAAGTTTCTTCAAAATAAACAAAAAGTTTTTAAATGAGTCCCTGCAAATTCTCAAAATTATACTAAATAACCACAATCCTAACCTTTAACCCTAATTCTCAAATTAGTCTACCCATCACCAACCAGCCGTCGTCGCGAAGGGTCGTGAAAAGTGTTAGATTTTATTTTTCACAAGTACATCATAATATGTTGGACTTTGAAATGAATATTTTCATGTATATCACATGATGAAGAAGATAAAAAGACTTACTTGAATTTGTTGATGACGAGTACATCTTCCTTATTCTGACTGAGTGATATCTCTCCCTTACCCACTTTGTCTTTCTCACAAAACTTTTGATGGAGACTGTTTTCATGTGTATATTGGGAGGGAGAGAACCAGCGCTGTAATGCCTTGAAATTTAATTAAGTACTATTAGTGTGTAAAACGGTGTATTAGTATGCTAAATTGTGATTTAACTTTAATCTAAATATTTAGTAATGATTTTCTAATCAATTTAATTTTAAATCATTTTTAAATTATTTTTAATTGTATCTTGAATTTTTGGAACAAAATAATTTGTCAAATACCAAATACGTCCTGTTTGAAATAAGTGTGCTGCACACGGTTTCCTTGCAGCCAGCTACCTCCTTCCCCTCTCTTTATTTATCTCTCCCTCTCCCTCTCTTCCGTCACTCACTCTCACGCTTTTTCTCTTTCTCTCTATCTTCTCTTGTCTCTCGCACTCTCTCTCTCTCTACCCGTCACTCTCTTTCCTTCTCTCTCACATTTTAATTCAAAATTCAAGCTCAAGCTTTGCTTCTCAGCTAGATTGGAAGCTTGGGAACGTGATTGAGTAACCACAAACTCGATTTAGAGCCTAAATCCAAGGTTAGTTTTCAAAATCCCAAACTTTTTCAATTTTTCTTTGTATTTTGAAATTCAAGCTTCCTTAAGCTTAGAAAATCCTTAATCTAAGTTAGTGGAGCCTAAATCATCTAGAATTTAAGCTTGGTTTGATTTAAAAATAGATTTAAATCAAGTTTTTCTATTTTTCCTCATTTTTGGATTTTATTGGATTTTTCTATGCAAATCTTGTTTGAACTAGTTTAGGGATGTTCTATTATGGTCTTCTATCATCTATGAGTGTTTTTCATGACTGGGAATTAAGAAAAATAGGTTGAAATGAGGAATTGGGCTTAGGAGGCCGAGGCCCAATTTTGAAAAATTCTAGAATTTTCTAGTTCGGCAAGCCCAACTTGAAGTTGGCAAGCCGAATTCATAAGTTTGGCAGGCTGGATTCATACGACCGGCAGGCCGAACGTAGAAAATTTTGGCAGGCCATACTTGATTTGCTGGCAGGTCGAACCAGGGGAACCGACAGGCTGACCAGGTTTCATGAGAATTTGTTGTTTTTCACCCGTTTTCACTATTTTGGACCCTGATTAAGATTTTGATCTTGCAGTATGATTTTATAAACACAAATGACACACTAGGACACCATGAAATAGTTTAGCAATTTAGGGTATCTTACGATAGATACTGATAAACCTAGTTCCTATTTAAGGTTGTTCATGTTCCGCGGAGCTAACATATAGTGGACTGGGACTGTGGTATGGGACACCGGTACGAGTATTGAGGTAGGACTTCTACCCCTTCATTGGTAACCAAACTTTTAAATAATTTTGGCCTTAAAAATGATTTCCTTCAAAATGTTTTCAATGATTGATTGAAAAAGGATTTTCATTGAATGTATAAATAGTAGAGTAAGGAGATTTCCATAATGAATTGCATAATGTGTAACGCCCCTTAGATCGGACGTCATAGATGTCGTTCATTCATACGTTCATACTTGCATAAACTCAAAACAATTAATAATATCAAACTTAAACTTACATAACCAGGATCCATTCATACGTTTTTTTTTTTTAAAACTTAACATTGATTAGAATAACATCATTTAATTTTATTCCATATCATAATTTACTCAATTATACTTAAATTAATCAAAAGCTTGTTTAATAATATAGGTTTGTCAAGTTGAAAAAATTAGAACGCAACAAAACATCACAACACATCTCATTAAACATCAAATCATTTAAAACTTACTTACTCCCACAGTTCGGCAGGCCGAACTTGGGACTTCGGCATGCCGAACATAATCGGCAGGCCGGAGTTCCTTCAACCGGCAGGCCGGCAGAGGCTTTGCAATTCGGACTAAAAGTTCATCCATGTTCGGCAGGCCAAAAATCATAATCGATAGGCCAAACTTTTGGACTTCGACTGACCGGCCACAGAGTTCGGCAGGCCATCCGAGACCAAGTTCCTTTGGAAAACTAAATTTAAAACATACCAACTTTACGTAAAACATAGCGGAAGTTCATAATTCATAATAAAAATGATAAAATAACTTATAAAACCATAATATAAGTAGTCTTAAAACTTAACATGAAAATATACTCAAAAAATATATATAACTTGTTAAAATCATTTTTTCTTCTTGGCGTGCTTCCGGTTACAATTCATCGTTCATGTTGCTCACACGCCTTCCCATGTCCTCCTCCTAGTCCATGATTTTCTTACCCTTATCTGCAAGATAACATAAAACATTATTAAGCTAGGGCTTAGTAAGTACATATATTCTCACAATTTAAAACATTTCATAAACATCATCGTCCTCATCATCATTATCATCATATCATAAAAGTGCCTTAAGCACAATTTCATAGGACATATCTTTCATAACGTTGACGATTTTAAAACTTAATCCATTTTATCTTAAGGGCCCAAGTGTTGCACCATAAACATCATCATAGGCGCGTCGTCATGAGAGGAGAAGGGTAGCTAATCCCAAACCAAACATGACATCATAACATAACATTTCATAACATTGGGTGTGCAACACTTATTAGGTGATACATATATACATACTTTTCATACTTTGAAACATGTCGTCATCATACATAAATAGCTTTAAAATCATGAAAATCTTTCATAAGAAATCTTTTAAGGAAAAATCATCATAACATCATCTTGAATATCCTTGTAAACATATCATCAAACTTTGTAAAAACATGTGTCATGTTGCAGGTGAGAATGTACTTACTTTATCGTTAGCTTACTTAACCTTAACGTGATTTGGTGACGGCGCCGCGGTCTCGTAGTGCTCGTTCCTTGAGTGTTCATGCCATTTTCCATTTAAAGATGCAATACATTAATACGTATTATAAAACATCCATGGATATAACATTTATTCATAATCCATAACCATCATCGTAAAAACATGAAATTATCATCACATATATATTTTCATCTCATCCATTCTCACAACATTCATACATATAATACTCGATTACATTACCACATTTTACAAACATATCTCATAATCAACATCATAATATATAAACGCTATTAACATGCTCCCTTAAAAACCAAAACATTTCATACAAACATCTTATTTTCATGCATAAAATCATTTCATTATCTTAAAATCATTTAAATATATATATATATATATATAACATATAACATTTCATAAACAGTTTTCTCATAAAAATTTCATAACATATAAATAAAACACATTCATCTTACATACTCATACATATGCATAATATAACAACTTTTCACGAAAACATCATATTTTCCCCTTGAATAATAATTATATTTTTCATACTTTCAAAATTATACAGTAACATAACAACATATTACTGTGAGGGGTAGAAGACAGAAATATCATTTTTCATTAAGACATTGAAATGACATGAAACTTAGAAAAACATCACATAACATATACATAACATCATATATATAAAAAAAAAATGTCAAGACAAAATACAATACCTAACGAGGAGAAGAATTTCTTTTCAAAAACACCAAAAACCGAATTCATACCTGGAAATATCTTCTCAAAACCCCTTGATATCAATTAACGAAACAAGACCTTTCTTTCAATATACTCAGAAAATTTTCGTGGAAGAGAGAGAAATTTCGTGAGAAGAGAAGAGGATGAGGGAAACAAATGTGAGAATGTCTTAGAATTTTTTTTTTTTAGAGAGAGAAACGTGAGAAGGAGAGAAAATAAAACAAAAAGGGAAACGTTAAAATTTTTAACGACTTAAACACAATTGATGGGAATTCAATTCCCATCATTAAGTCAGAATTTTCTGACTGTTGAGGGACTGAATGGCGTGGAGAAAAGGAGAGAAAGAAGGAAAGTCAAATCTCCCATTCATTACTTACTGTGTTTTGCCCATTTAAAATTGGAAACTATTTAAATTGACACAAATCATGTAAGTCAAACCCCTTTTATTTCCTTAACTAATAAAATCCTTCCATTAATATGCCAATTAATCACAATTAAATCACCCAATTAACATAATTGTCTTAGCCATAAATTGGGAGAGATTTCTGCTGACCGTTTGTCAGCCGTGTTTGGCCTGCCGATTGTCTCCTTCGGCCTGCCGGTTCCAGCAAGTTCGGCCTGCCGATGGGTTTCTTCGGCCTGCCGATCTCGGGCAAGATGTTCGGCCTGACGATCTGTCATTAATTGACATACAATAAAACATTCATACATTATTGCATCATAAATAATCATATATTGCATCATAAATAAACATATACTTAAAATTTTACATGAACACTAGAGCACAACGATCCCATGCGATCGTCACCTGTCACAAAACTTAACATAAAAAGTTAGTAACATGCACATCACATATCATATAATATAACTAAATTTATTAATAAAATTCCTTAGCAATGTTACTAACTTAACGTGGTCCGTTACATAAAGTAGGCGGGTGTTACAATTCTCCCCACCTTATAAAAGTTTCGTCATCGAAACTTAGAATAAATGCGGATACAAAGCTTTCATGTTATCTTCACGTTCCCATGTAGCTTCTTCAACTTGTTGATTTCACCATAATACCTTGACCAATGGGATTTCTTTATTCCTCAAAGTCTTGGTTTTCCGATCGAATATCTTCGTTGGCTTTTCTTCATAACTTAAGTCTTCTCGTATCTCGATCACTTCTGGCTCAATCACATGCGTAGGGTCCGAAACATACTTCTTGAGCATAGAGACATGAAATACATCCTGCATTGCAGACATTTCAGAAGGAAACTTCAGCTGATAAGTTACTTTGCCTATTCTTTTAACAACTTCATAAGGACCGATGAATCTTGGGCTTAATTTGCTTTTCTTTCCAAATCTAGTAACTCCTTTCATTGGTGCAACTTTCAAGAACACATATTCGCCCACAGTGAACTCTAAAGGTCTTCTTCTTTTGTCAGCATAGCTCTTTTGACGGCTTTGGGTGGTCTCCATTCTTCTTTTTATCAACTTTATCATCTCAGACGTTTCATTCACAAAGTCGGTTCTTCCAGCATCAACACTTTCCATCAACTTCTTTTCACCAGCTTCGTGCCAACATATAGGTGACCTACATTTTCGTCCATACAGCGCTTCATATGGTGCCATTCCAATTGTCGCCTGAAAGCTGTTGTTGTAAGCAAACTCTGCTAACGGCAACATTTTACACCAGCTGGTCTTAAAATCGAGAGAACTTGCCCGCAACATATCTTCTAGAATCAAATTCGTCCTCTCTGTCTGGCCGTCAGTCTGAGGATGAAAAGCTGTGCTGAAATGAAGCCTAGTTCCCATCGTAGTCTGGACGCTCTTCCAAAACTTAGATGTGAACCTACCATCACGATCTGAGATAATTGACTTGGGAATCCCATGAAGTCGTACAATCTCCTTAACATAGAGTTCCGCTAGCCGTTCCATAGAGTAAGTGATCTTGATAGGAATGAAATGCGCCGTCTTTGTCAGCTGATCCACAACTACCCAAATTGCATCATAACCATTCATTGTTCTGGGTAAGCTGGTAATGAAATCCATTGCTATTTCTTCCCATTTCCATTCTGGTATTTGGATAGATTGCAGTTCACCACCAGGTTTCTGATGTTCAGCCTTTACTTGCTGACATGTCATACATTTCTTCACATACTTTGCAACATCACATTTCATTCCAAACCACCAGAAGTTACCCTTTAGATCATTATACATCTTTGTTGCACCTGGATGAATAGAGTAAGGAGTGTCATGAATTTTTGCCAAGATCCTTTCCCTTAAATCATCAACATTGGGAACACATAAACGGTCCTTAAGGTACAGAGTTTCGTCATCCGCAATACGAAACTCTTGACATTTTCCTTCTTTCATTTCTTGCTTGATTCTTACAAGGCTTACATCGTCATCTTGCTTACTCCAAATTTCATCATACATTGTCGGAGCAAGAGAGAGTGCTGATAACTGGCCTGCTACAAGTTCTAAATCGAAGTCTAGAATTTCCTTCCTTAAAGGTGGAGATGTTGCTTGCATCGACATCAACGTGGCAACTGACTTCCTACTTAAAGCATCAGCTACTCGGTTAGCTTTACCAGGATGATAAAGGATTTCACAATCATAATCCTTTACCAGCTCTAGCCATCTTCGTTGCCTCATGTTCAGGTCTCTTTGCGTGAAGAAGTACTTTAGACTTTGATGATCAGTGAAGATCTTGCATTGGACCCCATACAAATAGTGTCTCCATATCTTCAACGCAAAAACAACTGCTGCTAACTCGAGATCATGAGTAGGATAGTTCTTTTCGTAGTCTTTCAGTTGTCTTGAAGCATAAGCAATCACCTTTTCATTCTGCATCAGCACAGCTCCTAGGCCCATCTTGGATGCATCACTGTAGATTACAAACCCATCATTTCCCTCAGGAATTGCCAACACTGGAGCCGTCGTTAATCTTTTCTTCAGTTCTTGAAAACTCTTTTCGCATGCATCCGTCCATTCATACTTCTTTCCTTTGCGAGTCAAGTTTGTGAGTGGAGCTGCTATCTTAGAGAAATCTTCTACAAATCTCCGATAGTAACCTGCTAGACCCAAGAAGCTCCTTATTTCACTTGCATTCATCGGTTGCTTCCAGTTGAGTACAGCTTCTACTTTAGCAGGGTCCACCATTATTCCATCCTTTGAAATAACATGTCCCAGGAATGACACTTTATCAAGCCAAAACTCGCATTTGGAGAACTTAGCATACAGCTGGTGTCTTCTTAGAATCTCCAGCACAATCCTTAAATGCTCCTCATGTTCTTCTTGATTCTTAGAGTAGACAAGAATATCATCGATAAATACAACAACAAATTTATCGAGGAAATCCTTGAATACCCTGTTCATCAAATCCATAAAGGCAGCAGGTGCATTCGTCAGACCGAAAGGCATAACCACAAATTCATGGTGACTATACCTCGACCTGAAAGCAGTTTTGGGGATATCTCCTTCTTTAATCTTCAACTGGTGATAACTTGATCGTAGATCAATCTTTGAGAACACCGATGCACCATTGAGCTGATCAAACGAATCATCAATTCGAGGCAACAGATACTTGTTCTTGATTGTCACCTTGTTCAGTTCTCTGTAGTCAATGCAGAGTCTCATAGTGCCATTCTTCTTCTTCACAAATAAAACTGGAGCACCCCATGGTGAGTGACTAGGCCTGATAAATCCCTTGTCCAGTAGCTCCTTTAATTGCGTGTGAAGCTCCTTTAATTCTACTGGGGCCATTCTATAAGGCGCTTTAGAGATTGGTTCGATGCCTGGAGCGAGCTCAATCTCAAATTCAACTTCACTTTCTGGCGGTAGACTTGTTAGGTCATTAGGAAACACATCCTCATATTCATGAACAACATTCACATCTTCAATTCGTACCTTTCCTTCTTGGCTTTTGTCTACAACATTTGCCAGATAGCCCGTGCAGCCACTTGCTAGAAGCTTCCTTGCTTTCATTGCCGATAGGAACATACTGGGTTTCTTTCTGGTCTCGCCAACGCACACGAATTTCTGATCACCTTTAGGATGGAAGATCACCTTCGTTTCTGACATTCGATTGAGGCATTATACTTGCTTGGGAAATCCATCCCAAGAATCATGTCGTAATCATGCATGTCGATCACAATGAGGTCGACAAAAAGTTCCCTATTAGAAATCCATAGGGGTACTGTACGCAAACAATGCGTGGATAATATCACTTCCCCGGAGGGTAGTGTCGTAGTGAATCCCTGTCTCATAGGTTCTAAATGAACCCCTAACTTCTTAGCATGTGACATAGATACAAAAGAATGCGTGGCACCCGTATCAAAAAGAACATAAACATCATTACATATGCTTGTTATCTGACCTGTGACCACATTGGAGGCTTCAGCAGCCACTTGTTCTTTTGTCATGGCATAGATTCGGGCATTTGTCGGTGGAGCTTCAAGTCTCCCTTGACTAATTAGTGGCCCTTCAAGGGAGGCTTGCATCTAAAGCAACTAGGCTTGAGGAGAAGGTCGCTGCGGGGCATTAGCATTCATCAGCTTGGGGCAATTCTTTACGAAGTGGTCTTCACACCCACATATGAAACATTGGTTTGTCCCCAATCGGCATTCCCCTGGATGCCTCTTTCCACATTTGGCACACGGTTGGAATCGCCTGTCATTGTTGTTGCGCTGACCATCATTGTTCCTTTTGTTGTCATGGCCCTGCTGTTGTTGAGGATTGCCCTTCCTCTTGTTATTCCTCTAGTTCTGACTGTTGTTGTTGTTGTTGTTGTTGTTCCTGTGAGGAGGGCGGTTCTGGTTGTTGGTATTGTTGGCTTGCTGGTTGGGCTGAGGTTGATTCCTTCTTAGCTTTGACAGATGGAACTCAGCACATTGAGCTCTCATGACAACCTGTTCTTGTGTCCTTGGCAGACTTGCCCCATCAACAATTGCAGCAATATCTGGCCTAAGGGCTTTGATCAGCCTTCTGACCCTTTCATCTTCGTTCATAACCATCCCAGGACATAGATGAGCAAGCTGTTCGAACTTTGTCACCACATCGATGACTGTCATATCCCCCTGGCATAGGCTTTCGAACTCCTCATAATGCTTCCTTGTAACATTCATGTGGAAGAACTTTGTGTTAAAGTCGTGAACAAAATCAGCCCATGACATCTCTTCAATATTTCTGCTTTGTTCGATACCGTCCCACCATATCCTGGCCTCCATGGTAAGGCAGTACGAGGCACATAGGACCTTCTCGTTGTCCATGAAATCCATAAGTCGTAAGGTGGCCTCAATCGTCTTCAACCATCCTTGAGTGACTAACGGGTCCTTCGAACCTCAAAGTCAATTGGCTTGACTCTCTTCCATCTGACCAGAAGAGGTTCCTGATAGGCTGCTCTTGGTTCAGCAGCAGGAGCTGGGACTTCGTTTACTTGTACTTGTGGCTGCGGAGGAGGAGGAGGCACATCATTGCCTCGTTGTTCACCATTCTGGCCGTTGGCCCTTAATGCTGCTATTTTCCTTCGTTGATCCTCCAACTGTCTTTGTAGTTCCGCAATCATCATCACGAGTCTTTTGTTGGTCTGGGTGCGGGTCTGCATTCTTCTGTGGCCGTCCATCGTAATTTCCTAAAATAACTAGGACTTAGAAATAATCTTCCATTTATGAGACAGGTTTTCACTACTATGTCATTTAATCATTAATCAATCAAACCTTAATCTTATCATCATACTTGCGTCACTACATCTATCTTAATAACATACTTACTTGGAGGACTTAGATTGACGTGTGGTGATATGAATTGTAATTGGAAGATTCGCTCTGATACCAAAGCCTGTAACGCCCCTTAGATCGGACGTCACAGATGTCGTTACATTCATACGTTCATGCTTGCATAAACTCAAAACAATTAATAATATCAAACTTAAACTTACATAACCAGGATCCATTCATACGTTTTTTTTTTTAAAAACTTAACATTGATTAGAATAACATCGTTTAATTTTATTCCATATCATAATTTACTCAATTATACTTAAATTAATCATAAGCTTGTTTAATAATATAGGTTTGTCAAGTTGAAAAAAATCAGAACGTAACAAAACATCACAACACATCTCATTAAACATCAAATCGTTTAAAACTTACTTGCTCCCACAGTTCGGCAGGCCGAACTTGGGACTTCGGCATGCCGAACATAATCAGCAGGCCGGAGTTCCTTCAACAGGCAGGCCGACAGAGGCTTTGCAATTCGGACTAAAAGTTCATCCATGTTTGGCAGGCCGAAAATCATGATCGGCAGGCCACACTTTTGGACTTCTGCAGACCGGCCACAGAGTTCGGCAGGCCGTCCGAGACCAAGTTCCTTTGGAAAACTAAATTTAAAACATACCAACTTTACGTAAAACATAGCGGAAGTTCATAATTCATAATAGAAATGATAAAATAACTTATAAAACCATAATATAAGTAGTCTTAAAACTTAACATGAAAATATACTCAAAAAATATATATAACTTGTTAAAATCATAAAATCATTTTTTTTTCTTGGCGTGCTTCCGGTTACAATTCATCGTTCATGTTGCTCACATGCCTTCCCATGTCCTCCTCCTAGTCCATGATTTTCTTACCCTTATTTGAAACATGACAAAAAACATTATTAAGCTAGGGCTTAGTAAGTACATATATTCTTACAATTTAAAACATTTCATAAAAATCATCGTCCTCATCATCATTATCATCATATCATAAAAGTGCCTTAAGCACAATTTCATAGAACATATCTTTCATAATGTTGACCATTTTAAAACTTAATCCATTTTATCTTAAGGGCCCAAGTGTTGCACCATAAACATCATCATAGGCGCGCCATCATGAGAGGAGAAGGGTAGCTAATCCCAAACCAAACATGACATCATAACATAACATTTCATAACATTGGGTGTGCACACTTATTAGGTGATACATATATACATACTTTTCATACTTTGAAACATGTCATCATCATACATGAATATCTTTAAAATCATGAAAATCTTTCATAAGAAATCCTTTAAGGAAAAATCATCATAACATCATCTTGAATATCCTTGTAAACATATCATCAAACTTTGTAAAAACATGTGTCATGTTGCAGGTGAGAATGTACTTACTTTATCGTTAGCTTACTTAACCTTAACATGATTTGGTGATGGCGCCGCAGTCTCGTAGTGCTCGTTCCTTGAGTGTTCATGCCATTTTCCATTTAAAGATGCAATACATTAACACGTATTATAAAACATCCATGCATATAACATTTATTCATAATCCATAACCATCATCGTAAAAACATGAAATTATCATCACATATATATTTTCATCTCATCCATTCTCACAACATTCATACATATAATACTCGATTACATTATCACATTTTACAAACATATCTCATAATCAACATCATAATATATAAACGCTATTAACATGCTCCCTTAAAAACCAAAACATTTCATACAAACATCTTATTTTCATGCATAAAATCATTTCATTATCTTAAAATCATTTAAATATATATATATATATATATATATAACATATAACATTTCATAAACAGTTTTCTCATAAAAATTTCATAACATATAAATAAAAAACATTCATCTTACATATTCATACATATGCATAATATAACAACTTTTCATGAAAACATCATATTTTTCCCTTGAATAATCATTATATTTTTCATACTTTCAAAATTATACAGTAACATAACAACATATTACTGTGAGGGGTAGAAGACAGAAATATCATTTTTCATTAAGACATTGAAATGACATGAAACTTAGAAAAACATCACATAACATATACATAACATCATATATAAAAAAAACATCAAGACAAAATACAATACCTAACGAGGAGAAGAATTTCTTTTCAAAAACACCAAATGAATTCATACCTGGAAATATCTTCTCAAAACCCCTTGATATCAATTAACGAAACAAGACCTTTCTTTCAATATACTCAGAAAATTTTCGTGGAGGAGAGAGAAATTTCGTGAGAAGAGAAGAGGATGAGAGAAACAAATGTGAGAATGTCTTAGAATTTTTTTTTTGAGAGAGAGAAAACGTGAGAAGGAGAAAAAATAAAAAAAAAAGAGAAACGTTAAAATTTTTAACGACTTAAACACAATTGATGGGAATTCAATTCCCATCATTAAGTCAGAATTTTCTGACTGTTGAGGGACTGAATGACGTGGAGAAAATGAGAGAAAGAAGGAAAGTCAAATCTCCCATTCATTACTTACTGTGTTTTGCCCATTTAAAATTGGAAACCATTTAAATTGACACAAATCATGTAAGTCAAACCCCTTTTATTTCCTTAACTAATAAAATCCTTCCATTAATATGCCAATTAATCACAATTAAATCACCCAATTAACATAATTGTCTTAGCCATAAATTGGGAGAGATTTCTGCTGACCGTTTGTCAACCGTGTTTGGCCTACCGATTTTCTCCTTCGGCCTGCCGGTTCCAGCAAGTTCGGCCTGCCGATGGGTTTCTTCGGCCTGTCGATCTCGGGCAAGATGTTCGGCCTGCCGATCTGTCATTAATTGACATACAATAAAACATTCATACATTATTGCATCATAAATAATCATATATTGCATCATAAATAAACATATACTTAAAATTTCACACGAACACTAGAGCACAATGATCCCATGCGGTCGTCACCTGTCACAAAACTTAACATAAAAAGTTAGTAACATGCACATCACATATCATATCATATAACTAAATTTATTAATAAAATTCCTTAGCAACGTTACTAACTTAACGTGGTCCGTTACATAAAGTAGGCGAGTGTTACATAATGAATGTAAACAAATACACTTAGTAAATGGGATTTAAAATAATGATAAAAATGAACATAAGGACATGATGCCATATCAGAGATCGGGTCGTGTAGCATGCGACCTTAAGGGCAGGTCCCGGAATTTAGCTAGGCTACTTCAGTGGTGATTACTATGGTTTGCCCAAGAAAGATAAAAAGCTATTTCCTAGACAAACTGATTTTGATAAGATTTATTTAGATTTATTTTATCTATCAAATTCTATTTTCTAAATTATTTTTTTGAAAGATGAATTTTTCAATTTAAATTATTTGTTGGTTTTTAAAATATAGTCCTACTGAGCCTTTCGCTCACTTTTTATTTGTTTTCAAACCTTTCCCCCTCTAGGTGGAATCCAACTTAGGACTGACAGAGAGTCTGTTGAAAAATAGTACGCAGCAGAATTTTAAAAAAATTTACATCAAAGTATTTTTTAAAACACAAGTTTGACATGCTATATGCATAAATTAAACAGATCTTACTAACCTTTGATTGCCGAAGAACCCTCGCAAAACATGAAGAGAAGGAACATTCCAGAAGAGCCTCAACCAACTGGTCTTCTTTGCTATTATCTATCCATGACCGGAGTGAGTGTGGGCTCACACGTACAGCTCTTGCACCAGGTGACTCTCCTTCCAACCAATCAAGAAAACCCAAAGTAAGTGTTTGTGATTGTGAACAAAAGCTCTCAAGGAGTTTTCAAATTCTCAACAACAGAGTATCACTCTTAATCTCTCAATTGATTTGAATAACTCTTAAAACTTACTCCCTATTTATAGAGGTTGGTCCTAGGGTCATTCCTTATCAGATTAGGTCTCAAAATTCAAAACAAAATCAAATTCGGATCAATATCTGATAAGATCTGTGTAAAAACGCGTGATCTTATCCTTCGCTCATCGGCAGGCCGAACACGTAGATAGGTAGGCTGAACTATCAAATAAATATCTCTACGAATCTTTTATTTTCCACCCAAGATTCTATAGGATAAAGTCTTAGTTTCAATTCAAATAACCCAATAGAGAAGCTATCTGATTAAAACAACTTTATCTAGATAATCTCTAAGAAAATAAATGAATTCCCAATAATTCTACAAGTTTATCTTGATCTAATTTATCCAAAAATTAAATCAACCGATAAACAGACAAGAATTATCCGATCATAATAATTCAACAAGTCTATCTTGAATTAATTTTTTTATCACAAAATTAATTCAACCGATAAACGGACATGAATTATTTGATTCTTCCAAATTTCAACCAATCTAATAAATCCAACATAAGTTACCAATTATTGGAAAAGCACACCGTATCGTTACAAGATGTTGTGAGCTAGCAAAGGGGACCAAATGGACCTATATAGTTCAAGCTCCTGATAATTGTGAAACCCAATATCCCAAATATACATTTCATAATTATCAACTCCAACGCTACTCCACTAAAAGCTTAGAGCTACACTCTCGAACTAGATAGAATTACGAAGCCCGTGTAGCTATGTCTCCATGACATATCATAGTGTATCGTATCCTCATATGATTATCCATAATCGGCTCAAGGACAAGTTCTGTCTTACCTTCTCGATTATTTTTATCTTATGTTCCATTATCTCAATATCAAAAAACTTACCATCCAAAGACAGTATACCATTCGGTTACACCTATGTATCCAAATGGTTGAGTGCTCTAGTTTTCCAATTACGGGATAACGCATAAAGAGGATATCATTGCTCCTAAAGAGGAGCTATGGATTCCATATCTATGAATAACAAGTCTACGCTATCATGAGTTATGCCTCCAATGTACCAGCATGCTTACCACTATTAAGATGTGGGTGTCACCCTTTGGTACATCAAAAGACATAAGTCAAGACAACTAGCCCACTATTCATCTCAAGATTAAGATACAGTACAAATGATTGTCTAAAGTGAATCGATTTGCCAAGACAGAATTATTAATCCAAATCAATTCAATTCATGTCCCGATCCAACACATTGTCACCTATGACAACGTGCCAATGTTTCTATTCATAGAGTCCACCTCTGATGGTCAAGACAAACCATTTCCCAATAGGGATATGGACAACATAACAATCTTTACATTAATAAAGCGCTCAACTTTATTCCCTCGATTGCAGATCTTATGATTTAGACTATCACCTTAAGAATCGTGTCCTCCACATAATCTGTCCATCATATGCCCAATTCTTAAGGTTTAGACCGACAGTCTCAGACTATCGTTTGCTTAACATACATTCAACAAATATGAACGTAAAGAGGATAAGATTTGGAATATATATGTAAGTAATAAATAAATTATTTATTGATAAAAATGTCTCCAAAAACTTATTACATTTTTACTCCTTAGGGCATACATGTCTAACAATCTCCCACTTGCACTAAGTGGGTAAATATGGCAAATCTCACATCCCCATAGCTTCCACATGCCTCTCGAAGACTCTCCTAGTAAGTGTCTTCGTAAATAGATCAGCTAAATTGTCCTCTGATGCGATCTTGCACACCGTGACATGCCCGCCCTCAATGAAGTCCTTTATCACATGATACTTCTGATCAATATGCTTACTCTTCTTGTGAAATCTTGGTTCCTTAGCATTAGCTATCGCCGCACTGTTATCACAGTACAGTGATACCGCTTTATCCATACCAGGAACTACCTCAAGATCCCCAAGGAACTTGCGGAGCCACACTACTTCTTTCGAAGCATCACTAGCTGCCACATACTCGGCCTCCATCGTTGAATCCAAAGTGCAATCTTGCTTCGTACTTCTCCAACTGATGGCACCGCCACCCAGAGTAAACACAAACCCCGAAGTCAATTTCCTAGAATCAAGACTAGATTGAAAATCCAAATCAGTGTATCCTAGAGGAGTTAAATCTTCACCCGAATACACAAGTATATACCCTCGAGTCCTTCTCAGGTACTTAAAAATATGCTTAACCATAATCCTGGATCCGCCTAAAATTGACTTATAATCCCGACCGCGTAACTAATATCCAGTCATGTGCAAAGTATAGTATACATGAGACTACCCACTGCCGAAGCATTAGGCACCTTCTTCATGTATTCTCTTTCTTCATAAGACTTTGGAGAGTCTTTTTTAGAAAAAGTAATTCCAGACCTAGATGGTTGCCCACCTTTCTTGGAATCCTACATTGCAAACCTCCTGAGAATTTTATCAATGTTGTCGGCCTGGGACAAAGCTATCATTTGTTCTTCCTATCCCAAAAGATCTGGATACCGAGAACAAAATTAGCCTCACCCAAGACCTTCATGTCAAACTGCTTGGTTAACTATAATTTGACCGATGACAATGCCCCAATGTCATTACCAATTAGCAGAATGTCATTTACATAGAGCAGTAGAAAAACCACCTTCCCATCCTTTATGTGTTTGTAAACACATGGTTCATCCACATTTTGTGAGAACCCATAAGGTTTGATCACCTGATCAAATCTTATGTTCCAAGAATGAGAAGCCTGCTTAAGTCCATAAATAGACTTCAGCAGTTTACAAACCTTACCCTCTTGACCCGTGACCTTAAACCCATCTGGTTGTTCCATATAAATGGACTCATCAAGATAGCCATTCAGAAAAGCCATCTTGACATCCATCTGTCAAATCTCGTAGTCGAGAGCGGTAGCTATGGACAAGAGAATCCGGATGGACTTAAGCATGGCTATAGGCGAAAAGGTTTCCTTATAATCGATTCCTTCCTTTTGCGTATAACCCTTAGTTACCAGTCTAGCCTTAAAGGTTTCGACCTTTCCATCCACTCCGCTTTTCCTCTTGTAGATCCACTTACACCCTATGGGTTTTACCCCTTCAGGAAGATCCACAAGCTCCCAGACCTGATTAGTCTCCATAGACTTCATCTCTATGTTCATGACCTCTGTCTAGAGTTTTGAATCAACATCCTCTATAGCTTCTGCATAAGTATAAGGATCCCTATCATGTTTATTTGGTTCAGCCAAGAAGACCTCCCCATTGAACATATACTTTTCAGGTTGACGTCCAATCCTCCCACTACCCCGAAGGCCCTTAGGTTGTTGTTCAGGTTTGTTTGGTTTTTCTACACTAATCGGAATGGTTTCATTCAAAACCTCTAGAGTGATCGGATCACTCCTTAACTCCTCAAGCACCATTTTGCTTCGAGGTTTAAAGTCGTCCATGTAACTCTCCTCAAGGAAAGTTGCATTAGTTGAAACCACGACTTTATTTTCCTTTGGGTTATAAAAATAACCCCCTTTAGTCCCTTTTAGATATCCTACAAACATGCAAACTTCTGAACATGCTTCCAACTTATTCGGATCATTAAACAGAACATGAGCTAGACATTCCCATATGCGAATATGGTTTAAGGATGTCTTCCTACCCATCCACAACTCATGAGTTTTAGGGACTGATTTTGAAGGCACATTGTTCAAAAGATAACATGCAGTTTGAAGTGCATATCCCCAAAAGGATAAAGGCAATATTGAATAACTCATCATGGACCTGATCATGTCCAACAAAGTCCTATTTCTTCTCTTCACTACGCCATTCTGCTGTAGAGTGCCTGGCGCAGTCAAGTGGGCCAAATTCCCATTCTCTAATAAGCGTTCCAAGAACTCATCAGAAAGGTATTCCCCACCTCGATCGGATCAAAATGCCTTTATAGGTCTACCCAATTGCTTTTCCACTTCAGCCCAAAACTCCCTCAACTTGTCAAAAGTTTTGCTTTGGTGGTGCATCAGGTACACATACCCATATCTTGAGCAATCGTCAATAAAAGTGATAAAGTAATCATACCCTCGTCGTGCCTGGATGTTCATCGGTCTGCAAACATCACTATGCACAAGTTCTAGAACCCCTTTGGCCCTATTGCCCTTAGACCCGAATTGTTTTTTGGTCATTTTACCCTCCAAACAAGATTCACATTAAGGTATAGATTCCACCTTTAAGTGACTTAAAGGTCCATCCCTTACCAACCTTTGAATTCTATTCAGGTCAATATGACCAAGGCGCAAATACCAAAGATAAATCTTATTAGAGTAAGAAGTTTGAAGTCTTTTAGAGTTATTATCACTCGTCTCAGCATTAAGTAATAAGTCCATCTTAGGTTTGATAAAATATAGATTATTTTGCATCCATCCAAAACAGGTAAAAGATTTGTTTTTACAAATCACCACTTTATCATTAAAAGAAACCAAGTAGGAGTCTTTAAATAAACAAGCTACAGAAATTAAACTCCTTTTAAATTTAGGAACATAAAAACAATTTTTTTAAATTTAGGAACATAAAAACAATCTTACAAAAATGAATTCCTATAATTATCAAAATAAAGATGGACATCTTCCACTGCTTCCGCTGAGACCAATGATCCATCGCCGATCTGAAGCGTGAAGTCTTCATGCAACAGACTTCGCATTTCTTTGAACCCCTATAGAGAAGCACAAACATGATTAGTTACACCGTAATCTATGACCTAAATGTCACTTGATTCCTCAACTAAACAAGTTTCTAAATTTAGAAGATCACACCTACCTCCTTTGGAAAGGAAGTCCCTGTAATGCTTCTTTATATGCCCGACCTTTCCACAGAAGAAGCACTTAAGCTACTTCGGGTTCTTCTTCTTCTTCTTCTTGCTCTTGGTGGTAGCAGGAATAAAAGACTTCCCATTTTGGGCCCGTTGCTTCTCTCTATTCCTAGAGTTAGGATTGGAACCAGAAGCAGCTACCATGTTGGCCTCACCACCCGCAAGAGACTCCCTGATCAACAGTTCAAACTCCTGTAACTGTTTCATTAATTTTGTCAAGGTCATATCCCCTCTATTGTTTAAATTAAAAGTAGCTCTAAACGGAATAAATTCCTTTGATAGAGTCTCAAAGACAATAGTCATCTGAGTTTCAACATCGATGTCGGCTCCATTGGTTTGAGCCTCAGTGAGGTAACTCGTGACCAACATCATGTGCTCGTTTATAGATGTCCCCGATCTCTGCCTATAGTTAAGAAGTTTCTGAAGCACCCCTTGCTGCTTTGTTATGGCTTGGCCTCCAAACATATCCTCAAGATTTTCCAAGATCTACTTTGCAGTCTCATAATCCTGATGTTAAGCTTGCAGCATGTTATTCATGCTAGCCATAACATAGCAGCGAGCCTAATCATTAGCATCTTTCCAGCGATCATACGATTGGAATTGCTCATTAGTTGAGTCTCCCGTTGGCTCGGGAGGACAAGGGGTTGTCAGTACATACTTCAGTTTCTCAAAGGAGAGGACGATATCTAGGTTCCGTTTCCAATCATTATAATTCTCTCCAATTAATAGGTTTTGTCAAGAATCGATGATAAAGCATTTTTAGACATTTTTAATCTACAATAAAGAATCATATACCAAACATAAGCAAACATATAATAATAGTTGAGTAAGATAACTCAATCATATAAAAATACAAATGTGTTTATGTGTCAAAATCTTGAAAATATCACAACCTTATAATGATAATTCCCAACTCAGAATTCAACAAGCTCCTAAGGGAGTCATGTCAAATTCAATCAGGAACATGGATCCCCTCCTGATTAATATATGCCATCTAGGACCCGTATGATCTAGCATATATTAATAATCGTTTCTTTGGCCATTAATTTTATTAACAGAGCTCCTAGGGGAGGTTAATAATAAACTTAACGTGAGTGTATAACTATTGTTTCAATATTTTATCCAAGATTTACAATTACCACCTAGGGGTGTGCAACCATAAATCATGCAAAAATACCTTATCCTCTCAGAGATCCAATCTAGTACATGATAGAAATCCCTTCCTACGGGTCGGGACTACTATATTATGCCTATGGACCAACGATGGAGGCCTTAGGTTCTCTCTTCGAACACCTTCTCTCACTCAATCTTTTGAAATCAAGGTTTTATTTTAAGAACATGCATGAACAATTTTAATACAAGCAGCACTCCCTATTCTATGGACATGTTATCAATATACATGGCAAATCATATTATAATGCAGACAAGCAAAGCAATCAATCAAAGCTACAAGCAAAATAATAATAACTGTAATATTATGGTTCCACCCTAGAGAATAGAAAACTAAGATTACAAGAGAATAATCGAGACATATTATCGATTCTTCATCCTTTAATCCTCAAGCTGTATCGTTCTTCATGTAATGCCCATCTTCAAGTCTTTAATCAATCAAGTATGAATCGAATACTTCATATTTTTGGTCTTATCCAAATTTAATGTTTCTCAAAATTGTCCCAAAAATAAAATTAAAACTGCACCTTTTATGGAAATTTTCTAGCACTCAGTCGACAGGCCGATCTGGGTGATCAGCCTGCCAGTCATGCAGGTTCGGCCTGCCGCCAGAGCCACCTAATTTCTACCCCACTGATAGCCTGCTGAACCTCACGTCCAGCCTACTGATCTGTGACCATCGGCCTACCGAACTGTGAGGTTCGGCATGCTGACCGAGCAGAAATCTCCCATTCTAGAAAATACAATTTTTAATGCAATTCATCAATATTATTTTCAACAATTCAAAAACATAAAATTAGAGACTCAAGAAATACCTAAGAGCACCATCATCAATCTTCTAGATCTGTCTTCTCGATCTGTCTTTTTTGAATAATTATTTAATTACAAAATTCTTACAAATTTAAAATTGAATAATAATTCCTAGACGGAGAAGATAGTCTGCCATCTAATTACGTGAAAAACCTAGATACACATTCTAAACTCTAAGGAACCATAACCGGTATAAATTAATTAATTAATAAATAATTAAATAATGATTTAATCAACCATAATTAATTAATGAACATTCACCACATAACCTGTAACACCCACCTATTTTTATGTAACGGATCACGTTAAGTTAGTAACAACGTTATGGAAAATAATTTGTGTTATACGATATGACTTATAATTTTAATGTTACTAACTTTTTATGTCAAGTTTTGTGACAGGTGACGACCGCATGGAATCGTTGTGCTCAAGTGTTCATGACTATTTTAATGTATGTTTAATTATGATGCATGATGAATTGAATGTTTTAATGTATGGCATTTAAGGACAGTTTAGCAGGCCAAACTTTCAAGTTCGACAGGCCGAATAGTCTGCCCAAGATCGGCAGGCCGAACGTGGTGGAACCGGCAGGCCAAAGTAGAAAATTGGTAGGCCGAACACAACTGACGAGCAGTCAGCAGAAATCTCTCCAAATTTATGGCTAAGATAATTACGTTAAATGGGTGATTAATTGGCACAATAATGGAATATTTTGTCAGTTAAGGAAATTAAAAGGTTGACTTCACATTGATTTGTGTCATTTTAAATGGTTTCCTATTTTATGAGGGCAAAACATGGTAAGTGATGAGTGATTGTTTGACTTCCCTCTTTTCTCTCCTTCCTCCACGCCAATGAGCCATCAATGAGTCAGAAAAATTCTGACTTCATGGAGGATAATGAATTTTCATTATGCTCCTTACGTTAAAAAAATTTTAACGCTCTTTCCTCAGATTTTCTCTCTTCTTCTCACATATTCTCTCTCTCATTCTATGATGTTTTCTTTTCCCTCCTCTTCTTCACGTTTCTCCTCTCTTTCTTCTCCTTGTTTACTTGAGATTATTTGAAAGATAAAGTTATATTTTCGTTGGTTGAATTCAAGGATTTTGAGAAGAAAGTTTTGAAGGTAAGAATTCATATTTTTTTTCGGTATCTGAAAAGCATTTCTCTTCCTCAATTCGTCTGCAATATCTTCGTCTAGGTATTGTAGTTTGCTCTGAGTTTTTATTATGATGTTCATGTATGTATTATGTGATGTTTTTCCAAGTTTCATGTCATTTCAGTGTTTCTATGAAAAATATGAATTTTCTATCCTCTACCCCTCATAGTAAAATATTACTGTTTAACTTTGATGCATGAAAATGTAATGTTTATTCAAGAGGTAAATGAATGATGTTTTTTCATGAAAGTTGTCAAGAAGGTGCATGTATAATGTATGATGAGTGTATATTTTATGTTATGAAATTTCTATGAGAAAATTGTTTTAACAATGTTGTTTTTGGATTTTTGTTTTATAAAATGTTTTATATGTTTAAATGATTTTTATTGATGATGAAATAATTTTATGATATTGAAATACATGATAATAAGATGTTTGTATGAATTTTAAAATATATGTATTTTAAAATTATTAGAAAACGTTTTCAAAAGATTTTCATGATTGAAATGTATGTGATGTTATGATGATAATATTTAAGGGAAGCATGTTATGAATAATGTCTATATGTGATGATAATTTATGTGAATTATGATTATATGAGATGAATGTATATGTGATGGTATATGAATGGATGTTTTATGATAAGTATTAATTTTATTGTATTTTTAAATGGATAAATGGCATGAACACTCAAAGAAACGAGCACATCGAGACCGGGACGTCGTCACCAAAACCGTATTAAGGTTAAGTAAGCTAGCTGTTAAGGTAAGTACATTCTCACCTGCAACATGACACGTTTTACAAGGTTTGATGATATGTTCACAATGATATTTATGATGATTTTATGGTTATTTTCCTTAAAGGATTTCTTATGAAAGATTATCATGATTTTAAGTTATGCATGTATGATGATGACATGTTTCAAAGTATGAAAATTATGTATATATGTATCACCTAATAAGTGTTACACACCAATGTTATGAAATGATATGTTATGATGTCATGTTTGGTTTGGGATTAGCTACCCTTCTCCTCTCATGACGGCGCACCTACAATGATGTTCATGGTGCAACACTTGGGCCCTTAAGATAAAATGGAATAAGTTTTAATATGGTCAATGTAATGAAAGATATGTTTCTATGAAATTGTGCTTAAGGTACTTTTATGATATGATGACAATGATGATGATGATGACATATATGAAATGTTTTTAAATGTGAGAATTATATGTACTTACTAAGCATTAGCTTAATCAAGTTTTATGTCATGTTGTAGATAAGGGTAAGAAGATCATGGAATAGGTGGAGGACATGGGAAGGCATGTGAGCATTACGCACGATGAATTGTAACCGAAAGAATGCCAAGAAGAACGTTTTCATGTTTTAAATCAAGTTTTATATTTTGAACATATTTTTATGATAAGTTTTAAGAATACTTGAACTATGGTTTTATACTTTATTTTATCTTTTTAAAGAATTTTGATCTTTCGTAATTTTTTATGAAAAGTTAATTCTGTTTACAAATGAAGTTTTTCTCAAGGATTTTGGCTCGGTCGGCCTATCAAACGTCATGGGTCAGCCTGTCGATGTTTGAAAGTTTGGCCTGCTGATCACGTTTTTGGCCTGCCGGACGATGATGAGTTTTTAAGCCAGATTTGTAAAGCCTCTGCCGGCCTACCGGTTGAGGAACTTTGGCCTGTCGATCATGTTCGGCCTGCCGAATTGTGGGAGCAAGTAATTTTTAAATGATGAGATGATTAAATGAATTATGATGTGATGTTTTTATAAGTTATGATTTTACAATTTGGTATACCTATTCTATAAAAATAAGTTTATGATTAATTTAAAGTATAATTAAATTAATTATGCCATGGAATAAGTTAAACAATGTTGTTAAAAAAAAAGAAGTATGTATGGATCCTGGTTAAGTATGTTTAATTACTTTTACAATTAAAAGTATCGTTTAAGTTTTGTAATAATATTAATGTTTAAAGTCCAAGTAAGTATAAATGTAAGAATGTAACAAGATCTGTGACGTCCGTAAGGGGGGCGCTACATAATCCATGACAACATATATAATATATAGAAACCTAGAGTGCTAACTCTCTATAAAATTCAATTCAAGCATAGGAGAGATGAAGATCACAAAATTTATGCATATAACATGATCACATACTCGTTTATTTATGTAAAAACCATGGCTCTAATACCAATTGTTAGAAAAATAGTACGCAGTAGAATTTTAAAAATTTTACATCAGAGTATTTTTCAAAACACAAGTTTGACATGCTATATGCATAAATTAAACGGATCTTACTAACCTTTGATTGCCGAAGAACCCTCGCAAAACGTGAAGAGAAGTAATGTTCTAGAAGAGCCTCAACCAAATGGTCTTTTTTGCTATTCTCTATCCACGACCGGAGTGAGTTTGGGCTTACACGTACAACTCTTCCACCAAGTGACTCTCCTTCCAACCAATCGAGAGAACCCAAAGCAAGTGTTCGTGATTTGTGAACAAAAGCTCTCAGGGATTTTTCAAATTCTCAACAGCAGAGTATCACTCTTAATCTCTCAATTGATTTGAGTAACTCTTAAGACTTACTCCCTATTTATAAAGGTTGGTCCCAGGGTCATTCCTTGTTAGATTAGGTCTCAAAATTCGAAACAAAATGAAATTCAGAACAATATCTGATAAGATTCGCGTAAAAACGTGTGATCTTATCCTTCGCTCATCGACAGGCCGAACACGTGGATCGGCAGGCCGAACTGTCGAATAAATATCTTTGTGAATTTTTTATTTTCCACCTGAGATTCTATAGGATAAAGTCTTAATTTCAATTCAAATAACCCAATAGACAAGCTATCTGATTAAAACAACTTTATCTAGATAAATTCTAAGAAAATAAATGAATTCCCAATAATTCTACAAGTTTGTCTTGATTTAATTTATCCAAAAATTAAATCAACCGATAAACAGACAAGAATTATCCGATCTTAATAATTCAACAAGTTTATCTTGAATTAATTTTTTTATCACAAAATTAATTCAACCGATAAACAGATATGAATTATTTGATTCTTCCAAATTTCAACCAATCTAATAAATCCAACATAAGTTACCAATTATTTGAAAAGCACACCGTATCGTTACAAGATGTTGTGAGCTAGCAAATAGGACCAAATGGACCTTTATAGTTCAAGCTCTAGATAATTATGAAACTTTATATCCCAGATATACATTTCATAATTATCAACTCCAATGCTACTCCACTAAAAGCTTGGAGCTGCACTCTCGAACTACATAGAATTACGAAGTCCGTGTAGCTAAGTCTCCATGACATGTCATAGTGTATCGTATCCTCATATGATTATCTATAATCGGCTTAAGGAGAAGTTCTATCTTACCTTCCTGGTTATTTTTATCTTACGTTCCATTATCTCACTATTAAAAAACTTACCATCAAAAGACAGTATACCATTTGGTTACACCTATGTATCCAAATGGTTGAGTGCTCCAGTTTTTCAATTGTAGGATAATGCATATAAGAGGATATCACTACTCCTAAAGAGGAGCTATGGATTCCATATCTATGAATAACAAGTCTATGCTATCAAGAGTCATGCCTCCAACATACCGGCATGCATGCCACTATTAAGATGTGGGTGTCACCCTTTGGTACATCAAAAGACACAAGTCAAGACAACAGGCTCACTATTCATCTCAAGATTAAGATACAGTACAAATGATTGTCTAAAGTGAATCGATTTGCCAAGACAGAATTATTAATCCAAATCAATTCACTTCATGTCCTGATCCAACACATCATCACCTATGACAATGTACTAATGTTTCTATTCACGGAGTCCACCTCGATGGTCAAGAGAAACCATCTCCCAATAGAGATATAGACAATATAACAATCTTTATATGACGAAAGTGCCCAACTTTATTCCCTCGATTGCGGATCTTATGATTTAGACCATCACCTTAAGAATCATGTTTTTCGCACAATCTGTCCATCATATGCCCAATTCTTAAGGTTTAGACCGATAGTCTCAGACAATTGTTTGCTTAACATACATTCAATAAATATGAACGTAAAGAGGACAAGATTTAGTATATATATATATAAACATTAAATAAATTCTTTATTAATAAAAATGTCTTCAAAAACTTATTACATTTGTACTCTTTAGGGCATACATGTCAACAAAGTCCACCGACCGGACTCGCGAGCTATAGAAGACCCTGAGTAGGTTATTATAAAAATTTTGTCAAGGCATGTATTATTTTAACTTTTCTTTCTATGTGGTTGTAATTTAAATATTGTTGATATTATGTGTGTGCACAAGTTATGGGTTGGTGGGACCCAACACATTCTCATTCCCTATCATTTTATTTTATTTTACTTTATTTTGTTTAATCCTTTATTTAATTATTATAAATATTTTCTTAAAAGGGTTTTAAATTATCACCTCCTTCATAGATAATTAAAGTCCTTAACTTATGTTTTAACTAAATTTTTGCTTAATTAACCTTATTAATCTACCACATCACCTCAGTACAACAGGGTGTGACAAGTCTATATATAATCTTTCATATTCATTTCAGTATGTCTATCAAGTAACTGACATGTCATAATCCAATGGTTATCATTTAATCATGTTTTTAATATTAATTATTTATTTAATAGGTATTAACTACTAATAGCAGTTATTGGCCACAAACGTGTGGCAGTTAATCACACGTCTCGCATTCTCGCACTTGGCCAATTAACTGCTATTATCTCAATCATAATGCATCCAAAATGATAGTTAACATTCGATTGTGATATTCATCATAATACCATATAGTATGACAAATTGTTAAGTATGAGTTATGGCGGTCATGTACTATTAATGCTAAACACTTCCTTCCATACACTACAACATTTACAATTTACTATACAAGGTTCATAATAGATATATATAAACATAATCCCATAATGGTCCATGATAATGTCTAATAAAGACTTTTCTTGTTTAAATTAAAACAATATCATGTGTACACTATCATGAGAAAAAAAAACATAATGTATGTCATAAACACATAATAGAGCTCAGAGTGTCATTATAATTATCAAATATCATTACAACCAAGACCTATCCTAAGAACATGTTCCTTAAATAATTTTGGTTGTAGACTTTTCGTCAAGGGGTCTGCTATCATAAGATCAGATTTGATATGCTCAATAGACACTCTATGTTTCTGAACCTCCTCCTTAATGGTAAAATACTTTAATTCCATATGCTTGGCACCTCTTGAGTATTTGTCGTTCTTGGAGAAAGATACTGCTGTAGAATTGTCAGAATAAATTCTCAGCAGCTTGGTAATGGTGTTAACAACCTCAAGTCCTGAGATAAAGTTCTGCAGCCATAATGCATGAGTTGTGGCCTCAAAACATGTCACAAATTCTGCTTCCATCGTGGATGAAGCAATGACAGTCTATATGGCACTTTTCCATGATACTGCTCCTTCGGCTAATAGAAATAGGTAACCAAAAGTGGACTCTCTGCTATCAAGGCATCCACCAAAATCTGAATCTGTGTATCTAGTCACTTCCAAATGATTGGATCTTCTGTATGTGTACATATAATTCTTTGGTCCTTACAAGTACCTCAAAACTTTCTTTGTAGCCTTCCAATGATCAATTCTAGGATTACTTTGATACCTACCTAACATTCCAACCGTAAAACTGATGTCCGGTCGAGTACAGGTCTGCAAGTACATCAAACTTCCAACAACAGAGGCATATGGAATTGATTCCATATTTTTTTAAGTTCCACATCATCCTTTGGACATTGCATGAGACTAAATTTGTCACCTTTCTATGTGGGAACAACCCTAGGTGAACACATAATCATATTGAATTTTTCTAGAATTTTCTCAATATAGTTCCTTTGAGACAATCCCAACAGTCCCTGTGATCTGTCACAAAATATTTCTATTCCAATCACATAAGATGCCTCTCCCATATCTTTCATTTCAAAATTCTCAAAGAGAAAATCTTTTGTCTCACGCATTATGCTTAAGTCATTAGCTGCAAGTAAGATATTATCAACATATAGGACTAAGAACATGAACTTCCTCCCACTAATCTTTTGGTATATACATCGATCAACGGTGTTTTCCTTAGAACTAAAAGATGTAATAATAGTATTGAACTTGATTTACCATTGTTGTGAGGCTTGCTTAAGTCCATATATTTACTTCTTAAGTTTACACACCAAATGACCTTTACTTTTTATGGAAAAACCCTTAGGTTGATCAACGTAGACCTTCTCCTCTAAGTCACCATTCAGAAAGGCAGTTTTCACATCCATTTGGTGCAACTCCAAATCAATTGAGCCACCAATGCTATAATGATTCTTAATGAATCTTTCTTAGAGACAGGAGAGAATGTCTCTTTATAATCAATGCCATCCTTTTGAGTATAAACCTTGGCAACAAGTCTTGCTTTATATCGTTTGATATTGCCTTTTGAGTTGCGTTTTGTCTTAAAGACCCATTTACATTCTACTCGTTTGCAACCTTTTAGCAATTCAACGAGATACTAGACTTTGTTCTGTTCCATGGATTTCAATTCATCTTTCATGGCATCAATCCACTTTTCAGATTTTGTACTTTTTATGGCTTGTGAAAATGAAACTGGATCTTTATTGATTCCAAGATCAAAGTCTGACACTTGCAAATAAACCATGTAATCATTCAAAATAGCTAATCTTCTTTCTCTTTGAGAACTCCTTAATACTATTCCTTGTGGTCCATATGTGTCAGATCCTTGAATGTTAGTCTCTTTAAGGGGTGTGTCTTCATTCAAATGTTGATCAATGCTGTCATTACGTTCTGTAACTACTGGAACAAAATTTTGGTCAATTATGGATGAAGGAACATTTATAGGTAAAGGAACATTTACCTTGATTTCCTTTATTTCCACAACTTAACGTTGAATACTACCACTAATTTCACCATTCTCAAGGAATTTTGCATTACCAGTTTCTATAATTCTCGAACTATGGTTTGGACAGTAAAACCTATACCCTTTAGATTTCTCTAGGTAACCAATAAAGTAACCACTAACCGTTTGAGAATCTAATTTCTTTTCTTGTGGGTTATATGTTGGAAAAATAATATGCAGCAAAATTTTAAAAATTTTATATCAAAGTATTTTTCAAAAGACAAGTTTGATGTGCCATATGCATAAATTAACTAGATCTTACTAACCTTTGAATGCCAAAGAACTCCCACAATCTGTGAAGAGAAGTAACATTACAGAAGAGCCTCAACCAACTGGTCTTCTTTACTATTCTTTATCCATGATCAGAGTGAGTGCGGGCTCACATGTATAGCTCTTCCTCTAGGTGACTTTCCTTCCAACCAATTGAGAGAACCCAAAGCTAGTGTTCGTGATTTTTGAACAAGAGCTCTCAGGGAGTTTCAGATTCTCACCAGCAGAGTATCTCTCTTAATCTCTCAATTAATCTGAATAACTCTTAAGACTTACTCCCAATTTATAGAGGTTGGGTCTAGGGTCAGTTCTTATCAGATTAGATCTAAAAAATTTGAATCAAAATCAAATTCAGATCAATATCTAATAAAATCTCTATGAAAACATGTAATCTTATCATTCGCACATCGGCAGGCCAAACAGCCCAATCGACAGGCCAAACTTGCCCATCGGCAGGCCAAACAGCCTAATCGGTAGGCCGAACTTGCCCATCGGTAGGCTGAACTATCGAAAATATCTCAGTGAATCTTTTATTTTCCACCCTAGATTCAATAGGATAAAGTCTTAGTTTTAATTCAAATAACCCAATAGAGAAGTTATCTAATTAAAACAACTTTATCTAGATAATCTCTAGAAAAATAAATGAATTCCTAATAATTCTACAAGTTGATCTTGATTTAATTTATTCAAAATTAAATCAACCGATAAATAGACAAGAATTACCTAATCCCAATAACTCAACAAATTTATATTGAATTAATTTTATCACAAAAATTAATTCAACCGATAAACAGACATGAATTATCTAATTCTTCTAAATTTTAACCAATTTAATAAATCTAACATAAGTCACCAATTATTGAAAAAACATGCCGTATTATTATGGGATGTTGTGAGCTAGCAAAGGGGACAAAATGGACCTATAGAGTTCAAGCTTTCGATAATTACGAAACTCAATATCCCAAATATACATTTCATAATTATCAATTCTAACGCTACTCCACTAAAAGCTTGGAGTTGCATCTCAAAGTACATAGAATTATGAAGCCCATATAGCTAAGTCTATTGGAAAAAGAGTGCGCAGTGGAATTTTAAAATTTTATATCAGAGTAATTTCCAAAACACAAGTTTGACATGCTATATGTATAACTTAACCAGATCTTACAGACCTTTGTGTGTCGAAGAACCTCCACAATCTGTGAAGAGAAATAATGTTCCAGAAGAGCCTCAACCAACTGGTCTTCTTTGCTATTCTCTATCCACGACCGGATGAGTGTGGGCTCACACGTACAGCTCTTCCATCAGTGACTCTCCTTCCAACCAATCGAGAAAACCCAAAGCAAGTGTTCATGATTTGTTAAAAAAAGCTCTTAGGGAGTTCTTCAGATTCTCACTTAGCAGGGTATCACTCTTAATCTCTCAATTGATCTAAGTAACCTATGGGAATCACTCTCTATTTATATAGGTTGATCCTAGGGTCAGTCCTCATTAAATTAGGTCTCAAAATTTGGATTAGAATCAAATTTGGATCATTATCTAATAAGATTCGCGTGGAAACGTGTGATCTTATCAGGTCGAACCACCTGATCGGCAGGTCGAACCACCTGATCGGCAGGCCAAACTGTCGAATAATAAATCTCACGAATCTTTTATTTTTCATCCGAGATTCTATAAGATAAAGTCTCAGTTTTAATTCAAATAACCCAATAGAGAAGTTATCTGATCAAAACAACTTTATCTAGATAATCTCTAAGAAAATAAATTAATTCCCAATAATTCTACAAGTTTATCCTCATCTAATTTATCTAAAATTAAATCAACCGATAAATAGACAAGAATTATCCGATCCCAATAATTCAACAAGTTTATCTTGAATTAATTTATTACTGATGAAAAAGGTATCAATACTATATCATTAGGAATGGTTTTACACGTATATATATTTACAACTGAGTGGTAAAATTAGGAAAGAAATAAAATCAGAAAAATCCCCTAATCTTGGGCTATCCAATCCCTTAGGCTATCCAATCCCCTAATCTTAGGCTATCAAACTAATTCCCTGAAATCAGGGATTACAACATTTCCCAAAAATAAATAAACGTATTTTCTTACACTCCCCCTCGAGCTGATGAATGGATATTATCCATTCCAAGCTTGTTAACTAAATTCTGGAAAATTGAACCGGATAGTCCTTTTGTGAATATATCTGCCAACTGATCCTTTGTGTGGACAAACGGAGTGCAAATCAGCCCACTATCAAGTTTCTCCTTTATAAAATGTCTGTCAACTTCTATATGCTTCGTGCGATCATGTTGGACCGGATTATGTGCAATGTTGATAGCTGACTTATTATCACAATACAATCTCATTGGACCTTCCCACTTGATCTTCAAATCTTCTAAAATTATCTTTAGCCATAAGAGCTCACAAATCCCCAGTGCCATTGATTTGAATTCTGCTTCTGCACTTGATCTTGCAACCACGTTTTGCTTCTTACTTCTCCATGTGACAAGATTTCCACCTAAGAATGTACAATAACCTGAAGTTGATCTTCTATCATCCACTGACCCTGCATAGTCTGCATCTGTATAGGCTTCAAGACTCAATCCTTCTCCTTGTCTAAACAAAACTCCCTTACCAGGTGACCCCTCTAGATAATGTAGGATCCTGTTCACAGCCCTAAGATGAGTCTCTTTGGGATTATGTATGAACTGACTCACTACACTCACAGCATATGCTATGTCTGGTCTAGTGTGTGATAAATAAATCAATTTCCCAACAAGCCTTTGATAATTACCTTTGTCAACTGTAGCATCTTCTTGGACATTACCCATTTATGATTGGATTCTATAGGTGTGTCTACCAGCTTACATCCCAGTTTACCGGTATCCTTCAAAAGATCAACCACATATTTTTGCTGAGATATGAAGATCCCTTGCTGAGAGTGAGCTACTTCTATGCCAAGAAAATATTTCAATTTACCAAGTTCCTTGATCTCGAATTCTTTTACCAGACATCCCTTTAGCTTTTCAATTTCTTCCACATCATCTCCTGTAACTATTATGTCATCCACATAAACCAGCAACGCTGTAACTTTCCTTGAAGCTGAATGTCTCACAAACAATGTATGATCACCTTGGCTCTGTATGAACCCAAGGTTTAGCATGACTCTGGTAAACCTTCCAAACCAAGCTCTCGGAGACTGTTTGAGTCCATACAATGCCTTCTTCAATCTACATACCATTTGTTCTTCACTTGTAGAACTGAATCCAGGAGGAAGTTCCATATAGATTTCTTCTTCAAGATCACCATGTAAGAATGCATTTTTGACATCAAATTGTTGCAATTTCCATCCAAAGTTAGCTGCTAATGATAGCAGCACTCTCACCGTATTCATTTTTGCAACAGGAGCAAATGTCTCAAGATAGTCTATGCCATAAGTCTGAGTATAACCTTTGGCAACCAATCTCGCCTTATATCTTTCTAATGAACCATCAGACTTATATTTCACGGTAAAGACCCATTTACACCCGACCAGTTTCTTTCCTCTTGGCAGTTTCACCAAATCCCAAGTTTTGTTCTTTTCCAGAGCTTCCATTTCTACCTTCATGGCATTCCTCCAATTCTCATCTCCTAGTGCCTCAGATAATGTTTTGGGAATAGCAATGTTATTAAGGCTAGTAAGAAAGGCCCTATGACTATGAGATAGGTTTTTGTAGGACATGAAGAGATATAAAGGGTGTTGGGTACAGGTCCTAGTTCCCTTCCTCAAAGCTATAGGGATGTCAAGATCATCTTCTATTTGGGTATCTGGTATATTAGAATTAGGAGTGGTTGACTTACTTGCTTCATTGGTCACTGGGTTTGGATCAGATGATTGCACTTGCAATGGTTAAGAGGATGGCCTTTTCTTTCTTGAATAAACCTGAAGCGGACGAGCATGGTTTATCTTTTGTGCGACAGGTGTAGAAGGAGAATCTATTTCTCCTAACACGGGAACAACAGTAACAGAGGACGGCTGGGATTGCAAGGTCTCAGATTGGAGCTCGGACTGAACGGGAATGGAAGTAGATGTCTTAGACACGGGTAGATCAAGAAGAAAAAAATCTTTATCTTTCTCTTCCATGAATGTCATCTCCCCTTGAAGGTAAGAATGGTGAAAGTATTGATCATTTTCAACAAAGGTGACATCAACGGACACATAAACTTTTCGAGTGGGAGGATGATAGCACTTATAGCCCTTTTGAGTGGACGAGTAACCAACAAAGACACATTTGAGAGCCCTTGGATCAAGTTTGCCTCTTTGGTGTGAATGGACATGAACAAAGGCAACACAACCAAAAATTTTTGGAACAAGGTTGTTGGTAACCTGGAAGTGCGGGTAGAATTTTGCAAATACTTGTGTTGGACTCTGAAAATTGAGTACCCTTGTGGGAAGGCGATTTATGATGTGAGCTACGGTTAACATGGCTTCCCCCCAAAAAATTTTTGGAACATGTTTTTGAAAGAGAAGGGCTCGGGCAACTGCTAAAAGATGGCCATTTCTTTGTTCGACTACTCCATTTTGTTGGGGAGTGCTAACACAGGATGACTCATGAATGATGCCATGTTGTTGTAAGAATGGAGAAAGGACTTGATTGAAATAATCTTTCGCATTATCAGATCGAAACCGTTTAATCCCAACCCCAAATTGTGTTTGAATCATATTAAAAAAATTTTGAAACACAAGACTCACATCCGATTTGTTTTTTAAGAGAAAGATCCATGTCATACGAGTACAGTCCTCAATAAATGAAACAAACCAACGAGCACCAGAGATGTTGGGTACAGTAGAGGGCCCCCAAATGTCACTATGAACAACAGTGAATGGAATAGATGTTCTTTTATTGCTTACTAGAAAAACAGAACGTTTATGCTTTGCGAGTTCACATACATCACAATGAAAACTTTCAACTGCAATTTTATTGAATAATGAAGGAAATAAAATTTTAAGGACATGAAATGATGGATGACCAAGATGAAGGTGATAAAGCCAAATCTTGTCTTTATTGGATTTGAATGACTCAGAAAGAATGACAAAGAGGAATTATTCTCAACTTTATGTTTCCCTAGCACGTCCAATCATCTTCCTCGTACCCTATTCCTGGAATTCACAATGAGAAGGATAAAAAATCACACTGCAGTTGGCTTCTTTGGTTAGTTTATGGATTGACAGGAGGTTGGTGAACAGTTTTGGGACATGGAGAACATTTTTTAGTGTAAGTACATCACTAATAAAGATATCCCCTTGACCAGCAACTGTAGTGACTGAACCATCAGCTATGGTGATTTTCTTATTACTAGGATAGGGTGTGTATGAGATAAATTTTGTGGAGGAAGAGGTCATATGGTCTGTGGCTCCTGAGTCAATGATCCATGTGTTTGAGACATTATCCAAAGCATTAGGGATATGAGAAGGGATGGATATACCTGAGAAGGCTAAATTTGAAGTACTTGTTGATGATGATGGCTTCTCCAGTGAGTTCAGAAAATTCTTCAATCTCTCAATCTCATCTCTATTGAATCTAGGAGATGCTCCTTGGTTGCTGTCATCATCCGTTGGCTGCACTCCTGCAACATGAGCTTGATTCGGTCCCCTCCCTTGTCCTCCTCTTGTTGTTTCATTCTTATTTGGGACCTATGGCCTGCCGTGAAGCTTCCAGCACCTTTCTTTGGTGTGACGTGGTTTTTTACAATAGGTACACCACAAATCATCTCTATTAAAGGGCTTTGGCCGGTCGGGCTGCTTGCTTCTTTCAGTGACTGACTGCTCTACTGCAGTACTTTTCCCACTTGTTTTTGACACTAATGCCGAGCTTTCCACAGGTACATTCTCAACCATAACTCCTCTTCTTCCTTCTTCAGCATGAATTATTGAAATGGTTTCATTGAGAGATGGCAAATCCTCTTTGCCCAGTACTTGAACCCGCACTGCATCAAACTCGATATTAAGCCCAGCCAAAAAATCATAAATTCTTTCTTTCTCAACAAACCTCTTCAACGTGGCTGCATCTTCACTACACCTCATCTGGATGCATTGATAATGATCCATTTCTTGCCAGAGACTTTGTAGAAGATTGGAGTATTCAGTGACAGTTTGACTAACTTGTTTAGTAGCAGCAATCTTTGTCTTAATCTCATAAGTCTGCGCAGCATCATGAACTTTTGAATATGTTTGTTTGATAGCTTCCCAAATTTCCTTGGCAGTATTGAGAAACATACAGGTATCACTGATTTCTGGAGACATAGAATTCCAAAGCCAAGACATCACCATTGAGTCTTCCTCATCCCATGCGTCAAATTTTGGATCCCCTTTCTTAGGGCCATTTCCAAGCAAATGACTTAATTTGCCTCTGCCCTTTAAGTGTGTCCTCACCAGTTGTGACCACTTTAAATAATTTTTTCCATTCAATCTATAGGCACCTGGAAGTTGGGTAATTCCCCATTAGCAGAGTGGTTGCTCTCGATGGCTTGATTCTCGGTGGAGTGTGATTGAGAGGTGTGGCTGACTTCCGTGGTGTTTGACATGGCTTAAGAGGAACTGGGAGAAATAAAAGAAAAATGATGGGCGAAGAAGAAGAGAAAATTCTGGATTGAGAACCAGAAAATGGCAAACCAAATCCAAGGAGAGAAACAATGGGGCGAAAAAAAAGAGGGAAAAAAAAATTCTGGAATGAGAACCAGAAAAATCGAATTTCCCAGAGAAAGAGGAAAAAATTCTGGAATGAGAACCAGAAAAAAAAAATTAAATTTCCCAGAGAAAGCACCTAGAGCGCTGATACCATAATGAAAAAGGAATCAATACTATATCATTAGGAATGGTTTTACACGTATATATATTTACAACTGAGTGGTAAAATTAGGAAAGAAATAAAATCAGAAAAATCCCCTAATCTTGGGCTATCCAATCCCCTAATCTGAGGCTATCCAATCCCCTAATCTTAGGCCCCTAATCTTAGGCTATCCAATCCCCTAATCTTAGGCTATCAAACTAATTCCCTGAAATCAGGGATTACAACATTTCCCAAAAATAAATGCACGTATTTTCTTACAATTACAAAATTAATTCAAGTGATAAACAGACATGAATTATTTAATTCTTCCAAATTTTAACCAATCTGATAAATTCGACATAAGTCACCAATTATTGAAAAAGCACGCCGTGTCGTTACAGGATGTTATGAGCTAGCAAAGGGGACCAAATGGACCTATATAGTTCAAACTCCCAATAATTATGAAACCCAATATCCCAGATATACATTTCATAAATATCAACTCCAATGCTACTCCACTAAAAGCTTAGAGCTGCACTCTCGAACTATATAGAATTACAAAGCTCATATAGCTAAGTCTCAATGACATATCATGGTGTATCGTATCCCCATATGATAGTCCATAATCGGCTTAAGGACAAGTTCTGTCTTACCATCCCGATTATTTTTATCTTACGTTCCATTATCTCACCATTAGAAAACTTACCATCCATAGACAGTATACCATTTGGTTACACCTATGTATCCAAATGGTTGAGTGCTCCAGTTTCTCAATTACAGGATAACGCATATAAGAGGATATCATTACTCCTAAAGAGGAGCTACAGAAATAACAAGTCTGCGCCATCAAGAGTCATGCCTGCAACGTACCATCATGCATACTACTATTAAGAAGTGGGTGTCACCCTTTGGTATATCAAAAGACACAAGTCAAGACAACGGGCCCACTATTCATCTCAGGATTAAGCTACAATACAAATGATTCTCTAAAGTGAATCGATTTGCTGAGACAGAATTATTAATCTAAATCAATTCGCTTTATATCCCGATCCAACACATCATCATCTATGACAACGTGCCAATGTTTCTATTCACGGAGTCTACCTCCGATGGTCAAGACAAACCATCTCCCTAAAGGGATATAGACAACATAACAATCTTTGCATGAAGAAAGTGCCCAACTTTATTCCCTCGATTGTGGATCGTATGATTTAGACCATCACCTTAAGAATTGTGTCTTCCGTAAAATCCATCCATCATATGCCCAATTCTTAAGGTTTAGATCGACAGTCTTAGACTATTTTTTGTTCAACATACATTCAACAAATATGAACGTAAAGAGGATAAGATTTGGTATATAAATAATGAATAAATTCTTTATTGATAAAAAATGTCTCCAAAAACTTATTAAATTTTTACTCCCTAGGGCATACATGTCTAACAATCTCCCACTTGCACTAAATGAGTAAATATGACAAATCTCGCATCCCTATAACTTCCACATGCCTCTCGAAGACTCTCCCAGTAAGTGTCTTTGTAAATGGATCAGCTAAATTGTCCTTTGACGCGATCTTGCACACCATGACATGCCTGCCCTCAACGAAGTCCTTTATCACATGATACTTCCGATGAATATGCTTACTCTTCTTGTGAAATCTTGGTTCCTTAGCATTAGCTACCGTCGCACTGTTATCACAATACAGTGATACCACCTTATCCATACCAGGAATAACCTCAAGATCCCTAAGGAACTTGCAGAGCCACACTGCTTCTTTTGAAGCATCACTAGCTGCCACATACTCGGCCTCCATCGTAGAATCCAAAGTGCAATCTTGCTTAGCACTTCTCCAACTAATGGCACCGCTGCCCAGAGTAAACACAAAACCTGAAGTTGATTTCCTAGAATCCAGATAGGATTAAAAATCTGAATTAGTATATCCTAGAAGACTCAAGTCCTCACCTGAATATACAAGCATATACCCTTGAGTTCTTCTCAGGTACTTGAAAATATGCTTTACCGTAACCCAATGGTTCGGTCTTAGATCCGCCTAAAATCGACTTACATTCTTGACCGTATAGCTAATATCCAGTCGTGTGCAAAGCATGGCATACATGAGACTACCCACTGTCGAAGCATAAGGCACCTTCTTTATGTATTCTCTTTCTTCATAAGACTTTGGAGAGTCTTTCTTAGAAAGAGTAATTTCAGACCTAGATGGTTGCCCACCTTTCTTGGAACCTTGCATTGCAAACCCCCTGAGAATTTTATCTATGTAGCCAATTTGGGACAAAGCTATCATTTTGTTCTTCCTATCCTGAAAGATCTGGATACCGAGAACAAAATTAGCCTAAACCAAGTCCTTCATGTCAAACTGCTGGGTCAACCATAATTTGACCGATGACAACGCCTCAATGTCATTGCCAATTAGTAGAATGTCATCTACATAGAGTAGTAGAAAAACCACCTTCCTATCCTTAATATGTTTATAACTACATGGTTCATCCACATTTTCTGAGAACCCATAAGTCTTGATTACCTGATCTGCTTAAGTCCATAAATTGACTTCAGCAGCTTACAAACCTTACCCTCTTGACCCGTGACTTTGAACCCATCTGGTTGTTCCATATAAATGGACTCATCAAGATAGCCATTCAGAAAAGCCGTCTTAACATCCATTTGCCAAATCTCGTAGCCGAGGGCAGCAGCTATGGACAGAGAATCTGGATGGACTTAAGCATGGCTATAGGCAAAAAGGTTTCCTCATAATCGATTCCTTCCTTTTACGTATAACCCTGAGCTAACAGTCTAGCCTTAAAGGTTTTGACCTTTCCATCCACTCCTCTTTTCCCCTTGTAGATCCACTTACACCCTATGGGTTTTACCCCTTTAGAAAGATCCACAAGCTCCCAGACTTAATTAGTCTCTATAAACTTCATCTCTATGTTCATGGCCTCTGTCCAGAGTTTTGAATCAACATCCTCTATAACTTCTGCGTAAGTATAAGGATCCCTGTCATGTTCATCTGGTTCAGCCAAGAAGACCTCCCCATTGAACATATACCTGTCAGCTTGATGCCTGATCCTCCCACTACACCGAAGCTCCTGAGGTTGTTGTTCAGGTTTGTTTGGTTTTTCTACACTGATCAGAACTGTTTTTTCGAAACCTCTAGAGTTATCAGATCACTCCTTAATTCCTCAAGTATCACTTTGCTTCGAGGTTTAAAGTCGTTCATGTAACTCTCCTCATGGAAAGTTGCATTAGTTGAAACCACGACTTTATTTTCCTTTGGGTTATAAAAATAACCCCTTTTAGTCCCTTTTGGATATCCTACAAACACGCAAACTTTTGAACATGCTTCCAACTTATTTGGATCCTTACACAGGACATGAACTGGACATCCCCATATGCGAATATGGTTTAAGGATGTCTTCCTACTTATCCACAACTCGTGAGGAGTTTTAGGGACTGATTTTGAAGGCACATTGTTTAAAAGATAACATGCGGTTTGTAGTGCATATCCCCAAAAGGATAAAGGCAATGATGAATAACTCATCACGGATCTAATCATGTCCAACAAAGTCCTATTTCTTCTCTCTACTATGCCATTCTGCTGCGGAGTGCCCAACGTAGACAAATGGGACAAAATCCATTCTCTAATAAGTGTTCCAAGAACTCATCAGAAAGGTATTCCCCACCTTGATCTGATTGAAGTGCCTTTATGGGTCTTCCTAATTGCTTTTCCACTTCAGCCCGAAACTCCCTGAACTTCTCAAAAGTTTCGCTTTTGTGGTGCATTAGGTACACATACCCATATCTTCAGTAATCATCAATAAAAGTGACGAAGTACTCATATCCTTCTCGTGCTCGGATGTTTATGGGTCCGTAAACATCACCATGCACAAGTTCTAGAACCCCTTCGGCCCTGTTGCCCTTAGACCCGAATCGTCTTTTGGTCATTTTACCCTTCGAACAAGATTCACATTGAGGTATAGATTCCAACTTTAAGTGAATTAAAGGTCCATCCCTTACCAACCTTTGAATCCTATTCAAGTTAATATGACCATGACGCAAATGCCAAAGACAAGTCTTATTATAGTGAGAAGTTTTAAATCTTTTAGAGTTATTATCATTCATCTTAACATTAAGCAATAAGTCCATCTTAGGTTTGATAAATATAGATTATTTTGCATCCATCCAGAACAGATAAAAGATTTGTTTTTACGAATGACCACTTTATCATTAAAAGAAATCAAGTAGGAGTCTTTAAATAAACAAACTACAGAAATTAAATTCCTTTTAAATTTAGGAACATAAAAACAATCTTGCAAAAATAAATTCCTATAATTATCAAAATAAAGATGGACGTCTCCCACTGCTTCCACTAAGACCAAGGATCCATTGCCCATCTGAAGCGTGAAGTCTTCATGCAGCAGACTTCTCGTTTCTTTGAACCCCTGTAGAGAAACACAAACATGATTAATTGCATCAGAATCTATGACCCATAGGTCACTAGATTTCTCAACCAAACGAGTTTCTAAATATAGAAGATCACACCTACCTCCTTTGAAAAGGAAGTCCTCGCAATGCTTTTTGATATGCCCGACCTTCCCATAGAAGAAGCACTTAAGCTTCTTTGGGTTCTTCTTCTTCTTCTTCTTTTTCTTGGTAGCAGCAGGAATAGAAGACTTCCCGTTCTTGGCCCGTTGCTTCTTTCCATTCCCAATGTTAGGATTGGAACCAGAAGCAGCTACCATGTTGGCCTCACCACCCGCAGGAGACTCCCTGATCAGTAGTTCGAACTCCTGTAACTGTTTCATGAATTCTGTGAAGGTCATCTCTTGTCTATTGCTTAAATTAAAAGTAGCTCTAAACAAAATAAATTCCTTAGACAGAGTCTCAAAGACCATAGTCATCTGAGTTTCAGCATCGATGTCGGCTCCATTGGTTTGAGCCTTAGCGAGGTAACCCATGACCAACATCATATGCTCCTTTATAGATGTCCATGGCCTCTGTCTATAGTTTAAGAGTTTCTGAAGCGCCCCTTGCTGCTTTGTTATGGCCTGGCCTCCAAACATATCCTCAAGATTATCCAAGATCTGCTTTGTAGTCTCATAATCCTAATGTTGAGCCTACAGCACATTATTCATGCTAGCCATAACATAGCAGCGGGCTTGATCATTAGCATCTTTCCAACAATCATACGCTTGGAATTGCTCATTAGATGAGTCTCCCATAGGCTCAGGAGGACAAGGGGTTGTCAGTACATATTTTAGTTTCTCAAAGGACACAACGATATCCAGGTTCTGTTTTCAATCATTATAGTTCTCACCGGTTAATAGGTTTTTGTCAAGTATCAATGATAAAGCATTTTTAGACATTTTTAATCTACAATAAAGAATTATATACCAAATATAAGCAAACATATCATAATAATTTAGTAAGATAACACAATCATGTAAAATCATGCAAATGTGTTTATGTGTCAAAACCTTGAAAATATCACAACCTTACAACGATAATTCCTAACTCATAATTCAATAAGCTCCTAGGGGAGTTATGCAAAATTCAATCAGGAACACGGATCCCCTCCTGATTAATATATGCCATCCAGGACCCGTATGATCCAGCATATATTAATAATCGTTTCTTTGGCCATTAATTTGATTAACAGAGCTCTTAGGGGAGCTTAATAATAAAATTAACGTGAGTGTATAACCATCGTTTCAATATTTTATCCATGATTTATAATCACCACCTAGGGTGTGCAACCATAAATCATACTAAAATACCTTATCCTCTCAGAGATCCAATCTAGTACATGGTAGAAATCCCTTCCTAGGAGTCGGGACCACCATGTTCTGCTTATGGGCCAATGATGGAGGCCTTAGGTCACCTCTTCGAAAACCTTCTCCTACTCAATCTTTTGAAATCAAGGTTTTATTTTGAAATTATGCATGAACAATTTTAATATGAGCGGTACTCCCTATTCTATATGACATGTTATCAATATACATGACAAATCATATTACAATGCAGACAAGCAAAGCAATTAAGCAAAGCTACAAGCAAAATAATAAATAACCGTAATATTATGATTCCATCCTAGAGAAAAGAAAACTAAGATTACAAAAGAATAATCGAGACATATTATCGATTCTTCATCCTTGAATCCTCAAGTTGTATCCTTCTTCATGTAATATCCATCTTCAAGTCTTCAATCTTATATGAATCGAATACTTCATATTTCTGGTGATATCCAAATTTAATGTTTCTCAGAATCATCCCAAAAATAAAATTAAAACTGTACCTAAAAAACTACACCTTTTCAGAAAATTTTTAACTCTCGGTCGGTAGGCCGATCTAGGTAATCGACCTGCCGATCAAAAAGATCAGCCTGCCGACCTATGAAAGTTTGGCTTGCCGATAGAGCCTACCGATATCTGTGCCACTGATGGCCTACCGAACCACACGTCTAGTCTGTCGGTCCATGACCTTCAGCCTGCCGAACTGTAAGGTTCGGCATGCCGACCGAGCTGAAATTTCCATTCCAAAAAATACAATTTTTAATGCAATTCATCAATTTTATTTTCAATAATTCAAAAACATAAAATTAGAGACTCGAAAAATACCTGGGAGCATCATCATCAATCTTCTAGATCCGTCTTCTCTGAATAGTTATTTAATTACAAAATTCTTATAAATTTAAAACTAAATAATAATTCCTGGACAGATATGATAGTCCGCTATCTAATTACATGAAAAAACTAGATACACATTCTAACCTCTAAGGAACCATAACTGGCATAATTAATTAATTAATAAATAATTAAATAACAATTTCATCAACCATAATTAATTAATAAGCATTCACCACATAATCCATGACAACATATATAACATAGAGAAACCTAGAGTGCCAACTCTCTATAAAATTAATATTTAAGCATAGGAGAGATTAAGATCACAAATTTTACACATATAACATAATCACAAACTTGTAAATTTATGAAAAAGCCATGGCTCTGATACCAATTGTTGGAAAAAGAGTGCGCAGCAGAATTTTAAAATTTTATATCAGAGTAATTTTTAAAACACAAGTTTGACATGCTATATGTATAAATTAACCAGATCTTACTGACCTTTGTGTGTCGAAGAACCTTCGCAATCTGTGAAGAGAAATAACATTCCAAAAGAGCCTCAACCAACTGGTCTTCTTTGCTATTCTTTATCCACGACCAGAATGAGTGTAGGCTCACACGTACAACTCTTCCACCAGTGACTCTCCTTCCAACCAATCGAGAAAACCCAAAGCAAGTGTTCATGATTTGTTAACAAAAGCTCTTAGGGAGTTCTTCAGATTCTCATTTCGTAGATTATCACTCTTAACTTCTCAATTGATCTAAGTAACCTGTGAGAATTACTCCCGATTTATATAAGGTGGTCCTAGAGTCAGTCCTCATCAGATTAGGTCTCAAAATTTGGATCAGAATCAAATTCGGATCATTATCTGATAAGATCCACATAGAAACGCGTGATCTTATCCTTCGATGATCGGCAGGCCGAACCACCTGATCGGCAGGCCAAATAGGTCCAATCACAGGCCAAACACATCCCATCGGCAGGCCAAACTATCGAATAATAAATCTCACAAATCTTTTATTTTCCATCCGAGATTCTATAGTATAAAGTCTCAGTTTTAATTCAAATCCAATAGAGAAGTTATCTGATCAAAACAACTTTATCTAGATAATCTCTAAGAAAATAAATCAAGTTCCAATAATTCTACAAGTTTATTCTGATCTAATTTATCCAAAATTAAATCAACCGATAAACATACAAGAATTATCCGATCCCAATAATTCAACAAGTTTATCTTGAAATTACAAAATTAATTCAACTGATCAATAGACATGAATTATTTAATTCTTTCAAATTTTAACCAATCTAATAAATCCGACATAAGTCACCAATTATTGGAAAAGCATGTTGTGTTGTTACAGGGTGTTGTGAGCTAGCAAAAGGGACCAAATGGACTTATATAGTTCAAGCTCCCGATAATTATGAAACCCAATATCCCAGATATACATTTCATAACTATCAACTCCAACACTACTCCACTAAAAGCTTGGAGCTGCACTCTCGAACTATATAGAATTATGAAGCTTATATAGCTAAGTCTCCATGACATATCATAGTGTATCGTATCCCCATATGATAGTCCATAATCGGCTTAAAGACAAGTTCTGTCTTACCTTTCCAATTATTTTTATCTTACATTACATTATCTCACTATTAGAAAACTTACCATCCATAGACAGTATACCATTCGGTTACACCTACGTATCCAAATGGTTGAGCGCTCCAGTTTTCCAATTACAGGATAACGCATATAAGAGGATATCATTACTCCTAAAGAGGAGCTATTGATTTCATATCTATGAATAACAAGTCTATGCCATCAAGAGTCATGCCTCCAACGTACCGGCATGCATACCATTATTAAGATGTAGGTGTCACCCTTTGGTACATCAAAAGGCATAAGTCAAGACAACGGGCCCACTATTCGTCTTAGGATTAAGACACAATACAAATGATTCTCTAAAGTGAATCGATTTGTCGAGGCAGAATTATTAATCCAAATCAATTCACTTTATGTCCTGATCCAACATATCGTCATCTGTGACAACGTGCCAATGTTTCTATTCACAAAGTCTACCTCTGATGGTCAAGACAAACCATCTCCCTAATGGGATATAGACAACATAACAATCTTCGCATGAATAAAGCACCCAACTTTATTCCCTTGATTGCTGATCGTATGATTTAGACCATCACCCTAAGAATCGTGTCTTCTGCATAATCCGTCCATCATATGCTCAATTCTTAAGGTTTAGACCGACAGTCTTAGACTATTATTTGCTTAACATACATTCAACAAATATGAACGTAAATTGGACAAGATTTGGTATATAAATAATGAATAAATTCTTTAGTGATAAAAAATGTTTCCAAAAACTTATTACATTTTTTCTCCCTAAGGCATACATGTCTAACAAAGTCTTCATGACATATCATAGTGTATCATATCCCCATAGGATTATCCATAATCGGCTTAAGGACAAGTTCTGTCTTACATTCCCGATTATTTTTATCTTTCATTCCATTATCTCACCATCGAAAAACTTACCATCCAAAGATAGTATACCATTTGGTTACACCTATGTATCCAAATGGTTGAGCGCTCCAGTTTTTCAATTATAGGATAACGCAAATAAGAGGATATCACTACTCTTGAAGTGGAGCTATGGATTCTATATCTATGAATAATAGGTCTACGCTACCATGAGTCATGCTTCTAGCGCACTAGCATGCATGCCACTATTAAGATGTGGGTGTCACCCTTTAGTATATCAAAAGACACAAGTCAAGACAACGGGCCCACTATTCATCTTACGATTAAGATACAATACAAATGATTATCTAAAGTGAATCGATTTGCCGAGACAGAATTATTAATCCAAATCAATTCACTTTATGTCCCGATCCAATACATCGTCACCTATAACAATGTGCCAATGTTTTTATTCATGGAGTCCACCTCCGATGGTTAAGACAAACCATCTCCCAATAGGGATATAGACAACATAACAATCTTTACATGAATAAAGTGCCCAACTTTATTCCCTTGATTGCGGATCTTATTATTTAGACCGTCATCTTAAGAATCGTGTTTTCCGCATAATCTGTCCATCATATGCCCAATTCTAAAAGGTTTAGATCGACAGTCTCAGACTTTTGTTTACTTAACATACATTCAACAAATATGAACATAAAGAGGACAAGATTTGGTACATAACAATAAATAAATTCTTTATTGATAAAAATGTCTCCAAAAACTTATTATATTTTTACTCCTTAGGGCATACATGTCTAACATTATAAACTCTCGCTTCCGCTGGGCAACCCTAAACATGCAGGTGCCTTAACCTAGCTTTCCTCCTTGTCCACAGTTCAAAAGGAGTCTTTTGAACTACCTTTGTAGGAACCCTATTCAATAAGTATGTTGCGGTTTTGAGTGCATACATCCACAATGATTTGGGTAATGAGGAATTACTCATCATACTCTTAACCATATCCATTAAGGTCCAATTACGCCTTTCTGCCACCCCATTTTATTGAGGTGTACCTGGCATAGTATACTATGCACAAATGCAATATCGTTTGAGGAATTTTGCAAATGGACTAGGACATCGTTCCGATTCGTCATACTTGCCAGAATATTCACCACCTCTAACAAACTTGATAATTTTCACTTTTCTATCTAATTGTCTTTTAACTTCATTTATAAATATCTCAAGGGCATCCACTGATTGAGATTTTTCATGAAGTAAATAGACATAACCATAATGTGAAAAATCATCAATAAAGGTAATGAAATACTTTCTCCACCAAAAGATGAAACTTCAAAAGGTCCACAAATGTCGATGTGTATAATCTCAAGGAGTTGTGTACTTCTTGTGGCCCCTTTCTTATTATGTTTGGTTTGCTTTCCCTTGATGCAATCCACACATAATCCAAGATCAGTAAAATCTAAATTTTGAAAATCCTATCCTTTACAAATCTTTCTAATCTATCTTTCGTTATATGACCCAAACGTTTATGCCACAAATAAGCAGAACTTTCATTTGTCATGCTACGCTTAATTCCAACATTATGATGCACAGTAACCAAGGATTCATCAAAAACATTATCAAGTTTGAATCTATATAAACCATCAATAAGTAATCCAGAACCAACAAGACCAAAGTTCTTATTCAAACTGAAACTACATGATCCAAACTTAAAATTAAATCCAGAAACATCAAACTTTGATAGAGAAACAAGGTTTCTAGCAATTGAAGGTACATAAAGAGTCTCAAATAAGTCTAAATAATAGCCAATATCCAAGACCAAACAGCAAATCCCTATACCTTCAATTGGAGCCTTTATTTGGTTTCCCACGTACAGAATATCATTAGTTGGGTTTGTGGTTCGGATCGTAAGGAATCTCTTTCTTTTTGAGCCAAGCTTTACGTTTCAGGCAATCCTTCTAATAGTGTCTAGGTTTCCCACAAAAATGACACTTATCAACCTTTTGTTCCTTCCTTGCTGCCTGAGCATCATTAGCAGGCACTTTCTTCTTGAACTTCTTGGCTTTTGCTTTTAATCTAGCTCCTTTCCCTGTAAGGTTAACAGAATGACTTCCTTGACTTTTCAGTCTAGTCTCCTCCTGAACAAGCCTACTAGCCAATTCATTAACATTCCACTTGTCCCTTGTAGTGTTATAGTTAATTTGAAAAGGCCCATACTTAGGAGGTAGTGAGTTTAGAATGAACTGCACTAGAAAGGAGTCCTCCACTACTAACCTCAAGGTCTTAAGCCTTGCAGCAATGTTAGTCATCTCGATGATATGTTCTTGCATGTTCTCGACCCATTATACTTCATGGTCATGAGTTCTGCTATTAAGGTACCAGTGAGTGACTTGTCTGTGGAACAAAAACATTCTTCCACAAACTTAATGTATTCCTTAGCACTTTCTGTTTGTAGAATGGTAGTCTTTATGTTGTTGGCAATTGTCATCTGTAGAAACATTAGGCTCAACCTGTTGCTTCGTTCCTATGCTTTTAAGTGTGACTTCTCTTCCTCACTACTTGAATTAGTAATAGCAGCAGGTTTATCTTCCAACATCACTAAGTCGAGATCCATAACACCTAAATGGAAATTGACTTGTTCATGCCATTCAGAGAAGTTTAAACCATTCAAGACAACAACAGATGATGCATGAGAATGAATTGCAACAACTGTAGAAACATAAAATGTTCACAATTAATTGGATTCAGAAAACAATAATTTATAAAGCAGTTTTCCTTTGGGTAGATACTACAATATACTATCATAAAGAAATACCCTATACAACTCTAATTAGGTAATCAAATATTTTTAATTGAACATAATTGTCATCTTTGGGTAGACAAAAATATTCAAATAAAAATATTAACATACTTCTATTATGTTCATTAATTATAGAATAATAATTTACCTTTGGGCAAATTCGAAAGTTCTAATAATTAATGAACGTCAATTCATCCATTTAAATTAACATTATCGGAACATTAAACTATAACAATAATTTCATGCATAACAATATAATACATGTTTTAATTTTATGAATCATACTTAAAAATAATTCATAAAATATATGTATATATATTAATCATCATTGTTATATATATTATACTATTTTTCTGCATACTATCATATAGAAAACTAGCCATCATATATATCTATAAATAAATTACTATATAAATAAACGAGTATATATATATATATGTATGTTTATATCTTCATGCAAATTGTTTAACCCTCTTTCTCGGTAAAACTAACTTTTGAAACTTACAAACACTTACAAACAACAATTATAGAACACGTTGGGCCCCAAAATATTTTATTTATCTATTTATTTATTTATTTATTTTTATTCATAAAAACGAAAGGAACCAACATTATCTCAACCACACAGAATTGCAGCTTTTAGATGCTTCATTTTTCTACTTTTCAGACGAATATTAATATTTTTTTTATTTGCCACATTTAATGAATTTTCTTTTTTCCTCTTTAATGTGTGAGTATAACGCAGCAGGATGGCGACAAAGCCATAAATTGTGATGCATATTTTGTTTTCCCTCCTTTCAAAACAAAAGATATATATATATATATTAATCCAAAGTGATGTTTGCCATCATATCAGTTTAACTTTTGCAGAAGTTTTAGAGACACAGAGTGTACATATATATATATATATATATATATATATATGAAGTAAAGTTACGTTTGTTCTTTAACATAAAATGTGAGTACACTTTAGTCTTACACAGAAAATATTCAGATTTCAACAACCATGCTCCGATACCACATGTTGGATTTTATTGTTCACAAGTACATCATAATATGTTGGATCTTTGAAATGAATATTTTCATGTATATCACAAAATGAAGAAGATAAAAAGACTTACTTGAATTTGTTGATGATGAGTACATCTTCCTTATTCTGATTGAGTGATATCTCTCCCTTACCCACTTTTTCTTTCTCACAAACTTTTGATGGAGCGTGTTTCATGTGTATATTGGGAGGGAGAGAACTAGTCTATATATAATCTTTCGTATTCATTTTGGTATATCCATCAAGTAATCGACATATCACAATCCAATGGTTATCATTTAATCATGTTTTTAATATTAACATTTATTTAATGGTATTAACTGCTAATAGCAGTTATTGGCCACAAACATGTGGCAGTTTATCACATGTCTCACAGGAAGAACAATTACAACTTTCGCCAAAGTTGCATAAGGAGGAAAAGTGATGGCTTCAGTGAGACAGCGGAGAAGATGGTCACGTCAGAGAAGTCGTTGTGCCGAAGAAGGTCACACCGCAAGAGTTTTTGTGGGATAATAAAGGAGAGTCGAGTCGAAGCCGCTGCAGGAAAAGAATAACAACATAAGGCCGATGGCGATGATGAGTTCCAAGGATGAGAGGCCGATGGTGTCGCAAGATTTGCTATGGGAAAAGAGCGTTGGATTTGTTGCGAGAGAAGATGATGACAAGTTACAGGAATAGAAGGCCGACAACGATGCCAGCTCTACCACGGGAGGAGTTGTTGTCAGAAATCTAGCTGTTCGAAACATTTGGGTGAAGTTGCATGGAGTTAGGAGATAAAAGGCAATGGCGCGATCTCTTGCGCTCATGGACAGTTGGAGTTATTCTCCAATACTGACTTGCTTTGTGGTAGCGGCTCTCTAGCACCTATTTTCTTGTGATCGATAGTGGTTGATCGTTTGTGTTGTGACGGATTCTGACAATGAAGAGATTGAGAAAAGAAGGAGAGAGTTGGAGAGGAGAGAAAAACTATTGTTAGGTTTTTTTAGAAAGATGAAGAAGATAGGCTGATTTTTGGAATTTTATTTAAGTATAAATGCATGTTTATATATAATTGACTTATTTATTAAGATATTAAAATTTTGGCCTATTAATTTTAATTAGTATTTTACTTTGACCTAAATCTTTCATTCTTCCTAAAAAAATAAGGAAAATAATATGATGGGCGTGAAAAAAAGTAATAATAAACATTATTCTTTTAACTTATAAATTTTCTTTATATTTGATAAAGGCTTCATGTCTAAAGCTTAAAAAAAAAAGAAATAAAGATAGATAAAGAAATGAAAATATTAAAATAAGAAAAATAATTGATGAGTGTGAAAAGAAAAAAAAAGTGAGAGAAATAATAATTCTATGAAAAAGTTAGCAATAATTTTGAAATTCTAAGAATGCAAAATATACAAACTAAATCATTTTAAAATTATGTAAGGTTTACATTTAGAGAAGAGGTGTGAAAAGTTAAGAGATGTCTGACAACGGAACCACTTTCATTGCCCATATGAATTCACAAAATATACAATGAAAAAAATTACACTTATATACCTAACCTAAAGAGTCTCTAAATTTCTGTATTTCTATTCTCTATCTAAAAATTAATTAAGCAAAAAGAGAGAGAGAGAAAGAGAGAAAGAGAGAAAACAAAGTCAACGTTTTCATTTTCTCATTATTTGTAGGAAGTTCGGCTTAGTTTAAAAAAAATTTAAGGTGGCTAAAGAAAAAGGAGAACTTGTTAATGTATAATAAAGTTTTTAATCATCAAAATTTTGTTCAATTTTGTGAATTTTTCAGGACTCTAATATTGTTTAAGTAGTAATATAAGCGATTTAGGAGTAAATTGCTATGTTTTAAGCTTTTTTTAAGTAAATGATCGAGTTTTTAAGAATTATAGAAATAATCATATATGATACATTAATGATATTAATATACTGATGTTAATCAATGATGTACTAATTTGTGGTTTATCACTAATTAACTTAGTAGTTGTTTGATAGTTTAGTCAGCGCATAACTTAGAGGTTGTTAGCAAGTCAGTTTATTGGTCTTATAATAAACATATTAAAGTTCCTAAGTATTTATGTTTAGTATTGAAAAGTTAATAAAGTTAATTGGATATTCTACCAAATCTACTTTCTCTCTCTAATTTTCTCTTTCTCTCCTTATCTTTGACAAATCATGACATGGCATTAGAGCTTTTACTACTAGAAATGAGGGCTTTGTCGTTGCTAATAATAACCATGTCGTCGCAAACAATAATAGCGACAACATTAAGAAAAAGTCATTGCAAAAAAAAAAAAATTATAGTGGTGAAGAATATATTATATGTATTAGCAATGACAAGTTGTTGCAAAAAATTAGAAAATATCCTTTATTATTTATGATGCTATGTCATCGCAAATAATTAAGATGCCAAAAGGTACTCTCATGCAAGTAGAATCTACACCAATTGACTGGTATTTGTGACGACATGTCGTTGTAAATATCCATGGACTACAGCTGGCTCTGCAGAGTCAGAGGTACTTCTATCGATAAGTCGTCGCAAATAGTTGTAATTTTCAATATTTTTGCGAAAAGTTTAGTGATGGGTTTAGTAGTTTCTAAAAATTATTTTCCATGACCTTGAAAAAGTCATTGTAAAAGGGGGTTCTAGAATCTTGCCTCCTTGACTTCTATTTTTTTTTTTTAGATTAAGTTAAACGGTGTTGTTTTGGGCTATTTTTTATGATGACAATTTGTTATTTGCGACAACATATGTCGTAGCAAAAAGTCTGTATATAAATCAGTACACAAAACCTTTTTTCCCTATTTTCCTTGAGCTTCTTTTCTTTCTCTCTTCGATTATCTCAATCTCTTTGGCCGAATACCATCTTAAACCCCACAAAATCCCCTTTCTCTTCCACTTTCTCTTCTATTTTGCATTTAAACCGTAAAATCTCCAAAGAAATCCAAAAAAATCCCCCCAAAACACAAAAAGTCCTAAATACCAAGATTTCTCTTCCATTGTTGTTGTTGCTGTCGTCTGTTGCCATTCTTTGCCATCTTTTGCTGTCGGTTGCTGCCATTACTAGTTTTCCAACCCCTAGTTTTAATGGGTTTTGGATTGAGTAAGTTTTAATGTTTTTAATGTTTTTATTTATGGATTATGGTTATGTACATATTTATGTGGTTCGAATTAAGTTATATGATTATGTATAAATGTTGATAAGTTTATAAAAATAAAAAAATTGAGTTATGTGGAATGTGGTTGTATTTGGATTGTTTTATGTTTTGTGTTGGGTATTGGATTGGTTATGTTTTTTTGTTGTTGTGATGGTAAAAATATTGAATTGGATTTATTGTGATGGTTATAATTGAATTGGATGTTTTTTGCTGTTGTTGTGATTGTTGCAATTATTGTAGTCATGGTAAAAATGTAGAATTGTAATGTTGGTGAAATTTTTATGATTCATAGTCATTGAAGATATAAAACCTTTTAAAAAACTAATTAACAAATATAAATATATTATTTACAAATAGAAGAGAAAATAAAAAAAAGAAAAGAAATAAAATTTCTCTTTAGAATTAATTAACAACTCTAAAATAAAATAATGTAATCTATTATTTTAATTAACAAGTAATTGATATGAAAAAATAAATTTAAAATTTAGTCATATGAAAAAAATAGACATAAGATTATCATAAAATTTGATAAGATTTCATGAATTTAATAAAAAAATTGTGCCTTATTTCTAATAGTGGTTTGATATGTAACTGACTGTATAGTTACAAGAACAACATACATGGGTATGCTTTTATGTTTTGATTTTGCAAATGCATGCATTAATTAACCTTATACCTGTTCAGGGATCGGTATGTAGTAACCGATACTTGAATTGTCCTATTTTGGATAATTTGATATTGTAATTTATGTGTTTCTCATTCAATTTCACTCTTGCATTTGGTAGAAGTTTTGGTACATCTTCCTTTGTTCTTTGGGTGTGCATTTGATAGTACACTTAGGAGAACTAAAGGGAGATGCTGTCAAATTTTCTATAGAAAGAGGGTGTTGTGGGATGAGTAACACAATGCGTAAATTACAATATTGAATAGGATAGGGCCTTACCCTATTAGTTTGGAGCAAAGGTGGTGCATAGAATTGCATGCATACATACATTAACATGACTGATGATTATGTTTGTTATTGTTTATGGTTGAAATGCCAATCGATAAGAGTAGGATTCATTTGAAGAACCGGTTGTCAAATGAGCATTGGGTGGTTTGTGTGTTTTTATTAAGGTTGTAAGGAATTATGCAAATTCAATTGGGCATATTAATTGTCCTTGTATGAAATGTAGAAATCATGAGATGTTTCTAGTAGAAATAGTTAGAGCACACATACATCAATTTGGTTTTGATACAACATACACTAAATTGATTCACCATGGCAAAGAATAAGCGGCTTCAAGTACTAGTCTAGTTGTAAATGTACTGGTAGATGAGGTGCTTGCATTCATAAATGATGTTGCTGGGATTAATGATGATTATGATATGTTGGGTGAGACATAAGTAGATATAGAAGATAATAGTATGATGAATTCAAGGATCTCTTATCTGAGCTCCAAGTGGGATTGTATCCAGGCTGTACTATATATTCATCATTGAATTTTTTAGTGAAATTGATGCACTTAAAAGGGCTTTATAAGTAGTCTAATGAGTGCATGGATGCTACATTGAAGTTACTAAAGGATGCATTTCCTTATGGGAACAAGCTACCTATTTTTCATTATGAGTTGAAGAAGTTATAGAGTAAATTGGGATTGAGCTATAAGGCAATTCATGCATGTAATTATGATTGGATTTTGCTTTGAAGGGGAATGTTGATCTGCAGGTGTGTCCAATTTGTAACATAGGTTGTTGGAAGAATAAAAAGGGAACGAAAGTTTTGTGGAAAGTACTCCATTACTTCCCTTGAAGGATCGGTTGAAGTATTGTATGCTTTCAGTCACACTGCTAAGGAAATGATGTGGCACTTACGTAGGCGGGCAAAAAATAAAGACAATATGCGTCATCTAGTTAATGGTAAAGAGTGGAAAGACCTAGATAAAAAGTACCCTGATGTTGCACATAAATTGAGAAATATTTGATTAGAGTTAGCTGTTGATGGTTTCAATTTTTTAAGAACACGAGTCCTTCATACAGCATGTGGCTAGTGGCTATGATTGCTTATACTTTACCTCTGTGGTTATGCATCAAGGACCCATACAAGATGTTGACCTTGTTGTTTCCTGGTCCAAATACCCATGGAAGGATATGGATGTGTTCTTAAGGCCCTTTATGGATGAGTTAAAGGAACTGTGGGATGGAGGGTTTCTTGTGTGTGACACTATTTTGAATCCGTTGTTTTGAATATGGGCTATGTTGCTTATGATAGTTAACGACTCTCCTACTCGTAATAGTTTATCTGGTTCGAGTGGTCAAGGGTATTTGACATTTCCACCTTGCAATGATGCAACTCCTTCAAAGCAGATAACAAGTAAAACTTGTTTTGCTGGGCTTCAACAATGGCTTCCCATTACTTATAGGATGAAAAGCAACATAAACTTTGATGGCAAGGTTGATTAACGACCTCCCCCGCCTCGAAAATCCGTCCAGCAAATATTGGTTCAGCTAGAAAAGGTTGGACTCAGATTGCTAGGTAAACATGAGAAGTATAGAGGTAAAAAGCGAAAGAGACATTCGACAAAGCTTAATTGAATGAAGAAGAGTATCTTTTGAGAATTACCTTATTAGACCTCGTTGCCATTACATTACAACTTAGATGTCATCATATCGAGAAGAATGTGTGTGACGGCTTGTTGGGCACAATTCTAAATATTGATGGAAAAAGTGAAGATATAGACAAGACAAAGATTGACCTACAAAACATGGGGATGTGTAAGGAGTTGCATTTGATAAGGAAGGTGATCGTTGGATGAAACCACATGCAGTGTATACACTGACCCTGGATAACAGTAAGAAGTTTTGTAAGTTTTTAAAAGCAATTCGGTTTCCCAGTGGGTTTATGTCAAATCTAAAGAAAAACATGATCTAGTGGAATAAAAAGATTATTGGGTTAAAATCACACAACTGTCATGTCATGATACAGTAGTTGTTGCCAACTAGGACTCAATCATTTATGATGAAAGAGATTGTCGATGTAATAACAAAATTAAGCAACTTATCTCAGTTTATATGTTCAAGGACATTGAGGATAACTGATTTAGAGAAAGCCCAACAAGATATTGTTCTGATTTTATACAAGTTAGAAATGATTTTTCCCCAGTCCCTTTTGATATTATGGCTCATTCAGTAATGCATTAGCTAGAAGAAGCCATTCAAGAAGGACCTATTCATTTAAGGTGGATATATCTATTTGAATGCTTTCTTAGATCGTTGAAGAAATATGTCAGGAATTATGCATAACCAGAGGAATCGATTATCAAGGCATATATTGTCAATGAAACTTTGGCTTTTTGTTCGAAATATCTAAGTGACATTGAGGCAAGATTTAGGGGACTTGAGAGAAATTGGACTTCTTCTCACTCAAAAGAAATATCTTTATCATCTACTTGTGAAAACAAAATGTTCAAATCAAAGGCTTGCTCTACTCCAATGTGTTAAAATAAGAAGTATTTCTTGACCGATAGTCGTTAATTTGATGAAACGTCTATTTGCAGAAGTACAATTGGCGCACTGTAGTATCTTAATCTCCCAGACCCGACATTGCCTTCGCAGTAAACAAATTTAATCAGTTTCAACAAGCTCTAATGGTAGAGCATTGGTATGCTTGTAAACGAATTCTAAGATACTTAAAAGGATCTCTTTTTTGTTTTTATTCACTTTGGACATGCCTCTCGAATGGTTACAGATTATTTCTCAGATGCTGATGGGGCCAGCTCTCTTGACGACAAAAGATCTACAAGTCGTTGTTGTGTGTATCTAGGGGAAATCCGATTACATGGAGTTCTAGAAAACGAAAAGTTGTAGCTCAATCAAGTTCTGAAGCAGAGTACCAAGCTCTAGCTTCTGTTGTAACGGAACTTGTTAATCATTGTCTCATGAACTAGGAATCAAGCTTGAACAAAGGCTTGTCTTGTGGTGTGAGAATAAAGGAGCTGCCTCTTTGACTTCAAATCCAGTATTTCATTCTCCAACAATACACATTGGAATCTATGTGCATTTAGTCAGAGAGAAAGTTGTGTATGTCTAAAGAAATTGAAGTGTGCTTTGGTCTTTAAGAAGGACAAGTTGCAGACATCTTTGCAAAGATGCTAAGCATTTCCAAATTTGAATATCACAAGGAAAAGCTTATCTTTGATAAATCTCAATTAAGCTTAAGAGAGGGTGTAAGATAGTTTAGTCAGCTCATTGGCTATTAATTTGTTATAACAAACTTAGAGGCTGTTACTAAGTCGGTCATCTGGTCTTGTAGTAAACAGATTAGTGTGCCTTTGTATTTATACTCGGTATGAAAAGTTAATGAGGTTAGTTGAGCATTTTACCAGATCTATTTTCTCTCTATAACTTTCTCTCTCTCTCTATCTCTGAGAAATCTTAGTGGCGGTTTAGCACTGATTAATTTAGTGATTTATTAATGATTAATTAATATTAGTTAGTGTTAAGCAATTTTACTCAATAATTACCGGTTTGTGGATTATAAATCACTAACAGATCAATGATAAGCCAATTAATCAGTGTTAAAACTGTTGTTAATTAGTGATGTATGAACTACTATGAACAAAGGCCGTTTTCTTAATTTTCAAAAAAATTCAGTCATTGTCCTAATTTTTAAAAAATATGGTTATTTATTTAAAAAGTAGCCATAAATGAATCATTTGCTTAATTTTTTTTTCTTGCTATAAAATTGTATCTTACATGGATGGTATTTAATTTCATACTCCACAGCAAAATCCTGCGAACAAAAATGAAGCACAGTTGTGAAAGTAGCAACAACCAGAAATTAACCAACCGACAAATTCTTTTTCTTTCTTTCTTTTTTCCTTTTTTTTATTTTTTTTTATTTTTATTTTGAATGTACAACTGTAGACGAATTCTTAGCTGCGTAGCGTGATGGAGAGGAAAACAACGTGAATGGACATTGGAGGTGTCATAATTACATAGCAAAGACAACGCTGGTGCCTTTGTCTTTTTCTTGTGAACGACACACCCAACATTCACCACATAAAGATATTCACGTCGACAACACTCAACATTAATAATCCATGTAAACCGTCACAATCCACGTCTTTAAAATTGTGGGCCATCTTTTTTTTTTTTTTTTTTCCTCTCTTTCTTAACAATTTTTATGGTTGTGCTGAATTTTTATGTAGGGAAGGAAGGAAGGTGTTGGAGTTTGGTGGAAGTTAGGAAAAGGATCAGGTCGGCTTTTATTATGGCTCTGTGATTAAACCACATTATTATTGTCGCCCACCATAAAGTCCACCTTGTTTCATTGCTCTATGTTTTGTTGCAATTATTTATTTATTTGTATTTCTATGTCCAAGAAAACCCATCATTCAATTTTCTTTTAAAAACTTGTCTTTTCTCTTTCTTTTAAGTTTTTAGAGTGCGAGAGGGGGGGAAAGTTCAGAGTTCTGGTGAAATTTTGGACTAACTGGGAAGGACCCACTTTCAGGTTTGTCCATTTTCAAGTGTTGCGTACATTATCAATATGTTCTTCTAATATACTAACTATATATATATAATATGTAAGAATTATCTAGTTTATCAAATACTATTAGTATATAATTCATGGTACATCGCCAACTACTTCTATCTGTTTTTTTTTTTTTCTCGCTTTCCAAAGATTGTGGGTTCCTTCTTTCACAAATTCACAGATTTTGGCGAGTGGTTGTCTCAAACTCAATTATTTTTTCTTTTAATGGTGTTCCTCACCTTCTAAATCCATATCATAAAATTGTTACTCGGAATTTATTCCTTCTTTCCCCCTCACATCTTTTCAATCTTTAACTTGTCCTTGTTCTTTGGTTCTCTTAGTTTGTGGGAATTCTCTGTATGTGGATGCCATTAGCATTTTTAGAGGCACCTCCCACTTTTTTTTTTTTTGTGCGGCATATTAACTACCTAGCAACCAACAAATTGTCGGTTGTGTTTACAGATTTTCCTGCGTTTTAAAAACTGTAAAAAGTAAAAAAACAAAAAACAAAAAACAAAAGAAAACAAAGGTAGGTCCACTTCGTTGGCCTGTCCACTTTGCCAAACTAGGACACTCTTACCCTCAACTGGTGGATCTTTTTCTCCTCTATCAATAAAAGAAGAATTTGCTCTGCAGGGTCTTACATGCATACATACATACATACATACATACATATATATATATATGCACACACACATGTAGCATCTTTTTCTCAAGATATATAATATATGGGCGCAATCAGTTGCTTCATCTACACATAGCTCTCCTTTCTTATGTCCTTGTTTTCCTTTTGATGTCAAGCACAAAACTTGAAATCCCATTATCGCCTATGCTTTACTTTTTCATATCTTGTGTCCCCTTGATCCTCCTCTCTGAGGCCTTCACTCTCAAGGCACTCCAGTTATGTGGGGGTGTTCTAAAACTGTTGTCTATCTGGCTCTGTGGGGAGTCCACCAGATTTCTTTTCTCGTCCTGGTTCGGCTTTGTCAAGAATAGGACTATTATGATGATGAACCTTTCATTGAAAAAGATGACCTTTTGTTCAAGACTAGTGGACAATGTTGAGGAGAAAGAGAGGATGATTTCCCTTTTAGATTTGCCTGAATTGACCCTGGAATGCATTTTCGAGCGGCTTTCCCCGGCGGGTTTGTGCAGCATGGCCGGAGTTTGTTCCTCTTTGAGGGAAAGGTGTACTAGTGATCATTTGTGGGAGAGGCATTTGAAGCAGAAATGGGGTAAAGTGATTAGTGATAGAGCTTACCGAGAATGGCAATGTCATGTGGCCTCTAGGAATGGACCGAATCTCGCTGATCAGAATAAGAAAAAGGGCTTGTTTGAGTCTTTTCTCAATGCACGCCCTTTCTCATGGATTAGGCCAAAAATAGAAAAGAGTAGAAAGGTGGGGACTAATTTGCCAGTTGATTCAGTCATGGCTTGGTATCTTTCTCTTGAGTGTGGCAAGTTCTGGTTCCCAGCTCAAGTCTACAACCGGGAGGTAAATTTTCCAAATTTTAAATATGTAAAATTCTGCTAAGATTTCTTGTGCCCACTTTACATTTTCAAATGTGCATTTTATTTTATTTTTTGTAATTTGTTTCTTCTGTTGGTGAATGAGTCAGTGGCAGCTTATATTGTTTTTGATGCAGAATGGTCACATAGGATTTATGCTGTCATGTTATGATGCTCAGCTTAGCTATGATTCGCGAACTGACACCTTTCAGGCAAGGTACAGGCAAATAGGCATCCTTCAGTCTTCACATCTCATGAGCTTTCACTGATCCATGCTTGTTTTGTGTGGTCTAAGCAGAGAACTATATTGTAGAATTACTTTTTAGTTCTTTAGCTTGTAGTCTCTACAGATCTTATTGCCTACTTTTTAGTTGTTTTCATTATTTCTCATAATGGAGTTTAGATGTTTCATTGATAAGGTTCACCTGTTGAGAAAGACCTTGTCTTTTAAATCGGATTATATTCGGTATCACAGGTATTCCTCTTGTGGACGGAGGACAACAGAGGAAAATATAGTGTGGGATAGGCTAAGAGCGGCGCCAACCAACACTCCTCCATTCACGCTTCACGCATCTGATTGCTTACACGACTTGAAACCTGGGGACCATATCGAGATCCAGTGGAGAAGGAACAAAGAATTCCCTTATGGTTTGGTTTCTGAAACCAGCAACTTTCTATTTCAATCTCTGATTTAAATGCCATTGGGACTTATTGTTATGTAAATCGTGTTGTAGGTTGGTGGTATGGTCTTGTTGGTCACTTGGAGGCATGTGATGGAAATGAGAATCACTGCCGTTGTCATTGCAGCAGTAAGATAACCATTTCTGGATTTTTGTAGCTCTCTATACTTCTTTCTCTTCTCAGTTGTCAAGACTAGGACTAAAATCCAAACATCAATACAAGGACATCATAATATAAATTTTAATTTGTCAAGATTAGGACTTAGGCCCCCTTTCTGAATTTTCAAGACTTCATGAAGGGCATTGCCAAGACAAGTTTGGACATTTGAAAAGAAAAAAATATATTAATAATGATCATTAAACTGGAAAAATAGCCAGAGAACATGATGTAGCTTCTCTATGTGGATATCCTATTCTATGTTTTGGTTTACAGAATGCTATGGCCTGACAAAAATTATAGATTCCATCTGGTCTGAAATAACTTGCTTTGTTGGATTTTTCCTTTCTCTCAACTCTTACCCTGTAGAATTAAGATATGATTTTTTTTATTTTTATTTTTTTTTCTTTTGCGCATGTGCATCAGTGAATGTGTGATGGATTTCCGTTCAACTCTTATACATGTTTTGTTTTGGTGCCATAAGTTTTCTCCACCCTTCCTTTTTAAAAATTGTTCCATTTAATTTTATCTCTGAACATTCCTATTCTTCCATGTATGTTTGTTACTCATGCTGTGTTTTCCCCTGTCATTATTACATTAGTTGAGCATCTCACAAATTGGTCTTGCTACTAACAGATACAGTAGTACTGGAGTTCAACCATTATACTCCCGGCTCACGATGGAGAAGGACAATGATAAATAGGAAGGACCACCGCGAGGAAGGGAATGAAGCAGACGGATTCTACGGCGGAATTAGAAAGCTTTACAACGAGGAGGAGATTGCAAGGTGGAGGCGCTTTTGGCCTAATCAAGTCTTGGAATAGTAAAGGCTGGCGAAGTTCCGCACATGATTGCAGTGGAAAAAAGCAGCCACCAGTTTTTGGTCATTAGCAGCCAATGAAAAGTTTGTAGTAATAGGTAACCTATTCTAAGAGAATGAGACATTCCCATTCTCACTATTACAAGGTGGAGAAATATGTAGGATGTACAAACTGTATTAATTACAATGATATGAAATTTTCTGATTGAACATTTTATCTGCAGTCCACAGCCTAGATTGGGTTTTATTTTATTTTATTTTTTATTTTTGCCTGCATTGGAAATCTTTCTTACGATACTCATGAATTGTGATCAACATCGTGAAAGAAAGATATGACCTCAAAATGGAGATAGTTTCATAAAATTTTTCTGTAGTTTCACACCATTGAGGTTATGTTTCGTTTCTTTTTATTGGAATTCAGTTTTCATATATTCAGCTTTTTATTGCATTTTCTCAAACTTTTTTTTTTTTAGTTCATTAACCGCATGTCGCTTGACTAATAAGCTTGTTCTATTTTTGCCTGGTTCGTTTTGAACCTTTTTCCCCATACAGGGAGAGATGTCTTCAAAATAATTAGGAATGTTCACAAAATCTATCAAATAGTCCAAACTATCCAATCTAATCTAAATCGAATTGAATTGGTCGTTTTCTTTTATTTTTATGTAGCTTGTGGTTTTTTAATAAATAATTTTGAGCGATTTGTGTTGAAAAAAATTATTGATGACACGTTAGAATTTTAAAAATTTTATATAATTATTCATAATCTAACTTAGAGTGCTATAAATTATAAACAGAATTATAAACAAACGCACTAGTTGAAGGCCAAAAACAACATTTCTAACTGATCAAAAGAAATCTCTACCTTTAGATTTTCAATGCTATGACTCTTCTTTCAAGTTGTTATGCGTGGGCACAATTCATTAAATTTCTATTATCGTTCTTCTCCTTCCAACCACTATCTAAGGAACTAGGATTACTAAAGGAAGTAATCTAAGCTCTACTCTTTGAAATATGCACCATAGCAGTTTGAGAATAAATGAGGATCCAAGGCCTCTATTTATAGAATAGGTTAGAGGAGTCAAAAGTGTATTAGAATTATAAGAGAATTTTCTCTCGTCCTACTATTGTACACACCACATTCACTGGGAATCCACCTAGTGTTACATGCCATCTTAAATAGAGGGAGATTCAAAATCCCAGCCAATCACAATGTAGGGGTCCGCAATTATCTATGTGATCCAGATAAATCAAACTAAATAATTCCATTTAAATTAAAATTCTATTATTCAAAATTTTCTAATTTAAATAATTATAAATAATTATTCTTTATTCAAATACAAATAAAATTAAATGGAATTATTTGAATAAATATTTATAAACAAAAAATATTTATTCAAAATCACAATAATTTATTTAAATAAATATTTTTTCTGAAATTAATTAAACAATTAATTATGATGGCGGTGCCAACAATACCGTTGGGCTGTAGGCATGTACACTAACAGGTCTTGCAACCTGTTCAGTGTATCCTCTTTGTACTACTTGTGGTAAACCACGTCTCCACAACTTGTCATTGATTAGTGAGCTATCATTGAAACCTAATAGATATGTATTTATCACGCTTTATTAATAATAGATTAATTAATGTCTGATTAATTATCCATTGATGCGGGACGGCCAAGGCATTATTGGTTTTCACTACCAAGTTTAGTGATCGCTTTCCGTATCTCGGTTATGTTTGGAAAATTTGTTTTGTCCTTTGGGTTGTATGCTACACGTCGTTGACCTGTGAGCTTCTAGTCAATACTTGTGTTTTAATGTGTCGTTTTCGTGAGAAGTTGTTTGGTTTAGGTGTCGTTTCTTTGTAGTTCTTTCGCCATTTGTCGCTTGGTTTCAACCTTTAATGGGGCTGATTGTAAACAAGGGCAGACCAGAATATTGTATTCCGTTTGAAAGGACTGTGGAGGTGCGTCTGTTTCTTTATCCTTTCGATCATGGATTTGGTCTTTGGAACCTTCTTGCTGCGTCATCCTCCGTATTATTATTAACTTTGGTGTCACTGCATTATAGACCAAAGCTACACTATTAATAAAATACCATATTACGAGACTTTATTGAAAAGCAGTATGTCATAAAATTTTTAAAAATTTAAGTCAGAATATTTTCTAAAACACAAGTTTGACATACTAAATACATAAATTAATGACAGATCTTACTAACTTTTTTTGTAAACTGAAAAGTAGCAAGAATCTATATAGAGATGAACATTCTAAAACACTCTCAACCAACTGGTCTTTTTTGCTATCTCTATCCACAATCTTAGTGTAAGTGCCGTACAGTTTTTCTTTCAGTGACTCTTTCTAACCACTTGAGAAGACCTAGAGCTAAGGTTCTTGATGTTGAATAATGTCTTGAAGGGAATTTCAGAGTTTCTTGCACTAGAATACTCACTTTGTGCTTCCTAAACCATATGAATAACTAAGAAAACTCACTCCTATTTATAATGATCGAATTTGGGGTTAAATCTTATCAGATTAGGCCTCAAAATTCGAGTCTAGATTAACTTTTGATGAAAAACGCGTCAAAGCCGATCTGGGAAATCGTTCTGTCGAACTTACTTCATCAGCTTGTCGAAATTTCCCACTGGCCTGCTGACCATGCCATAATCTGGAATCCTTAACATATCTTATTTTCACCTATGAATCTTAAATAGAGCCTCAGTTTTAATTCAAATAACTTAATAGAAAAGTTATCTGATTAAAATAATCATATATAGACAATCCCATCGTAACTAAAACATTATCCAAATAATTCAACATGTTTATCTTGAATTAACTCAAAAAATTAATTCAATTGACAAACTAACTTGAATTATTAAATCCAATACTATTGAATTTTAGCCAATCTAATAATTTAACATAAATCACTAATATATAGGAAAAACACGTCGCATCATTATAAGATTATTATGAGCTAGTAAAAGGGACCTGATGGAGATATATAGGTCAAGCTTCTATAATTATAAAATACAATATCTCAGATACATATTTTATAATTATTAACTCCAACGTTACTCCACTAAAAGCTTAAACCTACACTTTCGAACTATGTAAAATTATAAAGCTCCAATAAGCTAACCATCCATGACATATCATAATGTGTCATATCCCCGTAGGATATTTATAATCAGCTTAAAGATAAATTCCGTTTCACCTTCCCAATTATTTTTATTTTACGTTCCATTGTCACACCATTAGAATACTTACTATTTATAGATAGTATGCTATTCGGTTACACCTATGTATCCAAATGGTTGAGTGCTTCAGTTTTCTAGTTACAAGATAATGCATATAAGAGAATATCATGAACTCTATAAAAAGAGATGGATTTCATATCTATGAATAACTAGTCTACATGAATCAAGAGTCATGTCTCCAACGTACTGGTATGCATACCATAATTAAATCAAGATGCACTCTTTGGTACATCAAAAGACATAAGTCAAGAATGTTAGACATATATGCCCTAAGGAGTAAAATGTATTATGTTTCTGGAGATATTTTATCAATAAAGAATTTATTTATTATTCGTATACCAAATGTTGTCCTCTTTACATTCATATTTGTTGGATGTATGATAAGCAAGCAAAAGTCTGAGACTGTTAGTCTAAGCCTTTAGAGTCAGGCATAGGACGGACAGATTATGTGGAAGATATGATTCTAAAGGTGACGGTGTAAATCATAAGATCTACAATCGAGAGAATAAAGTTAGGCGCTTTATTCATGCTAAGATTGTTCTATTGTCTATATCCCTAACGGGAGATAGTTTGTCTTGACCATTGGAGTTGGACTCCACAAATAGAAATATAGGTACATTGTCATAGGTGACGATGTATTGGATCGAGACATAAAGTTAGACGCTTTATTCATGCTAAGATTGTTATATTGTCTATATCCCTAAAGGGAGATAGTTTGTCTTGACCATCGGAGTTGGACTCCACGAATAAAAACATTGGTACATTGTCATAGGTGACGATGTATTGGATCGGGACATAAAGTGGAATTGATTTGGATTAATAATTTTGTATGGGCAAATTAATTCACTTTAGACAATCATATGTATTGTATCTTAATCCTGAAATAACTGATGGACCCATTGTCTTGACTTATGTCTTTTGATGTACCAAAGGGTGACATCCTAATTTTATGATAGTACGCATACCGGTATGTTGGAGACATGACTCTTGATAGCGTAGACTTGTTATTCATAGATATAGAATCCATAGCTCCATTGGTGGAGTCAATGATATCCTATTATATGTGTTATCTTATAGTTGAAAGACTGGAGTGCTGAACCATTTGGATGTATAGGTGTGACCGAATGGCATACTGTCTTTGGATAGTAAGTTTTCCAATAATGAGATAATGGAACGTAAGATAAAAATAATTCATACGACACATCATGATATGTCATAGACACTTAGCTTATTTGGAGCTTCGTAATTTTATATAGTTTGAGAATACAACTCTAAGCTTTTAGTGGAGTAGCGTTGGAGTTGATAATTATAAAATATGTATCTAGGATGTTGAATTTTATAATTATCAGAGTTTGAACTATGTATGTCCATCAGATCCCTTTTGTTAGCTAATAATAAATCCTGTAACAATAATGCATGCTTTTCTAATAAATTGGTGACTTATGTTAAATTATTAGATTGGTTGAAATTCAATAGGATCAAATAATTAATGTTAGTTTATTAGTTAAATTAATTTTGTAAATTAATTCATGATAAACTTGTTGAATTATTGGGAATATTTAATTTCCTAGAGATTATCTATATGTGACTATTTTAATCAAATAACTTCTTTGTTGGGTTATTTGAATTAAAACTGAGGCTCTATCCAAAGAATGTTGGGTGGGAAATAAAAGATTCTCAAGGATCATATTATCGTAAGTTCGACAGGCCGAACAGGCCGATCAGTTAGTTCGGCCTATCGATGAAGCAGGTGCAGTAGGCCGATCCGTTAGTTTGGCCTGCCGATGAAGCAAGTTTGGCAGGCCAATCCATTAGTTCAGCCTGTCGATTTAACAATAATTTGATCACACATTTTAGATGTGATTTTATTAAAAGTTAATCCAGATTCAAATTTTTAAGGCCTTATCTAATAATGACGATCCTAGGGGACGACCTCTATAAATAGGGAGTGAGTTTTCAGAGTTATTTAGATCAGTTGAGAAGTTAAAAGTAATTACTCTTGTGTTAGATACTTTGAAATTCCCTAAGAGCTTTTGTTCACAATCACAAAGCTTTGCTCTGGGTCTTCTCAATTGGTTGGAAAGAGAGTCACCGGTGGAAAAGCTGAATGACATTTGCCCACACACACTCCGATTGTGGATAGAGAATAGCAAAGAAGACCAGTTCGTTAAGGCTTTTTTGAAACATTCTTCTCTTCACAGATTGTAGAAGCTCTTTGGCATTCAATGGTTAGTAAGATCTGGTCAATTTATGTATATAGCATGTCAAACTTGTGTTTTGGAAAATACTCTAATTTAAAATTTTAAAATTCTAGTGCGTGCTTGTTTTTCCAACAAAGAATACCGGCCCATTAGTCATTTCAGGATGAAGACACGACACATATGATTGTCTAAGGTGAATTGATTTAAATAAATAGAATTATTAACCAAATCAATTCAAATTTTTTTCTTGATCCAATACATCGTCACTTATGACAATGCACCAATGTTTCTACTCGTGGAGTCCCACTCTGATTACCAAGACAAGCCATTTCTCATTTGGGATGTAGACAACATAACAATCTTAGCATGAATAAAGCATCCAACTTTATTCCCTCGATTGCGGATCTTATCATTTAGACCATCACCTTTAAAATTCATGTCTTCCGTATAATTTGTACATCATATGCATGATTCTTAAAGGTTTAGACTATTAGTCTTAGACTTTTGTTTGCTTATCATACATTCAACAGAAATGAAAATAAAGAAGACAACATTTGGTATATGAACAATAAATAAATTCTTTATCGATAAAATGTCTTTAAAAACTTATTACAACATTTTACTCCTTAGGGCACCATGTCGAACAATCTCCCACTTGTACTAAGTGAGTAAATGTTATATGTAACGTATCCCCATAGCGCCAATAGGCCATAATGTCCTCAGAGGCGATCAAGTATATTTCCACATTTCCATTCACCATGTTATCCTTTATCACATGATACTCTTGATGAATATGCTTACTCTTCTTGTGAAATCTTAGTTCTGCATTAGCTATTGTTGTAGTATCCACAATACAACGAAACCACCTTGTCCATACTAGGAACTACTTCAAGATCCCTGAACTTGTAGAGCCACACTGCTTCTTTCGAAGCATTACTAGCACATACTCAGCCTCCATCATTGAATCCAAAGTGCAATTTTGCTTGACACTTCTCCACACAATGGCGCCTCCACCTACAGTAAACATAAAACTAGAAACCGATCTTTTTGAATCCAAACAGGATTGGAAATTTGAATTAGTGTATTTTAGAGGTGTTAGATCCTCACTCAAATACACTAGCATATAACCTCTAGTCCTTCTTAGGTACTTGAAAACATGCTTGACCGCAGCCCAATGGTTCAGTCCTAGATCCAACTGAAATCGACTTGTTATCCTGACCGCATAATAAATATCTAGTCGCGTGTAAGGCATCGCATACATGACACTACCCACTAGCATAGCATACGACACCTTCTTCATGTATTCTTTTTCTTTATTAGAATTTGGAGAGTCTTTTTTAGAAAGAGTAATTCCAGACCTTGATGGTTGCCCACTTTTGTTTAAATTCTGCATTACATGCTTCACAAGAATTTTATCTATGTATGCAGCTTAGATAAAGCTATCATTTTGTTCTTCCTTTCTCAAAAGATTTGGATACCCAAAGCATAATTACCTTCTGTTGGAAAAATAGTACGCAGCAAAATTTTAAAAATTTTTATATTAGAGTATTTTCCAAAATGCAAGTTTGACACACTATGTGCATAAATTAACTAGATCTTACTAACCTTTGAATGCAGAAGAACTCCCGCAATCAGTGAAGAGAAGTAACGTTCCAGAAAAGCCTCAACCAACTGGCCTTCTTTGCTATTCTCTATCCACGATTGGAGTGAGTGTGGGCTCACACGTATAGCTCTTCCTTCAGGTGACTCTCCTTCCAACCAATTGAGAGAACCTAAAGCTAGTGTTCGTGATTTGTGAACAAGAGCTCTCAGGGAGTTTTAGATTCTCACCAGTAGAGTATCACTCTTAATCTCTTAATTAATTAGAATAACTTATGTGACTTACTCCCTATTTATAGAGGTTGGGTCTAGGGTCAGTCCTTATGTGATTAGGTCTCAAAAATTCGAATCAGAATCAAATTCAGATCAATATCTGATGAAATCCGTGTAAAAACATGTTATCTATTTTTTCACACATTGAAAAGCCGATCTGCCTAATCGGTAGGCCGAACTTGCCCTATCGGTAGGTCGAACTTGATGATCGGCATGCCAAACTGTCGAAAAAAAATCTCAGCAAATTTTTTATTTTCCACCCGAGATTCTATAGGATAAAGTCTCAATTTTAATTCAAATAACATAATGGAGAAGTTATCTAATTAAAACAACTTTATCTAGATAATCTCTAGGAAAATAAATGAATTCCTAATAATTCTACAAGTTTATATTAATTTAATTTATTCAAAAATTAAATCAATCGATAAACAGACAAGAATTATCCGATCCCAATAATTTAATAAGTTTATCTTGAATTAATTTTATCACAAAATTAATTCAACTAATAAACAGGCATGGATTACTTGATTCTTCTAAATTTCAACCAATCTAATAAATTTGACATAAGTCACCAATTATTGAAAAAGCACAACGTATCGTTATAGGATGTTGTGAGCTAGCAAAGGGGACCAAATGGACCTATATAATTCAAGCTCCTGATAATTACAAAACCCAATATCCCATATATACATTTCATAATTATCAACTCCAACGCTACTCCACTAAAAGCTTGGAGCTGCAATCTCGAACTACATAGAATTACGAATCCCATATAGCTAAGTCTCTATGACATATCATAGTATATCGTATCCCCATAGGATTATTCATAATCAGCTTAAGGACAAGTTTTGTCTTACCTTCCTGATTATTTTTATCTTACGTTCCATTATCTTATCATCAGAAAACTTACCATCCAAAGGCATTATACCATTTGGCTACACCTATGTATCCAAATGGTTGAACGCTTCAGTTTCTAATTACAAGATAACGCATATAAGAGGATATCACTACCCCTGAAAAGGAGCTATGGATTTCATATCTATGAATAACAGGACTACGCTATCAAGAGTCATACCTCTAATGTACAGCATGCATACCACTATTAAGATGTGGGTGTCACCCTTTGGTACATCAAAAGACACAAGTCAAGACAATGGGCCCACTATTCATCTCAAGATTAAGATACAATACAAATGATTGTCGAAAGTGAATCGATTTGCCGAGACAAAATTATTTATCCAAATCAATTTACTTTATGTCCTGATCCAACACATCATCACCTATGACAACGTGTCAATGTTTTTATTCATGGAGTCCACCTCCGATGGTCAAGACAAACCAGCTTCCGATAGGGATATAGACAACATAACAATCTTTACATAAATAAAGCGCCCAACTTTATTCCCTCGATTGCGGATCTTATGATTTAGAGCGTCACCTTAAGAATCATGTCTTCCCCATAATCTGTCCATCATATGCCCAATTCTTAAAGGTTTAGACTGACAGTCTCAGACTTTTGTTTGCTTAACATACATTTAACAAATATGAACTTAAAGAGGACAAGATGTAGTATATAAACAATAAATAAATTATTTATTGATAAAAATGTCTCTAAAAACTTATTACATTTTTACTCCTTAGGGCATACATGTCTAACACCTTCACCTAAGTTCTTCATGTCAAACTGCTTGGTCAACTATAATTTGACTGATGACAATGCCCCAACGTCATTGCAAATTAGTAGAATTTCATTTACATAGAGTGGTAGAAAAACCACATTCCCATCCTTAATGTGTTTGTAAACACATGGTTTGTCAAGTTTTGTTCGAACCCATAATTCTTGATCACCTGATCAAATCTTATATTCTAAGAATAGGAGGCCTGCTTAAGTCCATAATTGACTTTAGCAGCTTGTAAACCTTGCTCTCTTAACCCTTAGGCTTGAACTTGTTTGGCTGCCCCATAGATATTGTCTCATCAAGATAGCCATTCAGAAAGCCATCTTGACATTCATATGCCAAAGCTTATTGTTGAGAGCAGTAGCTGTGGACAAGAGAATACGAATGGACTTAAGTATGGCTACAGGAGAAAAGGTTTCCTCGTAATCGATTCCTTCCTTTTGCGTGTATCCCTTAGCTACTAGTCTAGCATTATAGGTTTTGATATTCCCATTCGCTCTTCTTTTTCTCTTAAAGACCACTTATACCCTATGGGTTTTACCCCTTCAGGAAGATCTACAAGTTCCTAGACTTGATTAGTCTCCACAGACTTCCATCTTAGCGTTCAAAGCTTCTATCCAGAGCTTTGAATCAACATCTTCCATAGTTTCTATGTAAGTGTAAGGATCCATTTCAACCGGTTCAACCAAATAGGCTTCACCATTGAGCATATACCTCTTGGGTTGACGCCCGATCCTTCCACTGCACCAAAGCTCCTAAGGTTGTTGTTTGGTTAGTTTTTCTACATTGATTGGATTGGTTTCAATAGGAACCTCCAAAGTGATTGAATCACTCACTAACTCCTCGAGTACTAGTTTACTACGTGGTTTAAAGTTGTTCATGTAACTTTCCTCAAGGAATCTTGCATTTGTTGAAACCACGACTTTATTTTCTTTCGGGTTATTGAAATAACCCCCTTTAGTCCCTTTTGGATATCTTACAAACATGCAAACTTCTGAATGTGCTTCCAACTTGTTCACTTCCTTATACAGGACATGAGCCGGACATCTCAATATGTGAATATGGTTTAAGGATGTCTTCCTACCCATCCACAGCTCATGAGGAGTTTCAGGAACAGATTTTGAAGGCATATTGTGTTGGAAACAAAGTGCGCAGCAGAATTTTTAAAAAATTTTTCATCAGAGTATTTTCCAAAACACAAGTTTGACATGTTATATGTATAAATTAAACAGATCTTACTAACCTCAGTGTGCCGAAGAACCTCCGCGACTTGTGTAGAGAAGTAACGTTCCAGAAGAGCCTCAACCAACTGGTCTTCTTTGCTATTCTCTATCCACAACCGGAGTGAGTGTGGGCTCACACGTACAGCTCTACCACCGGTGACTTTCCTTCCAACTAACAGAGAGAACCCAAAGCTAGTGTTCGTGATTTGTGAACAAAAGCTCTCAGGGAGTTTTCAGATGCTCACTAGAAGAGTATCACCATTAATCTCTCAAATTGATCTAAGTAAATCATTAGACTCACTCTCTTTTATACCTATTGGTCCTAGGGTCAGTCCATATCAGACTAGGTCTCAAAAAATCGAAATAGAATCAAGTTCGGATCAATATCTGATAAGATCCGCGTGAAAACGCGTAATCTTAACTGTCGTCGGTCGGCAGGCCAAACTTTATGATAGGCAGGCCGAACACGTCATCTGGCAGGCCAAACTGCCGAGAAAAAATTTCCACGAATCTTTTATTTTCCACCCGAGATTCTAAAGGATAAAGTCTCAGTTTTGATTCAAATAGCCCATTAGAAAAGATATCTGATCAAAACAAACTTTATCAAGATAATCTCTAAGAAAATAAATCGATTCACAATAATTCTACAAGTTTATCTTGTTCTAATTGTCCAAAATTAAAACAACCAATAAACAGACAAGAATTACCCAAACGTAATAATTCAACAGGTTTATCTTGAATTAATTTCTTACATAATTAATTCAACTAATAAACAGACATGAATTATTTGATTCTTATAAATTTTAAACCAATCTGATAAATCCGACATAAGTCACCAATTATTGGAAAAGCACGCCGTGTCGTTACAGGATTTTGTGAGCTAGCAAAGGGGACCAAAATGGACCTATAAAGTTCAAGCTCATGATAATTATGAAACCCAATACCCCAGATATACATTTCACAATTATCAACTCCAACGCTACTCCACTAAAAGCTTAGAGCTGCACTTTCGAACTTTATAAAATTACGAAGCTCGTGTAGCTAAGTCTCCATGACATATCATAGTGTATCGCATCCCCATATGATCATCCATAATCGGCTTAAGGACAAGTTCTGTCTTACCTTCCCGATTATTTTTATCTTATGTTCCATTGTCTCACCATTAGAAAACTTACTATCCAAAGATAGTATACCATTCGGTTACACCTATGTATCCAAATGGTTGAGCGCTCTAGTTTTTCAATTACAAGACAACGCATATAAGAGGATATCATTACTCCTAAAGAGGAGTTACGGATTCCATATCTATGAATAACAAGTCTACGCTATCAAGAGTCATGCCTCCAACGTACCGGCATGCATGCCACTATAGAGATGTGGGAGTCACCCATTGGTACATCAAAAGACACAAGTCGAGACAACGGGCCCATTATTCATCTCAGGATTAAGATACAATACAAATGATTGTCTAAAGTGAATCGATTTGCCAAGACAGAATTATTAATCCAAATCAATTCACTTTATGTCCCGATCCAACACATCGTCACCTTTGACAACGTGCCAATGTTTCTATTCATGGAGTCCAACTCCGATGGTCAAGACAAACCATCTCCCAAAAGGGATATAGACAACATAACAATCTTTACATGAATAAAGCGCCCAACTTTATTCCCTCGATTGCGGATCATATGTTTTAGACCGTCACCCTAAGAATTGTTTCTTCCGCATAATCATCCCATCATATGCCCAATTCTTAAGGTTTAGACTGACAGTCTCAGACTATTTTTTGCTTATCATACATTCAACAAATATGAACGTAAATAGGACTATTTGGTATATATAAATGAATAAATTCTTTATTGATAAAAATGTCTCCAAAAAACGTATTACATTTTTACTCCTTAGAGCATACATGTCTAACAATCTCCCACTTGCACTAAGTGAGTAAATAAAGCAAATTTTGCATCCCCATAGCCTCCACATGCCTCTCGAAGACTCTCCTAGTAAGTGTCTTCGTAAATGGATCAGCTAAATTGTCTTCTGACGCGATTTTGCACACCGTGACATGCCCGCTCTCAATGAAGTCCTTTATCACATGATACTTTCGATCAATATGTTTACTCTTCTTGTGAAATCTTTGTTCCTTAGCATTAGCTACCGCCGCACTGTTATCACAGTACAGTGATACTGCTTTATCCATACCAGGAACTACCTCAAGATCCCCAAGGAACTTGCGGAGCCACACTGCTCTTTTGAAGCATCACTAGATGCCACATACTCGGCCTCCATCGTTGAATCCGAAGTGCAATCTTGCTTCGCACTTCTCCAACTGATGGCACCGCCACCTAGAGTAAACACAAACCCTGAAGTTGACTTCCTAGAATCCAGGCAGGATTGAAAATCTGAATCAGTGTATCCTAGAGGAGTTAAATCCTCATCCGAATACACAAGCATATACCCTCGAGTCCTTCTTAAGAACTTGAAAATATGCTTTACCGCAACCCAACGGTTCGGTCCTGGATCCGCCTGAAATCGACTCACAATCCCAATCGCATAGCTAATATCTGGTCGAGTGCAAAGCATGGCATACATGAGACTACCCATTGTAGAAGCACAAGGTACCTTCTTCATGTATTCTCTTTCTTCATAGGACTTTGGAGAGTCTTTCTTAGAAAGAGTAATTCCAAACCTAGATGGTTGCCCACCTTTCTTGGAATCCTGCATTGCAAACCTCATGAGAATTTTATCTATGTAGCCGGCCTGTGACAAAGCTATCATTTTGTTCTTCCTATCCCGAAAGATCTGGATACCGAAAACAAAATTAGCCTCACCTAAGTCTTTCATGTCAAACTGCTTGGTCAACCATAATTTGACCGATGACAATGCCCCAACGTCATTGCCAATTAGCAGGATGTCATCTACATAGAGTAGTAGAAAAACCATCTTCTCATTCTTAATGTGTTTGTAAACACATGGTTCATCCACATTTTGTGAGAACCCATAAGACTTGATCACTTGATCAAATCTTATGTTACAAGAATGAGAAGCCTACTTAAGTCCATAAATAGACTTTAGCAGCTTACAAACCTTACCCTCTTGACCCGCAACCTTGAACCCGTCTGGTTGTTCCATATAAATGGACTCATCAAGATAGCCATTCAGAAAAGCCATCTTGACATCCATCTGTCAAATCTCGTAGTCGAGAGAGGCAGCTATGGACAAGAGAATCCGGATGGACTTAAGCATGGCTACAGGCGAAAAGGTTTCCTCATAATCGATTCCTTCCTTTTGCGTATAACCCTTAGCTACCAGTCTAGCCTTAAAGGTTTCGACCTTTCCATCCACTCCTCTTTTCCTCTTGTAGATCCACTTACACCCTATGGGTTTTACCCCTTCGGGAAGATCCACAAGCTCCTAGACCCGATTAGTCTCCATAGACTTCATCTCTATGTTCATGGCCTCTGTCCAGAGTCTTGAATCAACATCCTCCATGGCTTCTATGTAAGTATAAGGATCCCTGTCATGTTCATCCGGTTCAGCTAAAAAGACTTCCCCATTGAACATATACCTTTTAGGTTGACGCCCGATCCTCCCACTACGCCGAAGCCCCTGAGGTTGTTGTTTAGGTTTGTTTGGTTTTTCTACACTGATCAGAATGGTTTCATTCGGAACCTCTGGAGTGAACGGATCACCCCTCAACTCCTCAAGCACCACTTTGCTTCGAGGTTTAAAGTCGTCCATGTAATGCTCCTTAAGGAAAGTTGCATTAGTTGAAACCACAACTTTATTTTCCTTTGGGTTATAAAAATAACCCCCTTTAGTCCCTTTTGGATATCCTACAAATATGTAAACTTCCGAACGTGCTTCCAACTTATTTGGATCCTTAAACAGGACATGAGCCGGACATCCCCATATGCGAATATGGTTTAAGGATGTCTTCCGTCTTGTCCACAACTCGTGAGGAGTTTTAGGAACCAATTGTGAAGGCACATTGTTCAAAAGATAACATGCGGTTTGTAGTGCATATCCCCAAAAGGATAAAGGCAATGATGAATAACTCATCATGGACCGAATCATGTCCAACAAAGTCCTATTCCTTCTCTCCGCTACGCCATTCTGCTGCGGAGTGCCCGGCGCAGTCAAATGGGACAAAATCCCATTCTCTAACAAGTGTCCCAAGAACTCTTTAGAAAGGTATTTCCCACCTCGATCCGATCGAAGTGCCTTTATGGGTTTACACAAATGCTTTTCCACTTCAGCCCGAAACTCCCTAAACATATAATAAGTTTTGCTTTTATGCTGCATCAGGTACACATGCCCATATCTTGAGTAATCGTCAAAAAAAGTGACGAAGTACTCATACCCTCCTCGTGCCCGGATGTTCATCGGTCCGCAAACATCACTATGCACAAGTTCTAGAACCCCTTCGGCCCTATTGCCCTTAGACCCGTATAGTCTTTTGGTCATTTTACCCTCCAAAAAAGATTCACATTGAGGTATAGATTCCACCTTTAAGTGACTTAAAGGTCCATCCCTTACCAACCTTTGAATCCTATTTAGGTTAATATGGCCAAGGCGCAAATGCCAAAGATAAGTCTTATTAGAGTGAGAAGTTTTAAGTCTTTTTGAGTTATTATCATTTATCTCAGCATTAAGCAATAAGTCCATCTTAGGTTTGATAAAATATAGATTATTTTGCATCCATCCAGAACAGATAAAAGATTTTTTTTTACAAATCACCACTTTTTCATTAAAAGATACCACGTAGGAGTCTTTAAATAAAGAAGATACAGATATTAAATTCCTTTTAAATTTAGGAACATAAAAACAATCTTGCAAAATTAAACTCCTATAATTATCAAAATAAAGATGGACATCTCCCACTGCTTCCGCTAAGACCAAGGATCCATCGCCCATCCGAAGCATTAAGTCTTCAGGAAGTAGACTTCTTGTTTCTTTGAATCCCTGCAGTGAAACACAAACATGATTAGTTGCACCGGAATCTATGACCCAAATGTCACTGGATTCCTCAACCAAACAAGTTTCTAAATATAGAAGATCACACCTACCTCCCTTGGAAAGGAAGCCCGACTTTACCACAGAAGAAGCACTTAAGCTTCTTTGGGTTCTTCTTCTTCTTCTTTTTGCTCTTGGTAGCAGCAGGAATAGAAGACTTCCCACTTTTGGCCCGTTGCTTCTTTCCATTCCCAGAGTTAGAATTGGAACCAGAAGTAGCTACCATGTTGGCCTTTCCACCAGCAGGAGACTCCCTGATCAGCAGTTCAAACTCCTGTAACTGTTTCATCAGTTCTGTCAAGGTCATATCCCGTCTATTGCTTAGATTAAAAGTAGCTCTAAACGGAATAAATTCCTTAGACAGAGTCTCAAAGACCACAGTCATCTGAGTTTCAGCATCGATGTCGGCTCCATTGGTTTGTACCTCAGCGAGGTAACCCATGACCAACATCATGTGCTCCTTTACATATGTCCCCGGTCTCTGTCTACAGTTTAAGAGTTTTTGAAGCGCCCCTTGCCGCTTCGTTATGGCCTGGCCTCCAAACATGTCCTCAAGATTATCCAAGATCTGCTTCGCAGTCTCATAATCTTGACGTTGAGCCTGCAGCACGTTGTTCATGCTAGCCATAACATAGCAGCGGGCCTGATCATTAGCATCTTTCCAGTGATCGTACGCTTGGAATTGCTCATTACTTAAGTCTCCCGTAGGCTCGGGAGGATAAGGAGTTGTCAGTACATATTTTAGTTTCTCAAAGGATAGGACAATGTCCAGGTTCGGTTTCCAATCGTTATAATTCTCACCAGTTAATTGGTTTTTGTCAAGTATTGATGATAAAGCATTTTTAGACATTTTTAATCTACAATAAAGAATCATATACCAAACATAAGCAAACATATATAATAATTTAGTAAGATAACACAATCATGTAAAATCATACAAATATATTTATGTGTCAAAACCTTAAAAATATCACAACCTTACAACGATAATTCCCAACTCAGAATTCAATAAGCTCCTAGGGGAGTCATGCCCAATTCAATCAGGAACACGGATCCCCTCCTGATTAATATATACCATCCAGGACTCGTATGATCCAACATATACTAATAATCGTTTCTTTGGCCATTAATTTTATTAACAGAGCTCCTAGGGGAGGTTAATAATAAAATTAACATGAGTGTATAACCACCGTTTCAATATTTTATCCATGATTTATAATCACCACCTAGGGGTGTGCAACCATAAATCATACTAAAATACCTTATCCTTTCAGAGATCCAATCTGGTACATGATAGAAATCCCTTCCTAGGGGTTGGGACCACCATGTTCTTCCTATGGACCAACGATGGAGGCCTTAGGTTCTCTCTTCGAAAACCTTCTCCCACTCAATCTTTTGAAGTCAAGGTTTTATTTTAAAATTATGCATGAACAATTTTAATATGAGCGGCACTCCCTATTCTATATGGCATGTTATCAATATACATGGTAAATCATATTATAATGCAGACAAGCAAAGCAATCAAGCAAAGCTACAAGCAAAATAATAATAACCATAATATTATAGTTTCACCCTAAAGAATAGTAAACTAAGATTACAAGAGAATAATCGAGACATTTATCGATTCTTCATCCTTGAATCCTCAAGCTGTATCCTTCTTCATGTAATATCCATCTTCAAGTCTTCAATCCCGTATGAATCGAACACTTCATATTTCCGGTCATATCCAAATTTAATGTTTCTCAGAATCGTCCCAAAAATAAAATTAAAACTGCACCGAAAAATTGCACCTTTTTTGGACACCTGGCAGCTCTCAGTCGGCAGGCCGATCTGGGTGATCGGCCTACCGATCATGGTGGTTCGGCCTGCCGAACATGAAGGTTCGGCCTGCCGGCAGAGCACCAAAATTTTTGCCCCATTATCGACCTGCCGGACCGTACGTCCGTCCTGCCGATCTGTGAACTTCGGCCTGCCGAACTGTGAGGTCCGGCATGCCGACAATGGGGCAAAAAAAAACTTAATCCAGAAAATACAATTTTAATGCAATTCATCAATTTTATTTTCAACAATTCAAAAACATAAAATTAGAGACTCAAGAAATACCTGGAGGCACCATCATCAATCTTTAAGTTCTGACTTCTCGTTCCGTCTTCTCCGAATAATTATTTAATTACAAAAATTCTTACAAATTAAAATTAAATAACAATTCCTAGACGGAGATGATAGTCCGCCATCTAATTACATGAATAAACTTAGATACACATTCTAACCTCTAAGGAACCATAACCGGTATTAATTAATTAATAAATAATTAAACAACAATTTAATCAACCATAATTAATTAATAAACATTCACCACATAATCCATGACAATATTTATATATTATATAGAAACCTAGAGTGCCATCTCTCTATAAAATTCAATTCAAGCATAGAAGAGACTAAGATCACAAAATTTATGCATATAACATGATCACAAACTTGCAAATTTATGTAAAAACCTCGGCTCAGATACCAATTGTTGGAAACAAAGTGCGCAGCGGAATTTTTAAAAAATTTTTCATCAGAGTATTTTCCAAAACACAAGTTTGACATGTTATATGTATAAATTAAACAGATCTTACTAACCTCAGTGTGCCGAAGAACCTCCGCCACCTGTGTAGAGAAGTAACGTTCCAAAAGAGCCTCAACCAACTGGTCTTCTTTGCTATTCTCTATCCACAACCAGAGTGAGTGTGGGCTCACACGTACAGCTCCTCCATCGGTGACTCTCCTTCCAACCAACAGAGAGAACCCAAAGCTAGTGTTCGTGATTTGTGAACAAAAGCTCTCAGGGAGTTTTCAGATGCTCACTAGAAGAGTATCACTCTTAATCTCTCAAATTGATCTAAGTAAATCATTAGACTCACTCTCTTTTTATACCTATTGGTCCTAGGGTCAGTCCATATCAGACTAGGTCTCAAAAAATCAAAACAGAATCAAGTTCGGATCAATATCTAATAAGATCCGCTTGAAAACGCGTAATCTTAACTGTCGTCAGTCGGCAGGCCGAACTTTCTGATAGGCAGGCCGAACACGTCATCCGGCAGGCCAAACTGTCGAGAAAAAATTTCCGCGAATATTTTATTTTCCACCCGAGATTCTAAAGGATAAAGTCTCAGTTTTGATTCATATAGCCCAATAGAAAAGATATCGGATCAAAACAAACTTTATCAAGATAATCTCTAAGAAAATAAATCAATTCACAATAATTCTACAAGTTTATCTTGTTCTAATTGTCCAAAATTAAAACAACCGATAAACAGACAAGAATTACCCGAATGCAATAATTCAACAGGTTCATCTTGAACTAATTTCTTACATAATTAATTCAACCGATAAACAGACATGAATTATTTTATTCTTATAAATTTTAAACCAATCTGATAAATCCAACATAAGTCACTAATTATTGAAAAAGCACGTTGTGTCGTTACAGGACTTTGTGAGCTAGCAAAGGGGACCAAAATGGACCTATAAAGTTCAAGCTCATGATAATTATGAAACCCAATATCCTAGATATACATTTCACAATTATCAACTCCAACGCTACTCCACTAAAAGCTTGGAGCTGCACTCTCGAACTTTATAGAATTGTGAAGCTCGTGTAGCTAAGTCTCCATGACATATCATAGTGCATCGCATCCCCATATGATCATCCATAATCCGCTTAAGGACAAGTTCTGTCTTACCTTCCCGATTATTTTTATCTTATGTTCCATTGTCTCACCATTAGAAAACTTACCATCCAAAGATAGTATACCATTCGGTTACACCTATGTATCCAAATGGTTGGGCGCTCCAGTTTTCAAATTACAGGACAACGCATATAAGAGGATATCATTACTCCTAAAGAGGAGTTACGGATTCCATATCTATGAATAACAAGTCTACGCTATCAAGAGTCATGCCTCCAACGTACCAGCATGCATGCCACTATAGAGATGTGGGAGTCACCCATTGGTACATCAAAAGACACAAGTCGAGACAACGGGCCCATTATTCATCTCAGGATTAAGATACAATACAAATGATTGTCTAAAGTGAATCGATTTGCCAAGACAGAATTATTAATCCAAATCAATTCACTTTATGTCCCGATCCAACACATCGTCACCTTTGACAACGTGCCAATGTTTCTATTCATGGAGTCCAACTCCGATGGTCAAGACAAACCATCTCCCAAAAGGGATATAGACAACATAACAATCTTTACATGAATAAAGCGCCCAACTTTATTCCCTCAATTACGGATCATATGTTTTAGACTGTCACCCTAAGAATCTTGTCTTTCGCATAATCATCCCATCATATGCCCAATTCTTAAGGTTTAGACTGACAGTCTCAGACTACTGTTTGCTTATCATACATTCAAAAAATATGAACGTAAAGAGGACTATTTGGTATATATAAATGAATAAATTCTTTATTGATAAAAATGTCTCCAAAAAATGTATTACATTTTTACTCCTTAGAGCATACATGTCTAACATATTGTTCAAAAGATAACACACGGTTTGTAGTGTATATCCTCAAACGGATAAAAGTTATGTAGAATAACTCGTCATGGATTTAAATATGTCTAACAAAGTCCTATTCCTTCTCTCAGCTACAGTATTCTACTGTAGAGTGCCTACCATAATCCAATGGGATAAAATCCCATTCTCTAATAAGTTTCTGAAGAACTTATCAGAGAGGTATTCTCCACTTTGATTGGATCAAAGTGCCTTTATGGGTTTACCTAATTGCTTCTTTGCTTTAACCCGAAACTCCTTGAACTTATCAAAAGTTTTGCTTTTATGATGCATTAGGTACGCATACCTATATCTTGAGTAATCATCAATAAATGTAACAAAATACTCATACTCTCCACGTGCCTTGATGTTTATAAGACCACAAACATCACTATGTATAAGTTCTAGAAACCCTTTGGCCCTATTACCCTTAGACCTAAATGGTCTTTTGGTCATTTTACCCTCCAAACAAGATTCACATTGTGATATAGATTCCACCTCTAAGTGACTTAAAGGCCCATCCCTTACTAGCCTTTGAATCTTATTTAGGCCAATATGACATAATCGCAAATGCTAAAGTTAAGTCTTATTAGATTGAAAAGTTTTAAGTCTTTCGAAGTTATTAGTAACCTCAGTGTTTAGTAATGAGTCCATTTTAAGTTTGATAAAATATAGATTGCTTTGAATACATCCATCACAGATAAAAGATTTGTTTTTACGAATCACTACTTTATTATTAAAAGATATTGAATAAGAGTCCTTAATAAACAAGCTATAGATATTAAATTCCTTTTGAGTTTTGAAACATAAAAATAATCTTTCAAAACTAAAATCCTATAATTATGAAAGTAAAGATGGACGTCTCCCACTGCTTCAGCCAACACAAAGGATCTATCGTCCTTCCATAATATGAAGTGCTTATGTAGAAGACTTCTTATTTCCTTGAGCCCCTGTAGAGAAACACAAACATGATTAGTTGCTCCAGAATCTATGACCTAAGTATCACTTGATTCCTCAACTAAACAAAAACTACAAGTTCGCACTTACCTCCTTAAGAAAGGAAGTGTTTGTAATTCTCCTTGATGTGCCCAACTCTCCTATAGAAAAAACACTTGAGCTTTTTTAAGTTCTTTTTTTACTCTTCTTCTTGGCCTTGCCTTTTGTTGGGACAGAAGACTTGCCATTCTTAGCCCTTTACTTCTTTCCATTCCCTGGATTATGATTGGAACCAAATACAGCCACCAAGTTAGCCTTACCACTAGCAAGAGTGTGCCTGATCAGATATTCAAACTCCTATAAGTCAAGGTTACATCCTATCTATTGCTCAAATTATATGAAGCTCTAAACAAGATCAACTACTTAGATAAAATCTCAAAGAGCATAGTCATCTGTGACTTAGTATCAATGTTAGCTCCATGGGTTTGAGCCTCAATGAGATAATCCATGACTAACATCATATGCTCCTTCACAAGAGTCCCTGATCTTTGTTGGTAGTTTAAGAGTTTTTGAAGAGCCCCTTGTTGTTTCATTAAGGCTTGGCCTCCAAATATGTCTTCAAGATTATTCAAGATCTGCTTAGCAGTCTCATAATCTTCATGTTGAGCTTGCAGCACATTATTCATGTTAGCCATAATGTAACAGCGGGCCTAGTCGTTAGCATCTTTCCATCAATCATACGCTTGGATTTGCTTATTTGTGGAATCCCTAGTAGGTTTGGGAGGACACGGTATTGTCAGCACAAATTTTAGTTTCTCAAAGAAAAGGTCGATATTTAGGCTCCTTTTTTAACCATTGTAATTCTCGCTAGTTAACATGTTTTTATAGAGTATTAAAGATAAGGCATTTTTAGACATTTTAATCTATAATAAATATTCATATACCAAATATAAGCAAACATTCCACAACAGTTTAGTAAGATAACATAAACAAATAAACATACAATTGTGTTTATGTGTCAAAACCTTGAAAATATCTCAACCTTACAATAATAATTCCCAACTCAGAATCCAACAAGTTGCTTAGGGTAAACTTGCTAAATTCAATTAAGAACACGAATCTCCTTTGATTAGTATATACCATGTAAGACCCATCTAATCTAGCATATATTAATAATCTTTTTCTTTGACCATTGATTTCATTAACAGAGCTTCTAGGAGAGATAAATAACAAAATTAATCTTGGGTGTATAACTATCGTTTCAACTAATTTATCTATGATTTATAATCACCACCTAAGAGTGTACAATGATAAATCATGTTAAAATAAATTATTCCTTTGGAGATCTAACTCCGTATATGATGAAATCCCTTTCTAGGGGTCGGAACCACCATGTGCTACCTATGGACCAACTATGGAGGCTGTAGATCCTTTCTTTGAAAACCTTCTCCCACTCAACATTTTAAAAGTCAAGGTTTTATGTTAACATGGATGAACAATTTTTAATGAGTGACACTCCCTATTCTGCATGGCATGTTATCAACATACATGGTAAATCATATAACAATGTAGACAAGCAAAGAAACATGCAAAGCTATAAGCAAAATAATAAATTGCCGTAATATTATAGTTCCATCCTAAGAAAAGAAAAAAAAAAGATTACAAAAGATCAATTGAAACATATTGTCGATTCTTCATCTTGTATCTTCGTCTTGCATCCTTCTTCATGTGGCATCCATCTTCTATTCTTCAATCTCACATAGTTCAAAAGGTTATTTTTCTAGACATCATAAAATTTCATGTTTCTAAGAATTTTCTCAAAAACAAAATAAAAAAAAACTATACCAAAAAACACACCTTTTTTGAAAACTGTTCTGCCCAGCTATCGGCCTGCCAAACTTTCAAATTGGCTTCCCGGTCTGTGACCATTGGCCTACCAACCCAAAGAGTTCAGCCTGCCGAACAAGCCAAACCAACATTTTTCCAGAAATAGTGTAGAAAGCAGTTTTTAATTTTATTTTCAACAATTCAAAAACATAAAAATTTATAAACATAGAAAAATAATAGAACTCCAATCATCTCTATCTTTCAAATTCGTCTTCACTTCAAATAAATATTTTAATACAAATTTTTACAAATTAAAATTAAAATAATAAATTCTAGATGGTGATGATAGACCACCATCTAATTACATGAAAAAATATATACAAATTCTAACTTCTAAGGAACCATGATCGGTAAGAATTAATTAATACAATATAAGTTTAATCAGCTATAATTAATTAATAAATATTCACCATATAATCATATGAAAACATTTAATTATATAGAAACCATAGAGTGCCAACTCCAAAAAAAATTAAATTCAAGCATACGAGAGAATAAGATCACATAATTCATGCATATAACATGATCACAAACCCATAAAATCAACGTAAAAACCAAGCTCTAATGCCAATTGTTGGAAAATAGTACACAGCGAAATTTTTAAAAATTTAAATTAGAGTATTTTCTAAACCACAAGTTTGACATGCTAAATACATAAATTAATGACATATCTTACTAATCTCTTTTATCAACCGAAAAGTAGTAGGAATCTATATAGAGAAGAATGTTCCAAAAGAACCTTAACCAACTAATTTTCTTTGCTATTCTCTATCTACGATTGGAGTGTGGGTAGTCACATGTTCTTCAACTTTGCCTCCAGTGACTCTCCTTCTAACCACTTGAGAAGACCTAGAGCTAAGATTCTTGATGTTGAACAATAGCTCTTAGGGAGTTTTAGAGTTTCTCTTATTAGAGTATACACTCTATGCTTCTCAAATGATTTGAATAACTAAGAACTCACCCCCTATTTATAGTGGTCAAATTTGGGGTTAAACCTCATCAGATTAGGCCTCTAAATTTAAGTTTGGATCAACTTCTAAGGAAAAACGCATCAAAAACACATATACTGATTATCTCATGTTTGGCAAGCTGATCTGAGAAATTGACCTACCAAACTTACTCCATCAGCCTGCCAAAGTTTCTCACTGGTTTGCTGATTGTGTGATAGTCTAGAATCCTCAGAATATCTTGTTTTCATCTAGGAATCTTAGTTAGAGCCTCAATTTTAATTTAAATAACCTAATAGAAAAGTTATCTGATTAAAACAACTATATACAAATAATCCCATAGTAAATAAGATATTATCCAAATAAATCAACATGTTTATCTTGAATTAATTCACAAAATTAATTCAACTGATAAACTAACACGAATTATTAAATCTAGTATTATCAAATTTCACCCAATTTAATAATTTAATATAAGTCACCAATATGTAGGAAAAACACAACATATCGTCACAAGATTATTATGAGCTAGCAAAGGGGACCCAATGGACACATATAAATTAAGCTCCTATAATTATAAAACACAATGTCCTAGATATGTATTTTATAATTATCAACTCTAACGCTACTCCACTAAAAGCTTAGAGCTGCACTCTTAAATTGTATAAAATTACAAAGCTTCAATAAGCTAACGATCCATGACATATCATAATGTGTCATATCCACAAATTTATTAGGGGAATGTCTTCAAAATAATTTGGGGAATGTTCACAAAATCTGTCAAACAACCAAAACCATCCAATCAAATCTAAATTAAATTGAACTGGTGGTTTTCTTTTATTTTTAGTAGCTTGGGTGGTTTTTTACATAAATAATTTTGGTGATTTGTGTTGAAAAAAATTATTTGATGACACATTGGAATTTTAAAAAATTTTATATAATTATTCAGAATTTAACTTTGAATGCTATAAATTATAAACATAATTATAACTAAACACACTAGTTGAAGGCAAGAAACAACATTTCTCAAAGATCAAAAGAAATCTTTAGCCTCTTTGTGAGGCATGGGAGTGATTTAAGGATCTCATTTGGAGGTGCCCCCAACATAGATACGAAGGTTGGTTCTAAATCCAATTGTTTTACAATGGTTTGAACGGCCAAATAAGGATGATTGTAGATGTGATGGCTGTGGTAGTTTATTGTCAAAAAGTGCCAAAAAAGCTCAATTACTCTTGGAAGAGATGGCCTCCAACAACTAGTAATGGCCAAATAAGCATTCAATTTTGAAGAAGCCTATGAGTGTTTATGAAGTGGATCCAATTGTTGTTCTTTTAGCTAAAGTCTTGGTCTTAGCCAATCAACTTTTAGCTTTGACTACTAGAAAAGATTCATCAAGCAAAGAGTCAGTGATGGTTGCTAATCCATCATATGTTGGTGAAGGAAGCGATCAAGAGCAAGCTCAATTTGTGAACAATCAGAAGTTCAACTACCAAGCGAATAATTTGCCTACACACTATCATCCGAGACTTCGCAACTGTGAGAACCTCTCTTATGGCAACACAACAAATGTCTTGCAACCTCCACCGAGCTATGAGCACAAGGTAGTTGAAAAGAAGCCTTCTTTGGAAGATATGTTTGGAACTTTCATAGCCAAATTAAAGGAGAGATTTAAAATGCATGAGGAAGGGATGGATAAGATGGAAGAATCTATTTGTAACTTGGGCACAAATCTTGATAATTTGAGTGCCTCCATGAAGACTATTGAAATGCAAGTAGGTCAACTCTCACAAGCAATCCACAATCTGTAAGCTAGGAGATTTCCTAGCAACACAAAGACAAACCTAAAGGAGCATTGTAATGTTATCATTTTTAGGAGTGGAAAAGAGGTGCAAGGGCCCAAATCATAAGAAGACAAAGCCAATTCTTTCATTTCTACACCATCTTTGGATCAAGAAGTGAAGCCATCAAAGGAGAGCCACAAACCATGATCGATTCCATCCCCAATAATCAACCTATTCTTCCCACACCACTACGATTCCCTCAATAGTTTCAAATGAAGAAGTGAGATTTGTAATTCTCTAAGTTTTTGGAGATTTTCAAGAAAATCCATATCCACATTCCTTTTGCCGATGCACTTGAGAAAATGCCAAACTATGTCAACTCATAAAGGAAGTTGTGTCGCAGAAAGGGCGACTTGAAGACTATGAAATTGTCAACCTCACCAAAGAGTATAGTGCCATTCTCCAATGCAAGTTGCCTCAAAAATTGAAAGATCCCGAAAGCTTCAACATCCCATGTGCTATTAAAGGATCAACAGAGATAAAATGGGGACTCGGACATTATAGCTTCAACATCCCTTGTTGATTTAAAATTAAAGGGGACTCGGACATTATAGCTTCAACATCCCATGTGCTATTAGAAGTTGGGATTAACAGAGATAAAATGAACAAACATTACTTTATAGCTTATTGATCGATTGATCCCTTACTTATCCTAAAGGCATTGTTAAGGATGTGTTGATCAAGGTGGATAAATTCATCTTTCCCACCGACTTTTTTGTCTCGGACATGGAAGAAGAACATGAAGTGCCATTAAATCTTGGGCATCATTCTTAGCCACTAGGAATTTAGTGATCAATGTGCCAAGAGAGGAGTTGAGCATAGGTATAGAGGAAGAGAAAGTAACATTTTGCACTTTTAAAACACCTAGCAACCCACAAGAACCCCCTTTGCAACTTTGATTTGAAAATGGGGACTCGAAAGTGGCAAAGGCCAAGGTGAATAACATCTTGACTCCAATAGGCCCAGACAAAGGAAGGAAGGCATGGGCCAAGGACTTGAAAATTGGTTCATCACAGCCACCATTGTTCTAATTCCACCATACTCAAGAGTATGAAATGCTAGGTGATACGAGTCCAGAAGATCATTAAGGGACTTGGAAACTCAAGAGCAAGGTTGCCATAGGATGGTCGGCTGATGACATCAAAGGCTGAGTTTAAAACAAAAGGGCTAAGTAAAGCTAAGGACTTTAAAGCAAGAGCTTCTTAGGAGGCACCCTAAGCTTCCTATTTTTTCACTATTTTCATTTTTGTTTTAGTTTGCGTTTGAGTTTTATTATATGATTTCTCAAAGTTTTAGTTGTTTACTTAAGATTTGAATTGCTTATTTCAAAATTTTACATTAAAGTTTGTATTTTGTGTATTTTGATAGGTGTTAAAATAATCGGGAGCTTAAGAACATGAGTTTTGGTGGAAAATGATTTGAGGAGATGGAAGAGAATCGAAAATTAGATCCCAGGTATATATACTCAACCCTCGCTGTTATATTGCTAAAAATATCGAGTACACGTTTAATTTAAGTTTAGAGGAGGGAATATTTTGTTGATCATTTGTTGGGCTTTGGCCTTAAAATTTTTTCGTTGATTATCATGGTTTTCCTTCCACTATTTATGTTTGGTAGTTCTTATTTAGTTTCTTTAGGTTGTTTAATTCTTTTAATTGTGCTTTCTTTACTTATTAGAATAAAAAGTGATTTTTGAGAAATGAGATGACTAGAATTCTATGATAATAAAGCTACAATTTGTTCTCTTAGGTCTTTAGAAATGTGATTCATTAAAATTTCTATGTGCTTGATTGGCATTGGTTGAACTTCGTTTTTGATTCTCTACACTTTAGTGCTACAAATTGTATCCAGTTGAAGTTTTCAGCTTTTGGAGAATACTTACATGCACTAGATTGGTGTTGGCATCTCATGAACTCTGGAATCAATTTTAGTGAAACTCAAGGATTAAGGCATTTTTTGGAACTATTCGAGCCTTTTGAAGCTAACCTATGAAAACTTCACTGCTAGTTCCTCCTTTAGGCCTATTTGACCTATTTCTTTCATTACTCACGTAAGCTTAACCTAGCCACTTTGTGAATTCCTTTCACTTAACCTATCACTAATAGGGATGTTTGCTAGTCGTGTACGAGTGTATATGGTCACAAGTAATAGAGTCGGAGAAGAGTATCATTTTCGTCAAGGATTATGTTTAATTTTAGTCAAGTACCGAAATTAGATTAGACTTTAGAATTATTTAGACAACTGAAATTAAAATAGAACAAAAACAAAAGAAAAGAAAATGAAAATGAAAACTAAAACTAGAAACTAAAATAAACATGAAAATAAATGATAACAAAATAGGTCTAGAGGATCTATTTCAACAAGTTTCTAATTTGATTGGTAATTGCCTAGATTATTGACAAATTAATCTTCCCCGTTTTATAGGCTTAGAACTCTTATGTATCTCGATTTTTTCTCTCCCAAGTGCTCAATTGAAGTATATCTAAAAGAATTAATTCCAATATCCTTATTAGAAATCAATTACTAAGGGCTCACTAAGCATGTTCTAGTAATTGGCCATAAAGAAAATCATTGGTCTCCCAACTCTATACATCTCTAAGTCCCAACTCTATACTTCTCTAAGTGGCATTTGTTAGAAAAATGATATGTAGTAGAATTTTAAAAAATTTTAAATCAAAGTCTTTTCAAAATATTAAGTTAGGCAGGCTATGTATATAAATTAATAAAAGATATTACGTACCTCTTAGAATTAGAACTGCATTTTTGACAAGAAAAACTTCCATAGAACTGCTATTGAGAATCGCTTTCAGAAGAGCTCCAACCAACTAGACTTCTTTGTTATTCTCTTTTTCACGACCAAAGTGCAAGTGCGCACACGTCATTCAATTCTCCTCCTTAGCAACATCTCCTTCCAACCACACAAGAGAAAACTAAGAGCTAAGGTTCAAGATGTTGAACAATAGCCCTCTAGATGTTCTAGAGTTTCTCTCACTAGAATACTTTGTCTAAATTTCTTTGGTGATCTAAACAATAAGAGGAATAAGTATCCTATTTATAGCAGCTGGCCGGAATCAATTCCACTTAGATAAGCCTTCAAAATTTGACACTGGGTTGAAATCCAAATGAATACATGTGAAAACATGTCACAGGATTTACGCTTGGTCGGCATACTGAACCTGGCCATCGGCTTGCTGATTCGGACCATCAGCTTATCGACCATACCAATTTACGTAACAATTTATGCTTTATTGGCTTGCCGAACTGAGGCATAGCCTACCGGCGATGCTAATCTAGAAATCTTTATAGATCTTATTTAACATAGGAATCTTAGATAGAGCCTTAGTTTTAATTCAAATAACCTAATGGAGAAGTTATATGAGTAAAATTGTCATATATAGAAAATCTCATATTAAATAAAATATATCTAAATAACTCAACATGTTTATCTTTAATTAATTCACAAAATTGATCCAACTAACAAACTAACATGAATTGTTAAATTCCAATCAACCAAATTTAAGCCAATCTAAGCATTAACATAAGTTATCAATATGTACGAAAATACGTCGTATCGTTACAGGAAATATTGTGAGCTAGCAAAGGAGGGACAGACATATATAAATCAAGCTCCTATAATAATAAAATAATATATCCTAAATATATATACACACTAGTAGAAACTGTAGATTACATGACGGTTTAAAACCGTCATGGTATATTTTCACGACGGTTAAAAAACCGTCGCGTAATCATCCGTCGTGGTACCAACAAAACTTTTGACGATGGTTTTTTATTGTCATGGAATCCTTATTTTTACGGGGTTCTAGGATCTTAGGATGAGGCTACCATGATGGTTTTCATCAAAAACTATCATGAAACGCTAAGCTTACACAATGGTTTTCATAAAAACTGTCGTGTAAACTTAGCCTTACACTGAGCTTACACGACGATTTTTATGAAAACCGTCGTGTATGCTATGCCTTGCATGACGGTTTTCATAAAAAACCATCGTGTAGGGCTCTATTTCACGACGATTTTCATTGAAAAAGTTGGTCTGAAGCTAAAAAAAATAACCAAAATTTTTTGTTTCCCATAATATTAATAGTCATATATTTTTACCATTAATACAATGTCCTAACTTCATAATCACATAATTACATTGAACTATATAATTTTTACAAAATCATATATATATATTTTATATTGCAAAGTCATGTACTCTTTTTATGCTTGCACAAGAGTTGATGGATTCTTGGTGTTTAAGTCGATGTCTTTATGTGTGAGGTAAAGAAATGATAACAAAAATAAATAGAATTAATAAAAAATATTGAAAATAAAACTAATTAACTAAAACACAAACACAAACACAAATACAAACACATAGTCATAGAAGATTTTCATCAAACATGTGGTGGGCATCACAATAATACTTAGGCATCACAAACACATAACAAGTAACCTATTCTCATGCCAAAATGCTAAATGTTATTCAAAGTTCTTTCAAACACCAAATACAAGTAACATACTAAATGGCAAATAACAAAGTAATGTAAGTAATATTAAAACTAAAACTAAAACTAAAGCAAATAACACTAAAATAACCAAATAATACTAAGTTTAGAACTAACTATAACACTAAAACTAAAACTAATGGTTTGAAATTTACCAATAGTGATGGAGTCAAGAGAACGTCAAGGGAGGAGTCAAACAATGGCGAAGTCGGTGGAATGTTAAGGGACAAGGACGAATGGCAACAAATGGTGCCAAGTTTGTTGGGGGTTTGGTCGAATGATGGTAGGGTCGTGGAGAGACTAATAGGAGAATGTCAAAGTCCATGGAATATCATGGGTGGCTTGGTTCGTCGGTGGCTAGGCATTGGGGGGGAGGAGTTAGAGAGAGAAAAGGCAGAGAGAAGCGAGTTTTCGAGTTAGAGAGGTTTTGAGTTAGAGAAATTTTGAATAAATAAGGAAGGCAATGGCATTGACGCGTGCCTAAATTTGGGTGAGAGACTAAAAATTTCAAATATGTAAAAACTGTCATGAAAAGTTCCGCATATTCAAAATTTTTAGTCCCTACCTAAATTTAAGCATGCGCCAAGATGCGAAAACTTTCACAACAATTTTTATAAAAACTGTCGTGAAAGATCCTATATTCAAAATTTTTAGTCCGCCGCCCAAATTTAAGCACGCGTCAAGATGCAGAACCTTTCACGACAGTTTTTATAAAAACCATTGTGAAAGGTATTCTAAATTTTTAGTCCCTTGCCCAAATTTACCTTTCACGATAGTTTTTATAAAAACTTTCATGAAAGGTACTATATTCGAAATTTTTAGTCCCTAGCCCAAATTTAAGTATGAGCCAAGATGCGAAACCTTTCATGACAGTTTTTATAAAAACAATCGTGAAAGGTGCCGATATTTGGAATTTTTAGTATGTGGAACCTTTCACGACGGTTTTTATAAAAACCGTCGTGAAAGGTATATAAAAACCATTATAAAAGGTCCCATATTCAAAATTTTTAGTCCCCTGTCCAAATTTAAGCACGCACCAAGATACATAACCTTTAACGACAGTTTTTATAGGAACCTTTAACGACGGTCCCGATATTCAAAATTTTTAGTATGTGAAACCTTTCAGGACGGTTTTTATAAAAACCGTCGTGAAATTTCCCATATTCAAAATTTTTAGTCCCTCGCCCACATTTAAGCACACGCCAAGATGTGAAACCTTTCATGATGGTTTTCATAAAAGCCGTTGTGAAAGGTTCTAAATTTCTTTTCAAGACGGTTTTACGGTTTTTATAAAAACAGTCGTGAAAGGTCCACATATTTGAAATTTTTAATCCCCCATTCAAATTTAAGCACGCGTCAAGATGCAGAATCTTGCATGATGGCTTTTATAAAAACCATCGTAAAAGGTCCGCATATTCAAAATTTTTAGTCCCATGCCCAAATTTAAGCACGTGCCAAGATGCGGAACTTTCACGACGGTTTTTATAAAAACCGTCGTGAAAGGTTCCTTATTTAAAATTTTTAATCCCTTGCCTAAATTAACCTACCACTAAAAACCATCGTGAAAGGTTTCGTACACTAACATGACGGTTTTCGTATTTTCAGGTGTACTCTTTGCGTCTTTACCTCTCCTTACCACGATAGGTTTTGAAAAAATGTTGTTAAATAAAGGTTGTATAATCTCAAGATTCTAATAGTGAGCTACTACGACTGTTTTTTAAAAAACTATTGTGGTAAGTATAAGCTACCAGTTTTTAAAAAACTATCGTGGTAGCTCCCACACTTACCACGACGATTTTCGTGTTCGTGGGCGTAACTTGTCGCCTTGTTTTTGCCTTATCACGACGGTTTTTGAGAAACGGTCATTAAATGAAGGTCATATAATTTTGAATTTGTTGTAGTGATATATATATTTTATTATTATCAACTCTACCGCTATTTCATTAAAAGCTTAAAGCTACACTCTTAAACTATATAAAATTATGAAGCTTCAATAAGCTTATCATCCATGACATATCATAATGCGTGACATTCTCATAGGATATTCATATTTGGCTTAAGAATAAATTCCATTTTACCTTTCAATTAATTTTATCTTATGTTCTATTATCTCACTATTGGAATACTTACTATCCTTAAATAGTATACCATTTGGTTACACCTATGTATCTAAATGTTGAGTGTTCTAGTTTTTTAATTACAAGATAATACCTATAATAAAATATCATTAACTCTACAAAAGAGCTATAGATTCCATACCTATGAATAACGAGTTTATGTCAATCAAGATTCATGAATCCAACATACCGATATGTGTACCATCATCTAATTTAGGATCTCACCCTTTGGTATATTAAAAAACACAAGTCAAGAATACAGGTCCATTAATTCATTTTAGGATTAAGATAATAGCATATATGATTGTCTAAAGTGAATTATTTAAACAAATAGAATTATTAATCAAATCAATTCAATATTTTGTTCCGATCTAGTATATCATCACCTATGATAATATACCAATGTTTCTACTCGCGAAGTCTAACTCCGATGACCAAATCAAGTCATCTTCTATTAGGGATGTAGACAACATAACAATCTTAGCATGAACAAAGCGCCCAAATTTATTCCCTTGATTGCTGACTTTATTATTTAGACTATCACCTTTAAGATTCATGTCTTTGCATAATTTTTCCATCATATGCATGATCTTAAAGGTTTAGACTTTTGTTTGCTTATTATATATTCAACATAAATAAACATAAAGAGGATAATATTTGATACATGAAAATAAATAATAAATTCTTTGTTGATTAAATGTCTCCAAAACTATTACATCATATAATCATTAGGGCACCTATTCTAATAGTCTCCCACTTGCCCTAAATGAGTAAATTTGACATGTTTCACATCTCCATAGCCTCTACATACATCTCAGAAACCCTCCTTGGTAATGTCTTCGTGAAAGGATTAGCTACATTGTCCTTAGATACAATCTTACATATTGCCATATTTCTACTTACCTCGATGTCCTTTATCACATGATGCTCTTGATGTATATATTTTCTCTTCTTATGAAATCTTAATTTCTTAGCATTAGCTATCGCTATAGTGTTATCACAATATAGGAATATTGGCTTACCTATGCTTGGAACTATCTCAAGATCTCCAAGGAACTTACGGAGCGACATAGCTTCTTTCGAAGCTTCACTAGCTGCCACATACTCGGCCTCCATTGTCAAATCCAAAGTGCAATCTTGCTTGATACTTCTTCAAACAATGGCGCCTCCTCCCAGAGTAAACATAGAATCTGAAGTCGATCTTCTTGAATTCAGATAGGATTGAAAATCTAAATTAGTGTATCCAAGAGGTGTTAGATCCATATCAGAATACACTAGTATATAATCTCTAGTCCTTCTCAGGTACTTGAAAATATGCTTGACCATAGCCCTATGGTTTGGTCCTAGATCTGACTGAAATCGACTCACTATCCTGACCGCATAGCAGATGTTAGGTCATGTGTAAAGCATGGCATACATGAGACTACTGACTACCGAGGCATAAGGTACCTTCTTCATGTATTCTTTTTCTTCATCAGACTTTGGAGAGTTTTTCTTCGAAAGAGTAATTTTTGACCTAGATGGTTACCCACCATTCTTGGAATTCTGTAATGCATGCTTCTCAAGAATCTTATCTATGTATGTAGCTTGTGATAAAGATATCATTTTGTTCTTCCTATCTTGAAAAATTTAGATACCCAAGACATAATTAGCTTCACCCAAGTCCTTCTTGTCAAACTGCTTAGTCAACCATAATTTGACCAATGACAATGCCTTAAAGTCATTGCCAACAAGTAGAATGTCATCTATATAGGTAGTAAGAAAACCACCTTTCCATCCTTAATGTGTTTGTAAATATATGGTTCATTCACATTTTGTTTGAACCCATAAGTCTTGATCACTTGATTAAATCTTATGTTCCAAGAGTAAGAAGCTTGCTTAAGTCCATAAATTGACTTTAGCAGTTTACAGACTTTATTCTTTTGACCCTTAGCTTTCAACTCATTTGATTGTACCATATATATGGTCTCATCAAGATGCCTATTCAAAAAGGCTGTCTTGACATCCATTTGTCAAATCTATAATCGAGAGCGGCGGCAATGGACAAGAAAATATGGATTAAGCATGGCGATAGACAAAAAGGTTTCTTCATGATTAATTCCTTCCTTTTTTTGCGTGTATCCCTTTACTACCAGTTTAGCATTATAGGTTTTGACTTTCCTATCTACTTCTCTCTTTCTTTTGTAGACTCACTTATACCCGATGGTTTTTACCCCTTCAGGAAAGTCCACAAGTTCCTGACTTGACTAATCTTCATAGACTTCATCTCAGTATTCATAGCATCTAACTAGAGCTTTGAATCAGCATCCTTTATAGCCTCTTTGTAAGTGTAAGGATCCCTAGCATGTCCAAATAGTTCAGCCAAGTAAGCTTCACCATTGAACATATACCTTTCAAGTTAATGCCCGACTCTCCCACTATGTTGGAGCTCTCTATGTTGTTGTTTGATAAATTTTTCTACATTGATTGGATTGGTTTCAACTAAAACACTTGAAGTGATCGAATCACACACCAACTCCTCGAATACCACTCTAATATGAGGCTTAAAGTTATTCATGTAACTTTTCTTAAAGAAAATAGTATTCGTTAAAACCACAACTTTATTTCCTTTTGAGTTATAAAAATAACCCCTTTTGTCCCTTTTGGATATCCTATAAACACACATACTTCTGAACGTGCTTCCAACTTATTCACTTCCATGTGCATGACATGAGCAGGATATTCTCATATGCGAATATAGTTTAAGGATGTCTTCTTACCCATCCATAGCTTTTGAGGAGTTTTAAGAACTGATTTTGAAAACACATCTTTCAAAAGATAACAAGTGGTTTGTAGTGTAATCCCCAAAAAGATAAAGCTAACATCAAATAACTCATCATGGATCTAACCATGTTTAACAAAGTCCTATTCCTTCTCTCAGCCATGTCATTCTGTTGTGGAGTGCTAGACGTAGTCAAATGGGATAAAATCCTATTCTCTAATAAATGGCTTAAGAATTCATTGGAGAGGTATTGTCCACCTTGATTTCGAAGTGCCTTTATGGGTTTCCCTAATTGCTTCTTTGCTTCAGCTCGAAACTCCCTGAACTTGTTAGAAGTTTCACTCTTATGATGCATTAGATAGACATACCCATATCTAAGTAATTATCAATAAAAGTGACAAAATACTCATACCCTCCTTGTGCCTTGATGTTCATGGGACCACTAACATCACTATGCACAAGTTCTAGAACCCCTTCGGCTTGATTGCCTTTAGCTCAAATGGTCTTTTGGTCATTTTGCCTTCCAAACAAGATTCATATTGTGGCATAGATTCAACCCCTAAATCACTTAAAGGTCCATCTCTTACCAACCTTTGAATCCTATTCAGGCTAATATGAGCTAATCACAAGTACCAAAGATAAGTCTTATTATTAGAATGGAAAGTTTTAAGTCTTTAAGAGTTATCGTTAATCTCATTGTTAAGCAGTGAGTCCATCTTAGGCTTGATAAAATATAGATTGTTTTGCATCCATCCACTACAGATAAAAAATTTATTTTTACAAATCATAAGTTTATTGTTAAAAGAAACTGAATAAGAATCTTTAAATAATCAAGTGACATAAATAAAATTCCTTTTAAGTTTAGGAACACAAAAACAATCCCTCAAAACTAAAGTCCTATAGTTATCAAAATAAAGATGGACATCTCCCACTGCTTCAGCCAATACTAAAGATCCATTGCCCATTTGAAGCATGAAGTGCTCATATAGCAGACTTTCCATTTCTTTAAACCCCTACAAAGAAACATAAACATGATTAGTCACTTTAGAATCTCTGACCTAAGTGTCACTTGATTCTTTAACTAAATAAGTACCAATAACCAGGAGTTTGCACTTACCTCATTTAGATTAGAAATCCTTGTTATTCTTTTTACTTTACCCAACCTTCTCACAAAAAAAGCACTTTAGCTTCTTCGGGTTCCTCTTTTTTTTCTTCTTATTGTTAATTTTTAGCCTTTCGCTTATTTTCATTTCTAGAATTGGAATTGGAACCAGATGCAACTGTCAAGTTTGTCTAGCCATCAGCCGGAGCTTCCCTGATTAGATTTTCAAACTCCTGTAACTGCTCATCAACTCAGTTAAGGTTACATTTTTTCTATTAGTCAAATTATATAAAGCTCAAAACGGGATGAACTCCTTAAAAAGAGTCTCAAAGACCATTGTCATCTACAATGAAACATCAATATCAGCTCCATGAATTTGAGCCCCAGCGAGATAACCCATTACCAACATCATTTACTCCTTCACAGGTGTCCCTAGTTTTTACTTGCAGTTGAGAAGCTTTCAAAGTGCCCCTTCTCTCTTTGTCAAGGCTTAGTCTCGAAACATGTCATCAAGATTATCCATGATCTCCCGAGTAGTGCCATGATCTTCATGTTGAGCTTGCAACCTGTTATTCATCCTAGCCATGATATAACAACAGGCCTAATCATCAGCATCCTTCCAATGATCATACACTTAGATTTGTTCCTTAATGGATTCGCCTATAGGTGCAAGAGGACACTATAAGATATGTATGCCCTAAAGAGTAAAAAAGTAATATGTTTTTGGAGACATTTTTATCAATAAAAAATTTATTTATTATTTATATACTAAATTGTTGTCCTCTTTACATTCATATTTGTTGAATGTATGATAAGCAAACAAAAGTCTGAGATTGTCAGTCTAAACCTTTAGAATCAAGCACATGATGGACAGATTATGCGGAAGACATGTTTCGAAAGGTGACGGTCTAAATTATAAGATCCACAATTGAGGGAATAAAGTTGGGCGCTTTATTCATGAAAAGATTGTTATGTTGTCTATATCCCTAACGAGAGATGGTTTGTCTTAGCCATCGGAGGTGGACTCCGTGAATAGAAACATTGGCACATTGTCATAGATGACGATGTGTTGGATCGAGACATAAAGTGAATTGGTTTGGATTAATAATTTTGTCTTGGCAAGTCGATTCACTTTAGATAATTATATGCGTTGTATCCTAATCCTGAGATGAATAGTGGGCCCATTGTCTTGACTTGTGTCTTTTGATGTACCAAAGGATGATATCCACATTTTATGTTGGTACAGATGCTGGTATTGTTGTCCTCTTTACATTCATATTTGTTGAATGTATATTAAGCAAACAAAAGTCTAAGACTATTGGTCTAAACCTTTAAGAATTGGGCATATGATGGATAAATTATGTAGAAGACATGATTCTTAAGGTGATGGTCTAAATCATAAGATCCACAATAGAGGGAATAAAGTTGGGCACTTTGTTAATGTAAAGATTGTTATGTTGTCTATATCCTTATTGGGAGATGGTTTATCTTGACCATCAGAGGTGGACTCCACGAATAAAAACATTGGCACATTTTCAAAGATGACAATGTGTTGGATCAGGACATAAAGTAAATTGATTTGGATTAATAATTCTGTCACGGCAAATCGATTCACTTTAGACAATCATGTGTGTTGTATCTTAATCCTGAGATAAATAGTGTGCCCATTGTCTTGACTTGTGTCTTTTGATGTACCAAAGGGTGACACCCATATCTTAATAGTGGTATGCATACCGGTACGTTGGAGGTATGACTCTTGGTAGCGTAGACCTATTATTCATAGATATGAAATCCATAGCTCCTCTTTAGGCGTAGTGATATCCTCTTATATGCATTATCCTGTAATTGGAAAACTAGAGCGCTCAACCATTTGGATACATAAGTGTAACCGAACGGTATACTGTCTTTGGATGGTAAGTTTTTCGATGGTGAGATAATGGAACGTAAGATAAAACTAATCAAGAAGGTAAGATAGAACTTGTCCTTAAGCCAATTATGGATAATCCTATAGGGACACGGTACATTATGATATATCATGGAGACTTAGCTAGACGGGATTCGTAATTCCATGTAGTTCGAGAGTGCAACTCCAAGCTTTTAATGGAGTAGCATTAGAGTTAATAATTATGAAATGTATATCTGGGATATTGGGTTTCGTAATTATTAATAGCTTGAGCTATATAGGTCCATTTAGTCCCCTTTGCTAGCTCACAAAATCTTGTAACGATACGGCATGCTTTTTCAATAATCGGTGACTAATGTCAGATTTATTAGATTGGTTAAAATTTGAAAGTATCAAATAATTCATGTCTGTTTATCGGTTGAATTAATTTTGTGATTAAATTAATTCAAGATAACTTTGTTGAATTATTGGGATCGGATAATTCTTGTCGGTTTATCGGTTAATTTAATTTTGAATAAATTAAATCAAGATAAACTTGTAGAATTATTAGGAATTCATTTATTTTCTTAGAGATTATCTAGATAAAGTTGTTTTAATTAGATAACTTTTCTATTGGGTTGTTTGAATTAAAACTGAGACTTTATCCTATAGAATCTTAGGTGGAAAATAAAAGATTCGCTGAGATTTTTTTTCAGCAGTTTGGCATGCCGATCCTCAAGTTTGGCCTACCGATGGGGCAAGTTTGGCTTGCCGATTAGGCAGATCGGCCTGCCAATGCGCAAAAAAAGGATCACGTGTTTTTGCATGGATTTCATCAGATATTGATCTAAATTTGATTCTGTTTTGAATTTTTAAGACCTTATCTAATAAGGACTAACCCTAGGCCGGATCTCTATAAATAAGGAGTAAGTCTCGTAAGTTATTAAGATCAATTGAGAGATTAAGAGTGATACTCTGTTGGTGAGAATCTGAAACTTCTTGAGAGCTCTTGTTCACAAATCACGAACACTAGCTTTGGGTTCTCTCAATTGGTTGGAAGGAGAGTCACCTGGTGGAAGAGCTGTACGTGTGAGCCCACACTCACTCCGATCGTGGATAGAGAATAGCAAAGAAGACTAGTTGGTTGAGGCTCTTTTAGAACGTTACTTCTCTTCACAGATTGCAGGAGTTCTTCAGCATTCAAAGGTTAGTAAGATCTGGTTAATTTATGCATATAACATGTCAAACTTGTGTTTTAGAAAATACTCTGAAATAAAATTTTTAAAATTCTGTTGCATACTATTTTTCCAACAATTGGTATCAAAGACATGGTTTTTACATAAATTTACGAGTTTGTGATCATACTATATATATAAATTTTATGATCTTAATCTCTCATATGCTTGAATTTAATTTTATAGAGAGTTGGCACTCTAGGTTTCTATATATTTTATATGTTGTCATGGATTATATGATGAATGCTTATTAATTGATTATGGTTGATTAAATTATTATTTAATTATTTATTAATTAATTAATTTATGCCGGTTATGGTTCCTTAGATATTAGAATATGTATCTAGTTTTTTCATGTAATTAGATGGCGGACTATCATCTCCGTCTAGGAATTATTATTTAATTTTAAATTTGTAAGAATTTTGTAATTAAATAATTATTCAAAGAAGACGAATCTAGAAGCAGATCTAGAAGATAGATGATGGCGCTCCTAGGTATTTCCTAAGTCTATAATTTTATGTTTTTGAATTGTTGAAAATAAAATTGATGAATTGCTTTAAAAATTGTATTTTTTGAAAAGGGTGATTTTTGCTCAGTCGGCATACCAAACTCTCCAGTTTGGTAGGCCAATGGTCGCAGATCGGTAGGCCGGATGTGAGGTTCAATAGGCCAACAGCGGGGTGAAAATCAAGTGGCTTTGGCGGCAGGCCGAACTTCTGATTCAGCAGGGTGATCTGTCATGAATCGGTAGGCCGATCTATGAAGATCGATAGGCCGGTGGGTCATGACCAACAGGCCGATACCCAGATCGGCTTGCCGGTAGAGCTGGAAATTTTTCCAGAAAAGGTGTAGTTTTTCAATGCAGATTTAATTTTATTTGTGGGACAATTCTGAGATACTTTAAATTTGGATATGATGGGAAATATGAAGTATTCGATTCATACGGGATTGAAGACTTGAAGATGGGCATTGCATGAAGAAGGATACAGCTTGGGGGTTCAAGGATGAAGAACAATAAAATGTTTTGATTATTCTCTTGTAATCTTTATTTTCTATTCTCTAGGGTGGAACCATTATATTACGGTTATTATTATTTTGCTTGTTTGCATTATAATATGATTTGCCATATATATTGATAACATGCCATATAAAATAGGGAGTGCCGCTCCTATTAAAATTGTTCATGCATGACTCTTAAAATAAAGCCTTGATTTCAAAAGATTGAGTGGGAGTAGGTTTTCGAAGAGAGGACCTAAGGCCTCCATTGTTGGTCCATAGGAAGAAAATGGTGGTCCCGACCCCTAGGAAGGGATTTCTATCTTGTACCAGATTGGATCTCTAAGAGGATAAGGTATTTTAACATAACTTATGTTGCACACCCCTAGGTGGTGATTATAAATCATGGATAAAATATTAAAATGATGGTTATACACTTATGTTAATTTTATTATTAATCTCCCCTAGGAGCTCTGTTAATAAAATTAATGGCCAAAGAAATAATTATTAATATATGCTGGATCATATGGGTCCTAGATGACATATATTAATCAGGAGGGGATCTGTGTTCCTAATTGAATTTGGCATGACTCCCCTAGGAGCTTGTTGAATTTTGAGTTGGGAATTATTGTTGTATGGTTGTGATATTTTCAAGGTTTTCACACATAAATACATTTGTATGTTTTTACATGATTGTGTTATCTTACTAAATTATTATGATATGTTTACTTTTGTTTGGTATATGATTCTTTATTGTAGATTAAAAATATCTAAAAACGCTTTATCTTTGATACTTGACAAAAACAAATTAATAGAGAAAATTGTAATGATTGGAAACGAAACCTAGATATCGTCCTCTCCTTTGAGAAACTAAAATTTGTGTTGACAACCCCTTGTCCTCCCGAGCCCATAGGAGACTCCACTAATGAGCAATTCCAAGCGTATGATTGCTGGAAAGATGCAAACGATCAGGCCCGCTGCTATGTTATGACCAGCATGAATAACGTGCTGTAGGTTCAACATGAAGATTATGAGACTGCAAAGCAGATCTTGGATAATCTTGAAGGCATGTTTGGAGGCTAGGCCATAACAAAGCGGCAATGGGGGCTTTGGAAACTTCTTAACTATAAGCAGAGGCCGGGGACATCTATAAAGGAGCACATGATGTTGGTCATGGGTTACCTCATTGAGGCTCAAACCAATAGAGCCGACATTGATGCTGAAATTTAGATGATTGTGGTCTTTGAGACTATGTGAAAGGAATTTATTCCATTTAGAGCTACTTTTAATTTAAGCAATAGACGGGATATGACCTTAATATTATTAATGAAACAGTTACATGAGTTCAAACTGCTGATCAGGGAGTCTCCTATGGGTGAAGAGGCCAATATGGTAGCTATTTCTGGTTCCAATCCCAACTCTGGGAATGGAAAGAAGCAATGGGCCAAAAATGGGAAGTCTTCTGTTCTTGCTAACAACAAGAGCAACAAGAAGAAGAAGAAGAACCCGAAGAAGCTTAAGTGCTTCTTCTGCGGGAAGGTCGGGCACATAAAGAAGCATTGCAAGGACTTCCTTTCCAAAGGAGGTAGGTGTGATCTTCTATATTTAGAAACTTGTTTGGTTGAGGAATCTAGCGACATTTGGGTCATAGATTCTGGTGCAACTAATCATGTTTGTTTTTCTCTGTAGGGGTTCAAAGAAACGAGAAGTTTGCTACATGAAGACTTCACGCTTCGGATTGGCAATGGATCCTTGGTCTTAGCGGAAGCAGTGAGTGACATCCATCTTTATTTTGATAATTATAGGAATTTAATTTTGCGAGATTGATTTTTATGTTCCTAAATTTAAAAGGAATTTAATTTCTATAACTTGTTTATTTAAGGACTCCTATTTGGTTTCTTTTAATAATAAAGTGGTGATTCGTAAAAATAAATATTTTATTTGTTTTGGATGGATGCAAAATAATCTATATTTTATCAAACCTAAGATGCACTTACTGTTCAATGCTGAGATGAATGATAATAACTCTAAAAGACTTAAAACTTCTCACTCTAATAAGACTTATCTTTGGCATTTGTGCCTTGGTCATATTAACCTGAATAGGATTCAAAGGTTGGTAAGGGATGGACCTTGAAGTCACTTAAAGGTGGAATCTATACCTCAATGTGAATCTTGTTTGGAGGGTATAATGACTAAAAGACCATTCGGGTCTAAAGGCAATAGGGCAAAAGGGATTCTAGAACTTGTGCATAGTGATGTTTGTAGACCAATGAACATTCGGGCATGAGGAGGGTATGAGTACATCGTCACTTTTACTGACGATTACTCAAGATATGGGTATGTGTACCTGATGCACCACCAAAGCAAAACTTTTGACAAGTTCAAGGAGTTTTGGGCTGAAGTGGAAAAACAATTAGGTGGACCCATAAAGGCACTTTGATTTGATCGAGGTAGAGAATACCTTTCTGATAAGTTCTTGGGACACTTATTAGAGAATGAAATTTTATCCCATTTGACTGTGCTGGGCACTCCGCAGCAGAATGGCATAGCGGAGAGAAGGAATAGGACTTTATTAGATATGGTAAGGTCCTTGATGAGTTATTCATCATTGCCTTTATCCTTTTGGGGATATGCACTATAAACCGCATGTTATCTTTTGAATAATGTGCCTTCAAAATTGGTCCTTAAAACTCCTCACGAGTTATGGACGGGCAGGAAGACATCCTTAAACCGTATTCGCATATGGGGATGTCCGGCTCATGTCCTGTTTAAGGATGAGAATAAGTTTGAAGTATGTTCAGAATTTTGCGTGTTTATAGGATATCCAAAAGGGACTAAAGGGGGTTATTTCTATAACCCAAAGGAAAATAATGTCATGGTTTCAACTAATGCAACTTTCCTTGAGGAAAGTTACATGGATGACTTTAAACCTTAAAGCAAAGTGGTGCTTAAGGAGTTAAGGAGTGATCTGATCACTCCGTATGTTCCAAATGAAACTATTTCGATTAGTGTAGAAAAAACAAACGAACCCGAACAACAACCTAAGGGCTTCGGCATAGTGGGAGGATCGGGCATCAACCTGAGAGGTATATGTTCAATGGGGAGGTCTTCTTGGCTAAACCGGATGAACATGACAAGGATCATTATACTTATGCAGAGGCTATGGAGTATGTTGATTAAAAGCTCTAAACAGAGGCCATGAACATAAAGATGAAGTCTGTGGAAACTAATCAGGTATAGGAACTTGTGGATCTTCCTGAAGAGGTAAAACCTATAGGGTGTAAGTGGATCTACAAGAGGAAAAGAGGAGTGGATGGAAAGGTCGAAACCTTTAAGGTTAGACTAGTAGCTAAGGGTTATACGCAAAAGGAAGGAATTGATTATGAGGAAACCTTTTCACCTGTAGCCATTCTTTAGTCAATCCGGATTCTCTTGTCCACAGCTACCGCTCTCAACTATGAGATTTGGTAGATGAATGTCAAGACGGCTTTTCTAAATGGCTATCTTGATGAGTCCATTTATATAGAACAACCAGACAGGTTCAAGGTCAAGGGTCAAGAAGGCAAGGTTTGTAAGCTGCTAAAGTCAATTTTTGGACTTAAGCAGGCTTTTCATCCTTGGAACATAAGATTTGATTAGGTGATCAACACTTATGGGTTCTCACAAAATGTGGATGAGCCATGTGTTTACAAACACATTAAGGATGGGAAGGTAGTTTTTTTACTGCTCCATGTAGATGACATTTTGCTAATTGGCAATGACATTGGGGCATTGTCATCGGTCAAATTATGGTTGACCAAGTAGTTTGACATGAAGGACTTGGGTGAGGCTAATTTTGTTCTTGGTATCTAGATCTTTCAGGATAGAAAGAACAAAATGATAGCTTTGTCCTAGGCCGGCTACATAGATAAAATTCTCAAGAGGTTTGCAATGTAGGATTCCAAGAAAGGTGGGCAGCCATCTAGGTCTAGAATTACTCTTTCTAAGAAAGACTTTCCAAAGTCTGATGAAGAAAGAGAATACATGAAGAAGGTGCCTTATGCTTCAACAGTGGGTAGTCTCACGTATGCCATGCTTTGCACACGATCGGATATTTCTTATGCGGTCGGGATTGTAAGTCGATTTCAGGCGAATCTAGGAACGAACCACTGGATTGCGGTTAAACTTCAAGTACCTGAGAATGACTCGAGGGTATATGCTTGCGTATTCGGGTGAGGACTTGACTCCTCTAGGATATACTGACTCATATTTTCAATCTTGTCTAGATTCTAGGAAATCGACTTTGGGTTTTGTGTTTACTCTGGGTGGCGGTGCCATCAGTTGGAGAAGTGTCAAGCAAGATTGCACTTTAGATTCAACGATAGAGGCCGAGTATGTGGCAACTAGTAATGCTTCGAAAGAAGTAGTGTGGCTCCGCAAGTTCATTGGAGATCTTGAGGTAGTTCCTAGTATAGATAAGGCAGTATCACTGTACTGTGATAACAGTGTGGCAGTAGCTAATGCTAAGGAACCAAGATTTCACAAGAAGAGTAAGCATATTGATCAGAATTATCATGTGATAAAGGACTTCGTTAAGAGCGGGCATGTCATGGTGTGCAAGATTGTATTAGAGGACAATTTAGCCGATCCATTTATGAAGACACTTACTGGGAGAGTCTTCAAGAGGCATGTGGAAGCTATGGGGATGCGGGATTTGTCATATTTACTCACTTAGTGCAAGTGGGAGATTGTTAAACATGTATGCCCTAAGAAATAAAAATATAATAAGTTTTTGGAGACATTTTTATCAATAAAGAATTTATTTATTGTTTATATACCAAATCTTGTCCTCTTTACGTTCACATTTGTTGAATGTATGTTAAGCAAACAAAAGTCTGAGACTGTCGGTCTAAACCTTTAAGAATTGGGCATATGATGGACAGATTATGCCCTAAGGAGTAAAAATATAATAAGTTTTTGGAGACATTTTTATCAATAAAGAATTTATTTATTGTTTATATACCAAATCTTGTCCTCTTTACGTTTATATTTATTGAATGTATGTTAAGCAAATAAAAGTCTAAGATTGTCGGTCTAAACCTTTAAGAATTGGGCATATGACGGACAGATTATGCAGAAGACACGATTCTTAAGGTGATGGTCTAAATCATAAGATCCGCAATCGAGGAAATAAAGTTGGGCACTTTGTTCATGTAAAGATTGTTATGTTGTCTATATCCCTATTGTGAATTGATTTGCCGAGATGGAATTATTAATCCAAATCAATTCACTTTATGTCTTGATCCAATGTATCATCAGCCATGACAATGCACCAATGTTTCTATTTGTGGAGTCCTCCTCCGATGGCCAAGACAAATCATCTCCCATTAGGGATATAGACAACATAACAATCTTTGCATAAATTAAGTGCCCAACTTTATTCTCTCGATTACAGATCTTATGATTTAGACCGCCACCTTAAGAATCGTGTCTTCCGCATAATCTATCCATCATATGCCCAATTCTTGAAGGTTTAGACCGACAGTCTTAGACTTTTGTTTGCTTACCTTACATTCAACAAATATGAATGTAAAGAGGACAAGATTTGGTATATAAATTCTTTATTGATAAAAATGTCTCCAAAACATATTACATTTTTACTCCTTAGAGCATACATGTCTAACAGTTTGAACTGCTGATCAGGGATGCTCTTGCTGGTGGCGAAGCCAACTTGGCGGCTATGTCTGGTACCAATCCCAACCCTAGGAATGGAAAGAAGCAACAGGCCAAGAATAGGAAGTCTTCTATTCCTGCTAATGGTAAGAAAAAGAAGAAGAAGAACCCGAAGAAGCTAAAATGCTTCTTCTGCAGAAGGTCAGGCATATAAAGAAGAATTACAAGGACTTCCTTTCCCGAGGAGGTAGATGTGATCTTTTGTATTTAGAAACTTGTTGGGTTGAGGAATCCAATGACATTTGGGTCATAGATTTTAGAGCAACTAATCATGTTTGTGTTTCTCTCTGGGGGTTCAAAGAAACGAGAAGTTTGCCGCATGAACACTTCACGCTACATATGGGTTATGGATCTTTGGTCTTAGCTAAAGTAGTGGGAGACATCCATCTGTATTTTGATAATTATAGGAATTTAATTTTATAAGATTATTTTTATGTTCCTAAATTTAAAAGGAATTCAATTTCTATAGCTTGTTTATTTAAAGACTTCTAGTTGGATTCTTTTAATAATAAAGTGGTGATTCGTAAAAACAAATCTTTTATCTGTTCTGGATGGATGCATAATAATCTATATTTTATCAAACCTAAGATGGACTTACTGCTTAATGCTGAGATGAATGATAATAACTCTAAAGGACTTAAAGCTTCTCACTCTAATAAGACTTATCTTTGGCATTTGCAACTTGATCATATTAACCTGAATAGGATTCAAAGGTTGGTAAAGGATGACCCTTTAAGTCACTTAAAGGTGGAATCTATACCATAATGTGAATCTTGTTTGGAGGGTAAAATGACCAAAAGACCATTTTGGTCTAAGGGTAATAGGGCTAAAGGGGTGCTGGAACTTGTGTATAGTAATGTTTACGGGCCAATAAACATCCAGGCACGAGGAGGATATGAGTACTTTGTCACTTTTATTGATGATTACTCAAGGTATAGGTATGTGTACCTAATGCACCATAAAAGTTAAACTTAGGACAAGTTCAGAGAGTTTCTAACTGAAGTAGAAAAGCAATTTGGTAAACCCATAAAGGCACTTCGATCTGATCGAGGTGGTGAATACCTTTGTAATGAGTTCTTGGGACACTTATTAGAGAATGAGATTTTATCCTATTTGATTGTGCTAGGCACTTTGTAGTAGAATGGCGTGGTTGAGAGAAGAAACTTTGTTGGACATGGTCAAGTCCATGATGAGTTATTCATCATTGCCTTGTCCTTTTGGGGATATGCACTACAAACTTCATGTTATCTTTTGAACAACGTGCCTTCAAAATCTGTTTCTAAAACTCCTCATGAGTTGTGGATGTGGAAGTAGACTTCTTTAAACCATATTCGCATATGGGGATGTCTGGCTTATGTCTTGTCTGGCTTATGTCTTGTTTAGGGATGTGAATAAGTTGGAAGCATGTTTGGAGGTTTGCATGTTTATTGGATATCCAAAGGGACTAAAGGGTGTTATTTATATAACCCAAAGGAAAATAAAGTTGTAGTTTCAATTAATGCAACTTTCCTTAAGGAAAGTTTCATGGACGACTTTAAGCTTCGAAGCAAACTGGTGCTCCAAGAGTTGAGGAGTGACTTGGTCACTCTGGGGGTTTCGATAGATACTACTCCAATCGGTGTAGAAAAACCAAATGAACCCAAACAACAACTTAAGGGGCTTCGACGTAATGGGAGGATCAGGCGTCAATCTGAGAGGTATATGTTCAATGGTGAGGCCTTTTTGGCTAAACCAGATGAACATGATAGGGATCCTTGCACTTACGTAGAGGCTATGGAGGATGTTGATTTGAAACTCTGGACAGAGGCCATGAACACAGAGATGAAGTCTATGGAGACTAATCGGGTCTGGGAGCTTATGGATCTTCTCGAAGGGGTAAAACTTATAGGGTGTAAGTGGATCTATAAGAGGAAAAGAGGAGTAGATGGAAAGGTCAAAACCTTTAAGGCTAGACTGGTAGCTAAGGGATACATGCAAAAGGAAGGAATCAATTAAGAGGAAACCTTTTCGCCTGTAGCCATGCTTAAGTCCATCCGGATTATCTTATCCAAGTGATCAAGACTTATGGGTTCGCACAAAATGTGGACAAACCATGTGTTTACAAAGACATTAAGGATGGGAAGGTGGCTTTTCTACTGCTCTATGTAGATGATATTTTGCTAATTGGCAATGACTTTGGGGCATTGTAATCGGTCAAATTATGGTTGACCAAGTAGTTTGACATGAAAGACTTAGGTGAGGCTAATTTTATTCTCGGTATCCAGATCTTTCGGTATAGGAAGAGCAAAATGATAGCTTTGTCTCAAGCGGGCTATATAGATAAGATTCCCAGGAGGTTTGCGATGCAGAATTCTAAGAAAGGTAAGCAACCATCTAGGTCTAGAATTACTCTTTCTAAGAAAGACTCTCCAAAGTCTGAGGAAGAAAGAGTATACATGAAGAAGGTGCCTTATGCCGTGGGTAGTCTCATGTATGCCATGCTTTACACGCAACTGGAAATTTGTTATGCAGTCGGGATTGTAAGTTGATTTCAGGCAAATCCAGGACTGAACCATTGGGTTGCGGTTAAGCATATTTTCAAGTACCTAAGAAGGACACGAAGGTATATGCTTGTGTATTCAGGTGAGGACTTAACTCCTCTAGGATACATTGATTTGGATGTCCAATCCTGTCTGGATTTAAGGAGATCGACTCTGGGTTTTGTGTTTACTCTGGGCGGCGGTGCCATCAGTTAGAAAAGTGTGAAAAAAAGATTGCATTTCGAATTCAACAATAGAGGCAGAATATGTGGCGGCTAGTGATGCTTCGAAAGAAGCAATAGGCTCCACATGTTCCATGGGGATCTTGAGTTAGTTTCTAGTATAGATAAGGCGATATCACTGTACTATGACAACAGTGTGGCAGTAGCTAATACTAAGGAACCAAGATTTCACAAGAAGAGTAAGCATCTTGATCGGAAGTATTATGTGACAAAGGACTTTGTAGAAGGCGGGCATGTCGCTATGTGTAAAATCACATCAGAGGACAATTTAGCTAATCCATTAACAAAGACACTTACTGGGAGAGTCTTTGATAGGCATATGGAAGCTATGGGGATGCGAGATTTGTCATATTTACTCACTTAGTGTTAGTGGAAGATTGTTAGACATGTATGCCCTAAAGAGTAAAATGTAATGTGCTTTTGGAGACATTTTTATCAATAAAGAATTTATTTATTATTTATATACCAAATTGTTATCCTCTTTACGTTTATATTTATTGAATGTATGATAAGCAAATAAAAGTCTAAGATTTTCAGTCTAAACCTTTAGAATTAGACATATGATGGACAAATTATGCGAAAGACATAATTCTAAAGGTGACATTCTAGAATATAAGATCCGCAATCGAGGGAATAAAGTTGGGCACTTTATTCATGAAAAGATTGTTATGTTGTCTATATCCCTAACGAGAGATGGCTTGTCTTGGCCATCAAAGGTGGACTCCATGAATAGAAATATTGACACATTGTCATAGGTGACGATGTGTTGGATCGAGACATAAAGTGAACTGATTTGGATTAATAATTCTGTCTAGCAAATCGATTCACTTTAGACAATCATATGTGTTGTATCTTAATCCTGAGATGAATAGTGGTTGTCTTGACTTTTGTCTTTTGATGTACCAAAGGGTGATATCCACATTTTATGTTGGTACACATGCTGGTACATTAGAGGCATAACTCTTGATGGTGTAGACCTATTATTCATAGATATGGAATCTATAGCTCCTATTTAGGAGTAGATGATATCCTTTTATATGTGTTATCTTGTAATTGAAAAACTAGATCGCTTAATCATTTAGATACGTAGGTGTAACCGAATGGTATACCATCTTTGGATGGTAAGTCTTTCGATGGTAAGATAATGGAACATAAGATAAAAACAATCGGGAAGGTAAGATAAAATTTATCCTTAAGCTGATTATGGATAATCCTATGGTGATATGATACATTATGATATGTCATGGAGACTTAGCTATACAAGATTTGTAATTTTATATAGTTCGAGAGTGTAGCTCTGAGCTTTTAGTATAATAGCATTGGAGTTGGTAATTTTGAAATTTATATCTAGGATATTGGGTTTCATAATTATCGAGAGCTTGAACTATATAGGTCTATCAGGTCCCCTTTGCTAGCTCATAAAAAATTCTGTAATGATACGGCGTGTTTTTCTAATAATTGGTGACTTGTGTCAAATTATTTGATCGGTTGAAAATTCGATAGGATTAGATAATTCATGTAAATTTATAGGTTGAATTAATTTTGTGAAAATTAATTCAAGATAAATTTATTGAATTATCAAGATCAGATAATTCATGTATGTTTATCAGTTGGATTAATTTTGAATAAATTTATTTAAGATAAACTTGTTGAATTATTGGGAATATTTATTTTCCTAGAGATTATCTAGGTATGACTGTTTTAATCAGATAACTTTTCTATTGGGTATTTGAATTAGAACTGAGGCTCTATATCAAGAATCTCGAGTGGGAAATAAAAGATTCACAAGGATCATTTATCGTAAGTTCGGCAGGCCGATCATTAATTTCGGCCTGTCGATGGAGTAAGATTCAGCAGGCCGATCTACCAGTTCGGCCTGCCAACTGAATGAGTTCTAATCATGTATTTTTAGACGTGATTTCTTATCTGATATTGATTTTGATTTGAATTTTTGAGGCCTTATCTGATAAAGACTAACCCCTAGGCCCAACCTCTATAAAAGGGGAGTGAGGCTCATTATTATTTAGATCAGTTGAGAAATCTAGAGTGAGTATTCTGCCAGCGAGACTTTGAAACTCCTCGGAGAGTTATTGTTCACAAATCACGAACTATAGCTTTGGGTATTTCTTAATTGGTTGGAAGGAGAGCCACCTGTGGATGAGTTGTGCGAGTGTGCCCACACACATACACCGGTCATGGATAGAGAATAGCAAAGAAGGCCAGTTGGTTGAGGTCCTTCTACAACGTCTTTTCTCTTCATCGATTACAGAGCTTCTACGGCATACAAGGTTAGTAAGATCAGGTTAATTTATGCATATAGTATGTCAAACTTGTATTTTGAAAAATACATTGGTATCAAATTTTTAAAAAATTCTGCTACGTACTACTTTTCCAACAAACACAATATAGTTAGCACAAATTTTAATTTCTCAAAGGATAGGACAATATTCAAGTTCTATTTCCAATCATTATAGCTCTCATTAGCTATTGAGTATCAAAGATAACGCATTTTTAGACATTTTGAAACACGGATCCCTTCAGATTACTATATACTATCTAGTAAGATAACACAATATGTAGATCAAAATTGTTATTCAATTACTATAACACATTTTATGATTTTGCCAAATTCAATTTGGAACGCGGATCCCTTCTGATTACTATATACTATCTATGACCCGTCTGATCTAGCATATACTAATAATCTCTTTTTTTGGCCATTAACTTTATTAATAGAGCTCCTTGGAGAGGTTAATAATAAAATTAATCTTGAGTGTTCAACTATCGTTTCAACTACTTTATCCATGGTTTATAATCGATACCTTAGGATGAACAATGATAAACCATGCTAAAGTAAATTATCCTTTTAGAGGTCCAACCCGGTACATTGTGCAATCCCTTCCTAATATAGGATGAGTGACAAATCTATGAGCGATGAATATTGGAAAAAGGTTGAGGATTTTATGGCTTTTACGAAAGCTAATGTCAAAAGGAGTATTGAAACCTCATAGACAAAATAAATGGTATTCTGTGTACATAGAACACGTTAATGATATCCTGTGTAAGCACTAATCAAATATAAATGCTATATAAACTAAAAGTATGGAAATTAAAGATATGAACTCAATGATCTGGTTGTTTAGAGTGACCAAAAACCCTAGCTGTGAAAACACCATGGGTACTACTCACATCAGAAATAAGAAGGATTCATATTACCATATTACAATTACAAGAAAGCCTACACCCTAAAGTAATGCTGGAACCCATGATATCTGCATATGTAATTTGATAAGTGCATAATTCGATATAATTTTCTAATCAATTTTTTTTTGCAATCTTTGCTCTATTCTTGAGTATTCTATGTATTATATTTGTTTTTGTATTTATAGGTGATTTAATATGAAAGGTTGGAAAGAGAATTAAAAAATATGGATTTTAGATCTTCAAGATTCATGAGTCCATCGATACTCGTTAGAAGCGAATTGGCTACAAAACGACAAATTCGACACTCTTTAGCACCAACCAGTCGCTCGCTCCTGTGCCAAAATTCCATGTTGCCGCATGGATTTTTGTGATTTCATGCTGTCATGAGCTAAAATTCCATGTGGCTGCATGCTCGCCTTTTCAGCTTGATGTGTTTTTTTTTTTTTTTTTGCGCTTGGCTGCGAGAAAGAGGCCTTGCCCCTATGCATGTTTACGATTTCTACTTCGTTTCTGACCTAAAAAGAGCCCAAACTTGCCTCTTTTAATCCTCAAAACTTAAACTTATAAATACCTACTTAGAAACACAAAATCATATCAGTTTTTCCATTAGTTTATTAATTTTTTCATAGTTATTTTTAGGCTTAGGAGATGACTAAAAAGAAGAAGAAAAAAAGAAAAGGCTTCGATGATGGCTCAAGGAATTTTGTCGTGGAGAATTCTTTGACGTCAAAATTGTTCTTTTCTTTGTTTTCTTTTTAATAATATTATTTTAGTTTTGTTTTGGTTGAAGGGGATTCCAAAACCCTAAATATAATTTTGTGATTAATTTATAGAATTGCTTTCCTTTTTGATTTAAGATTGTTTATATTCTTCTATAATTAAAGTTTACAATTATTTTCTTTTTTTTTAGGTGACAAACCGAATAGGACTTGAATTTAGTCTGTTGCTATACTGGAAAGATTGATCAACAATTATCTTGTTATTCTAATCATTACTAGCGAATTGTGATCATTGATTATAGTTAAGTTTTCATATGATTCCTTGTGGAGCATAACCTAGATAAAATAATCCGAGCTTAGGAATGATCCGAACTTGGGTGATAGTTTCCTTGATCAACCTATTTTTCTCAACTTAATGCTTTTGTTAGGTTAAATCTAGAGAGTTCATTCTAAGTTGGCTAATGGAAAGGGGTTTAATAGAGCGCTTATCTTATTAAATCTACAAACTAAGGAAAGACTAGAATAGCAAAGCTTGTCACTATCCATAGTTAGTAGTTTCAATAGTTAATTGGGAATAATTCTATGATTCATTGTACGATTATTGTTTAGTGGTGATGAATGATCCTTTAGCCAGTTTTATCATCATTGTTTTATTTTACTTTAGTTTTTTGTGTTTTCTTTTATTTCGTAATTTAGTCTAAATCCAAAATCCCCCTTTGTGTTTAATTACATAGTGTCATAGGTTGTTTAGTATCGATAACTAATTAATTAGACCTAATTCTCTATGGAAATGATTCTTATAATAAAGACAATGTTTTAAGTAAGGTTAATTTGGCATCCCCTGAGACTTGCCACTACTTTCCTTCCTTTAGACTCCTCGCCTTATTCCAAGTTGACTTTGCTCGCCTTGGTCCAACTAACTTACTCTGAGCCTTTAATCCATAGACAGCTCCTTATCAGACTTTTTGGATTCGAACAATTACTTTAAGGTAAACATAAGGTTGAGAGCAATATGTTGAAGTCTAAAAACTATAATTTTTTTTTTTTTTACTTTAGTGTTCTCTCACTTAGAAGCTCTAACTTGGAAGTCACAAGTTGACCTCCTTAAATAAGCAAAACCTAGGCATGAGATGTGTCTTGATACATCTACTAAGTCTTAGCAATAGATCTCAACTAATCAAACTTCAAATTTAAATTCAGTTACTAAAAATATGCAGGACTTATGTTGAACTGAAATTCTGAAATGGTTGTGTTAACAATACTCGATCTTCTCAGGTGTAATCACGTGGGCTATCTTAGCGGACTGTTTCTATGTGCTACTTAAAAATTGTAATTTAAAAACTTTAAAATTGCAAAACAAAATATGTTAGTTTATCTATTTAAATCTCAAATAGAATTTGATCTTATCAGTGGAAATCTCTACAGAAACTCACCAATTAAGTTAAGCTAATTAATTAGTGAATCTAGACCCATTTAAGTGTAGATTAACTTAACAACGATTTGAATTTAGAAGATAAAAACTTTGGAGCACAAATTCAAATTTTAATAGTGTAAACCTCTAGCCAAGTCATTTAAATATCTAGAGATTATTTCTTTTTCAAACAAGCCTCATAATCCAAATTTTGATCACAAAATTTGACATACTTTGCCACACAAGCAACCAAATTGATTATACAAGTTTAAATTTCAAATTTCACTAATTTTGTAAAATATTCCGAACAACAGTTTCAGATAAGCAATTTAAAAATCAAACACAATAGATTTTGAAATCTTAAAGGGAATAAACTTAATTATCCATTAATCCACCTACTATCTAGATTAAAAGAACTTGAAATTTGAGCTTAAACATCTGGATAAAGAACAAGATTTGTAGGGAAAAATTATCAGACTAAAGTTCACATAGGGTCCTAAAAAGTTAACAAATATGCATATAAAATTGTATATGTGGAAGGGTCAACAAATATGATTCGTTGTCCTTTTGTTGATTGTAGAAATATTAAGAAACAATCATATAATGATATCAAGTTGCATTTGTATCAATATGAGATTCATTAAACTTATCAAATAAGGATATGGTATGGTGAAGATGTCCTACTTCATCATTAGCGATGAGGAGAAATGCCCATATTAGTCTTGTTGATGAAGAAGATGATGGTAGTAAAATGATTGACATGATGAATGGTTTGGAAGATGACTTTGTACACTGGCCAAAGTTATTTGAGATGATGATGGAAGATGTAGAGACTCCGTTTAATAATGAATATTCAAAGTATACCAAACCATCTAGTTTGATTAGATTACGGAATTTGAAGACATTGGGTAGGTGGTCAAATGCAAGTTTCATGGGATATTTTATAATTTTTACATGATAAGTTTTTCGATAGTAATAAAGTATCGGCAACTATGTATGAGGCAAAGAAGACATTGAATACTCTAGGAATAGATTAAAGAAAATATATGCTTGCTCGAATGATTGTATGCTATGCCAAAAAAAGTGTGAAGACTTGGATGAATGTCCTGTGTGCAATAAGTCTAGATGGAAGAAAGCTAAACAACCATCAAAGGAAGAAAAAGCGTAGCAACAAAAGTGTTCTTATACATTATAATAGAAATGCGCTTAAAGTGATTATGTCAAAATGCAAGATCATGTAAAGGATTTAACTTGGCACCATGATAGGAGGATTGATGATGGCATGTTGAGACATCTAGGTAATTCACCATAGTGGAAGACATTTGATGTGGGAAATCCAAAATTTAGTATAGAACTTAAGAATCTTCATCTTGTTTTATCTATGGATAGAATGAATCCTCATAGTAATTTTAGTAGCAAGCACAATACTTGGCTTGTCATACTTGTCAACTATAATCTTCTACCAAACTTGGGCATGAAGCAGAATTTCTTGATGTTAACTTTGTTGGTCTCTGGATTTAATCAACTGAGAAATGACATTGCTGTGTATAGGGCACGATTGATCGATGAATTGAGGAGATTGTGGAGAAGTAATATACAAGTTTTAGATACTTTAACGAGAATACCTTCACACTCCAAGCAATGTTGGTGTGAAATATAAATGACTACCTTGCATATAGAAACTTATATTGGTACCTGATTAAGAGTTCAGTAGGTTGTGCTATTTACATAATAGAGACATCTTCATTTTGATTGAAGCATGGTAAAAAGACAGTTCACAATGGTCATAGATGATTTTTGTCAATGAATTATCAATACCATAGACAAAAGAAAACATTTAAAGGCATGAATGAAGAAAGACGAGCTCCAAGACCTTTGACAAATCAACAAGTGTTTGAGATGGTTAGGATTATCAAGGTGGTTTTGGGAACAGGAAAAATAAAAAGAATGAGTCAGTGAGAGAAGGACCATAGAAAAAGCAGTCAATTTTCTTCCAACGTCCATATTGGAGTACTCTTTTAGTTCACCATTGCTTAGATGTCATGTATACACATTGAGAAAAACGTTTATTATCAATAATGGGTATGTTGCTTGACATTTATGGCAAAGATAATGATAGTCTCAATGCACGATGATCTTGTTGATTTGAATATAAGAGATGATTTGGTTCCCGAGAAAAGGAGGCATTTGGACTTACTTGCCTCTGGCAAGGTACACCCCTATTGAGACAAGAGAAGAATAGTTATGTGAATTGCTTACTTCATTCAAAGTTCTAGAAAGGTATACTTTCAACTTCAAAAACTTGATGTCAATGAAGGACTTAAAGCTTCTTAGCATGAAGTACATGATTGTCACGCTTTGATGCAACAATTGTTGCCACTTGCATTGTGTGGAATTCTCTTGTTAGAAGTGAGATATGCACTTATGAAAGTTTGTTTCTTCTTGAACTTGATATGCTTCAAGGTGATAGATCCAAAGAAGATAGATACAGTACAAGCAAAGTTGGCAAAAATCTTATGCATACTTGAGAAGTACTTTCTATTATTTTTTTTTTTTGACATTATGATTCATTTAATGGTGCACTTGATATGTGAAGTAAGGCTTTGTAGGCTAGTGTACTTGAGGTAAAGGTACCTTGTTAAAAGTTACATAAAGATTTTGAAGAATTATGTCAATAACCAAAATAGGCCGGATGGTTGCAATGTATAAAATTACATAGCCAAAAAAAACTGTTGAATTTTTCTTAGAGTACTTTTCTAATGTCGAAGCAATTGGTTTGCTAAAGAACGTTAACATTGATCTTAGAGCAATGTCTTTAATACTCCATCATTGATTTCTGGTGAGGAATGGAAGTAGACATGTCTCTACACTTTGCACAATACCTATGAACAATTTATTGAGGTCTGAATGGAGGAAATAAAAGATACAGATCTCCAAAGAGGAAGTGAAGTGGTTGCAACATGAACACAACTGCATTTTTAGAGAGTGGATACAAGCACATATATATGCCATGGCCTGTGAGTCTCAAAGAGAAGATGTCTAACAAGACTTGTTTAAGTTGTTCAAAAGCCCCTTGTTGATAGTTATCAAATATATTTTGTATTTAATTATGGTTATACATTCTACACTCGTAAAAGATACGAGAAGCATCCGGTCCAAAATAGTATTGTGTGTCCTTGTGTCGATTCCATGCATGTTTCCTCCTTGAAAGACAATAATCTCATGTATAGAACAATAACCTAGCCTAGTTTTGTTGAGGACATATGGAAACTTGATTGTTACAGACTACGAATGACACTTTTAAAGTACAAATGGATTGATAATAAATACATGAAGGTTGATAACGACAACATTATAGTGCTAGATTTTAGAAGATTTGGGCTACAAGAATGATCCATTTGTCATGGCAAAGCAACCAAGACAAATTTTCTATGCAATCGATCTTAAGGATTTGGAGTTGTCACTAATCATGTCGATGAAGCAAGAGCAATTCATGATGGTGATGAAAATGATGACAATGCAACGATGTTCCATCTTTTACCAAACGATTGCCATTAGTGGAGAAGGTTTGCTTTTATGATGATGATTCAAACTTAGTCTGTTAAGATGTTAAATTGACATGTGATGAAAGTAATAATAAAGGTAAGAGAAAGAAGTAATCATTCTATTATATATTATTGAACTATTTTATTCCACGTTATATTGTACTTTACTATATTGCTTCTCATTCATTCATTCTACATTGTATTTTTCTTTGTTGTATTTATATTTGAATTATTTAATTGCCCAAATAATTGTGATTAGTGTCAAAGTTAATTGAATCTCTTATTGTTGTGTATATTTGTTAATTTGTAGTTTTATTTCTATTTGTTTTGAATATTTTAGTTGTTATAAATATTTATTTTGCAAGATGGAATATAGTAACCAAAATCAGTGAATTGTGAGCCAAATAATAGATAAATCATAGGATACTAAAGGCCACCCATGAGAAATTGTAACGCCCTGAAATTTATTTAATGTTATTATAATGTAAAATGATGGATTAGTGTGCCATAATTAATGTTTCAACATCTATTTGATTATTTGGTAAAATTTTGAATTTTAGGTTGTTTTGCTAATTTGATAAATTTAAATTATTTCTTATTGTTTTAAAATGTTGTTTTGAGTTTTAAAAACACAACTGTTTGTGAAATATTGAAAATATTCCGTTTTACAAAACCGCAGGTGGCATTTGGTTTCGCAAGATAAAACCGCCCACCGTTTCTCTCTATTTATTCTCTCTCCTCTCCCTCTCTCTTCACTCTCTCTGATCACCCTCTCTCCTCCTCTCTTCACCCGTGAGACCCCCTCTCTCTCTTCCTCTCGGTTTCTCTCTTTCCCTCTCAAATTTCTTCAAGATTTTAAAGCCACATTCGGGTCTAAGCTTCGGGTTAGCGAATAGGAAGCTCGGGGATGAGATTTGGCAACCAAGAACATGGATTGAAGCTTCGATTTGAGGTTAGTTTTGAAATTTCTAAACTTTTTCCATAATTTCAATTTTTGTGTATTTTTGAAATCTAAGTTTGTTGGAGCTTAGAAAACTCTTGGTTTGAGTTAAATGAACTTAGAACAACTAGAATCTAAGCTTAGATTGAAGAAAAATGGATTAGATTCAAGATTTTTCATTTTTCCTCACTTTTCCCCATTTTTGGATTTTTGAGATTTTTGTGTTTAAATGAGTTCAAAAGTGTTCTAGTATGTTTTTCTATCATCTATGATTGTTTTCCATGCCTGAGATTTGAGAAAAACAGGTTAAAATCAAGATTTGGATTTTGGGAGAACCAAAACCTGTGGCTGGAATTTTTGGATTTTTCCAATTCGGCAGGCCAGATTGCACCATTCGGCAGGCCGAACCTGGGAAATGTTCGACCGACCAGACCTGATTTTCGGCAGGCCAAACTGCATAGTTTGGTTGGCCGAAGCAGGGAGTCCGGTAGGCCGGCAGAGCATGGGAAATTTTGTGATTTTTCACCCGTTTTCACTGTTTTGAAGCCCGATTTAAATTCCAACCTTATAAAATGATTTTAAAGATATAAATGGTACACTAGGACATCATGAAATAGTTTAGTAACATAGAATGTCTTGGACTAGATATTGATCGACTTAGTGTGCATCTAGGATCGTTTGTGGTTTCGCGGAGCTGATGTATAGCTGACCGGGACTACGGTGTGGGGACATCGGCATGAGTATCGAGGTAGGAATTCTATCCCATTCTTTGGTAGCCTAGTTTCAAAATGATTTGGCTTTGAAAAGGATTTCTATAAAAATGATTTCAATGGTTGTTTGAAAATGAATCTATCAGTTATATTTTAATAAACCGTGAACTGAAATGAACCTCATAATGAATATAAATGACAATACTTGGTAAATGGGTTTTGAATGATGATGAAAATAAACAGAAAGGCATGATGCCATATCAGAGATTGGGTCGTGTAGCGATCGACCTTGGGGGCAAGTCCTGAAACCCAACTGGGCCACTACGGTGGTGATATTCTTATGGTTTGCCTAGGAAAAAGAAAATGATGTTTCTGGTCGACCTAATAAACTGTTTTGGGTAAAAATGGTTTTATTTAAATTTATTTATTTATTCAGTGTTTCTTTTAAATGATTCATTAAAATATAGTCCTATTGAGCCTTTCGCTCACGTTTTATTTGTTTTAAACTTTCCCCCCCTCTAGGTGGTTTCCCATTTAGGTTCGGAGAGGATTCAACGGACCGAACTCAGGAGCAGTAGAAGGATTAGTATATCATTTGTATTATTTAAACAAGGCATGTAATGTTTTTAACTTCCTTGTGCTTGGACTGTAGTTGTATTATTATATTATCAGTACCATGTGTGTGCACAAGTTATGGGTCAGTGGGACCTATACTCGCTACGTTTATTATTTATTTTTCATGCAATAGTCTTCTTGAAACTTTCACATTTTATTATTTAATTTAACCCCTAAACTCTTGATTTTAATTAAATTCTCTCTTAATTAATTTCAATAATCCACCACGTCACCTCCCGTACTCCGGGGTGTGACAGAATGGTATCAGAGCTCAAGGTTATGAACCTTGGGAATTGTGCACACATAGGTATGACAATGAAATACCTCTAACAGTCCAAAATTTTATTTTCAGAAGTGAGAGAATGGCACCTAGACGTCGTTCGACAGTTGACGCCGAGTTTAGAAATGATGAGGGTATGATGAGGTCTATGTTTGTGGCCTTCCGGCAGATGGCAGCCAGGGCTAGACCGGAGGATTCTGATGTTGGTCATCGACATACGTATTTTAAGGAATTTTGGCGTGCGTCTATTCTGACTTTTGATGGTAATAGGGATCCGCAGTTGGCAGAATATTGGTTAGACTCGATCGTGAAGCATTTGGATACCCTTGGTGTGCCTGATGAGTACCGTGTGGAATTTGCTACATATAAGCTCTAGGGTGGTGCTAATACTTGGTGGAAAAAAGCTAAGCGTTTGGAACGTGGTGGTGATATTAGTTGGGACAGATTTGAGGAGCTATTCTATGATCGGTATTTTCTGCAGGGGTATAGAGATCAGAAGGCAGCTGAGTTCTACAGGTTGCAGCAGGGTGATTTGTCAGTTCAGGAATATGAGGCAAGATTTAATGAGTTGGCTAGGTTTGCTCCATCAGCGGTGGCATCAGAGCGTGAGAAGTGCATTAAGTTTTAGGAAGGGCTTAAGGCTCCTATTCAGCGACAGTTGGTTACTCTACGACTTAGGAGTTTTGGAGAGCTTGTGTCGTCAGTAATATCAATGGAAAACGATTATGCGCAGTATTGTGAGGATCGAGCAAAGGCTTCAGGAGGATCGCAGAAGAGCAGTAGGAAGAGCACCAATAGCCGTCCAACACCAGGGAAGAACAACTAGGTTGGGGCGAACAGTGGTAGCAGCAGTTCGTCTGGCAGCGGGCGCAACAATCCTACAGCTTCCATTGTCACTTCTGTCAGCAGCCAGGACATATCAAGAGGAATTGCCCGATCAGGAGTGCCCGTCTTGGATCTCAGACCAGAGAAGATGCCAGTCGTCAGTCTCAGCCTGAGACCCTACCTCAGCCTCAACAGTATCCGCAGTTGCAGTATCCTCAGTTTTTTCCTCAGCAGTTTTCATATCTGGCACGAGGGCAGCAGCCGCAGCATTTCTAGCGCAGCGTCCCTCAATATCGAGCACCGAGTGCAGCTAGTGTGCAGTCGTCTCCGTCTCAGCAGCATCGACAGAATAATCCAAGACCCAGCAATGTTGGTAGAGGAAAAGGAAAGGCACCAGTGCAGGTTCATGCGATGGCATCAGGTGGTTCAGATTCTCAGACTAGTAACGCGGTTGTCGATGGTACGATCTTAGTTTCTTGATCTTTAGCTTGTGTTTTATTTGATACAGGTGCCTCTCATTCTCTCATTTTGAGTTCTTTGGTATATGCCTTGGGATTAGAGATAGAAGGGTTTAATAACCCCTAGTTATAACTTCTCCCTTGGGACGGGTGTGTGTGAATTGTGTATGTAAATCTTGTAAAATAAACATTGGGGATGAGGTTTTGAAAAGTAATTTGATTATACTCCCCATGAGCTCATATGATGTAATTCTAGGGATGGACTGGTTGTCCAAGTATAATGCAGTTGTAGACTGCCAACTAAGAAAAGTGACCCTAGTGTCTGATAAGAGGACGATGATCATTTACCAGGGAGGTGGTGATTGGCTAATGAGTGAGCGTCTCATGAAGTCATGTATAGGAGTGTGAAGAAATCTGGTTTGTTGTGCTTTTCTTGCGAATCTAGAGTGCAAGCCCTATACTTTGAGAGGAAGTGTAGCGATTCTAGTGGTTGATGAGTTGCCAGGATTACCACCGCATCGACAAATCGAGTTTGGTATTGAGTTCTTTCCGGTGACAACACCGATTTCTATAGCACCTTATCGAATGGCGCTGGTAGAAATGAAAGAACTAAGGAAGCAACTTCAGGAGCTTGCTGATAAAAGGGTATATTCAGAATAGTACACCTTCGTGGGGAGCACCGGTTTTGTTTGCTAAGAAACATGATGGGACTCTCAGGTTGTGTGTAGATTATCGACAGCTGAATCGTGTTACAGTGAAGAATAAGTATCCCTTGCCCAGGATCGATGAGTTGTTTGATCAGTTGGGAGGTTCGCGATACTTCTCAAAGATAGATTTGCGATCAGGTTACGATCAACTTAGGATTAAGGAAGAGGATATTCCCAAGACAGCTTTTAGGACCCGGTATATACATTTTGAGTTTCTGGTTATGTCGTTTGGGTTGACGAATGCTCTAGCAGCTTTCATGGATTTGATGAACAGGATATTTAGTTTGTATTTGGACCAGTTCGTGGTCGTGTTCATCAATGACATTCTTGTGTATTCTAAGACTTGGGAGGAGCATGAGCAGCATCTCTGCGGGAGCACCAGTTGTATGCCAAGAGGGAAAAGTGCGAGTTTGGTTGACTGAGGTCAAATTTCTGGGTCATGTCATCTCGGAGCATGGTATTTCTGTGGATCCATCTAAGAAAAATGCAAGCTTCTTGGGTCTTGCTGGTTATTACAGGAAATTTGTAAAGGATTTTTTGAAGATTGCAGGTCCGTTGGTGAGATTGATCAAGAAAAATGTCAGGTTTGAGTGGGGTGAAGAATGCAAGCTTGCTATTCAGGAATTGAAGAACCGGTTAACTTCAGCTCCAGTATTGGTTATTCCTAGCAGTGACGAGCCATGTGAGGTTTACGCAAATGCTTCAAGGCGCGGACTTGGGTGCATGTTGATGCAGCATGGATGTGTGGTTGCATACGTATCGAGACAGTAACGACCTCACGAGCAGAATTATCCTACTCATGACTTGGAGCTCGCGGCAGTGATTCACGCGTTGAAGATTTGGAGGCGTTATTTGTATGGAGCGTCATTTCAGGTCTTCTCCGATCATAAGAGTTTGAGGTATCTGTTCACTCAGAGGGATCTTAATTTGAGGCAGCGAAGATAGATAGAGTATATGGAGGATTATGATTTTGCATTGCAGTATCATCACGGGAAAGCTAATGTGGTCGCAGATGCACTTAGCAAGAGGTCTTCAGGGATTCTCGCTTCTTTGGCCTTTGAGGACTAGAGCAGGGATGCGACAGTGAGCGAGTATGGACTACGGTATCATGAGGACTGTGATTGAGTTTTGGTATATCATGTGGAGGCGACCCCAGCTCTTGTTCAAATGGTGAAGCAGAATCAGTGGCAGGATCAGCATTTGCAGGGGATTTGGTCCCAGATTTAGAACGAAGAGTGGTTTGAAGAATGGAGTATGCATGCAGATGGATCGTTGTATTTTTGAGAGCGTCTTGTAGTTCCAGCTATCACCGAGGTGACGAAAGCCGTTTTGGATGAAGCTCATAGGTCTTAGTTCACCATTCATCCAGGGAGCACAAAGATGTATCATGATTTGAAGAGGCAATATTGGTGGAGAGGCATGAAGAAAGATGTTCGAGAGTACGTGGCCAAGTGTACGACGTGTCTTCAGGTGAAAGCGAAGCATCAGAAGCCTGCGGGTTAGCTTCAGCCGCTTCCTATTCTAGGGTGAAAATGGGAGCATGTGATGATGGATTTTCTCATAGGTTTATCGAGGACGGAGCAGCGGCATGATGCAGTTTGGGTCATGGTCGACAGGTTGACGAAATCGGCGCATTTCATTCCGTTTAGGTCGACATGTTCGAGGAGGATTCTCGGGGATTTGTATCTGCAGAACATAGTGAGGTTGCATGGAGTTCCTTTGTCCATCACTTCTGATCGAGACACCAGGTTTAATGCTAAGTGCTGGAGGAGTTTTCAGGAAGCTTTAGGTAGGATTTGAACTTCAGTACGGCATTCATCCTCAGACTGATGGGCAGTCTGAGCGGGTTATTTAGATTCTCAAGGATATGTTGCGTGCCTGTGCGTTAGACTTCGGCGGGAATTGGAAGAAATATTTGGATTTGGTGGAGTTCGCGTACAACAACAGTTATCAGGCAAGTATTGGTATGGCAACGTTTGAGGCGTTGTATGGGTGACCGTGTCGGTCACTGGTGTGTTAGGCCGAGCCAGAAGACAGGGTTATTCTTGGGCCGGATGAGATCCGTGATAGTAATGAGAGAGTCGTTGTGATTCGAGATCGATTGAGCGCAGCTCAGAGTCGACAGAAGAGTTACGCGGATAAGAGACATAGACCCTTAGAGTTCGCGGTAGGAGATTTAGTTCTCTTGAAGGTATCGCCTCGCAAAAGAACTATGCAGTTTGGAGTAAGTGGGAACTTGCACCGAGGTATATTGGGCCGTTCGAGATCACTCAGCGTGTGGGTGTGGTTGCTTATCAGCTTGATCTTCCGCCCGAACTTTCTCATGTTCATGATGTGTTTCACGTGTCAATGCTTAGGAAGTGTCCGCCTGAGCAGGGTAAGATAGTTTCATTTCACGATGTACAGGTTTAGGAGGATACGACGTACGAAGAAGTGCCGATTCAGATCATCGATCGGAAACTGATCAGTTTGCGTCGTCGTGAGATACCATTGGTAAAGGTCGTGTGGCAGCATCACAGGGTTGATGAAGCCATTTGGGAACTAGAGTCGAGTATGCGGGAATTGTATCCGCATTTGTTTTGTTTTTGAATTGAGTTGTAAATTTCGAGGGCGAAATTTCTTTTAGGGGTGGAGAGTTGTAACGCCCTGAAATTTATTTAATATTATTGTAATGTAAAATGATGAATTAGTGTGCCATAATTAATGTTTCAACATCTATTTGATTATTTGGTAAAATTTTGAATTTTAGGTTGTTTTGCTAATTTGATAAATTCAAATTATTTCTTATTGTTTTAAAATGTTGTTTTGAGTTTTAAAAGCACAACCGTTTGTAAAATGTTGAAAATATTCTGTTTTACAAAACCGCGGGTGGCATTTGGTTTTCGCACAGTAAAACCGCCCACCGTTTCTCTCTATTTATTCTCTCTCCTCTCCCTCTCTCTTCACTCTCTCTGATCACTCTCTCTCTCCTCCTCTCTTCACCCGTGAGACCCCCTCTCTCTCTTCCTCTCGGTTTCTCTCTTTCCCTCTCAAATTTCTTCAAGATTTTGAAGCCAAATTCGGGTCTAAGCTTCGGGTTAACGAGAAGGAAGCTCGGGGACAAGATTTGGCAACAAAGAACGCGGATTGAAGCTTCAATTCGAGGTTAGTTTTGAAATTTCTAAACTTTTTCAAAATTTTCAATTTTTGTGCATTTTTGAAATCTAAGTTTGTTTGAGCTTAGAAAACTCTTGGTTTGAGTTAAATGAACTTAGAACAACTAGAATCTAAGCTTAGATTGAAGAAAAACAGATTAGATTCAAGATTTTTCATTTTTCCTCATTTTTCCCCATTTTTGGATTTTTGAGATTTTTGTGTTTAAATCTTGTTTAAATGAGTTCAAAAGTGTTCTAGTATGTTTTTCTATCATCTATGAATGTTTTCCATGCCTGAGATTTGAGAAAAACAGGTAAAAATCAAGATTTGGATTTTGGGAGAACCAAAACCTATGGCTGGAATTTCTGGATTTTTCCAGTTCGGCAGGCCAAACTACGTGTTCGGTAGACTGGATTCAAAGGATCGGTAGGCCGAACTGCACCGTTCGGTAGGCCAAACCTAGGAAATGTCCAGCCGACCGGACCTGATTTTCGGCAGGCTGAACTGCACAGTTTGGCCGGCCGAAGCAGGGAGTCCGACAGGCCGGCAGAGCATGGGAAATTTTGTGATTTTTCACCCAATTTCACTGTTTTGAAGCCCGATTTAAATTCCAACCTTATAAAATGATTTTAAAGATATAAATGGCACACTAGGACATCATGAAATGGTTTAGTAACATAGAATGTCTTGGACTAGATATTGATCGACTTAGTGTGTATCTACGATTGTTCGTGGTTCCGCGAAGCTGACGTATAGCTGACCGGGACTACGGTGTGGGGGCATCGACACAAGTATCGAGGTAGGACTTCTACCCCATTCTTTGGTAGCCTAGTTTCAAAATGATTTGGCTTTGAAAAGGATTTCTATAAAAATGTTTTCAATGGTTGTTTGAAAATGAATCTATCGGTTATATTTTAATAAACCATGAACTGAAATGAACCTCATAATAAATATAAATGACAATACTCGGTAAATGAGTTTTGAATGATGATGAAAATAAACACAAAGGCATGATGCCATATCAGAGATCGGGTCGTGTAGCGATCGATCTTGGGGGCAGGTCCCAAAACCCAGCTGGGCCACTACGGTGATGATATTCTTATGATTTGCCTAGGAAAAAGAAACTGATGTTTCTGGTCGACCTAATAAACTATTTTGGGTAAGAAGGTTTTATTTAAATTTATTTATTTATTCAGTGTTTCTTTTAAATGATTCATTAAAATATAGTCCTACTGAGCCTTTCGCTCACGTTTTATTTGTTTTAAACTTTCCCTCTGAAACACCCCTTAATTCGGACGTTACAGATGTCATTACATTCATACATTCATACTTGCTTAAACTTTAAACATATATATAATAACAAACTTATACGGTACTTTTGATTTCAAGAGCACTTAAACATACTTAACCAGGATCCATTCATACATCTAATTTTTTTTTTTATATATATAACTTATCATTGTTAAATAATATAGCTTAACACATTCCATAGAGTAATTTATTTAATTATACTTTTAATAGATCATGAACTTTATTAAAATAAACAAACCAAGTAGTAAAATCAGGATTTAACAAAACATCACATCAAATACCGTCGTGGTAGCTTACTTAAAACCCCTTTTTCCCATCTCGACATTTAGACATAATTCAGAAACTCACTTCTCAAATACAAACACAGACCCATTTGAATCAGCTGTCGCCGTCCCTCTTTGCCTCCATGCTCCTTAATCTCAGCCCAAATTGTAAGTTTTTGTTAGAAATTGATAAATTGTTGTTGATTGTGTTCTATAATTAATCCAAAATTGATACATAGTTGTTGATTTTGTTGTTTATTCTGTGAAATTTGTATTGTGGATCATGGGTATGATTTATTTGTTTTATAATGAGTATGTGTAACTTGTTTTATGATGGGTGATTTTTTGTTTTATGATTAATTAAATATATATAGGTAGGTATCTATATAAATTGTGAAATTAATTTTAATTGAATATTTGCTATTTATTATTTCAATTTAGGAATTTCAAAATGGATAGGAAATGGATGTGGGATTTTCGATTGTCTAGAGAGTATATGAATAGTGTGGAAGAGTTCTTGGATTTTGTCAAAAGTCATGCCAATGGTGATAAAATTCGGTGTCCTTGTGTTCAATGTGGAAACCGTAGATTGCATCCAATTCCAATTGTTAGAGTACATTTATTTCGAAATGGAATTATAAGTACTTATCAAACGTGGCATTTTCATAGCAAGTCTAATTTCAATCCAAGTTTACTAAGTAAAGAAAAGAAAGCTATTGTGGAGGATAATATGGATGATCAAGACAATATGGTTGACATGGTCAATGATTTAGAAGAACAATTTATGCACCATCTGGATTTATTTGAGACAATGATGAATGATGCGGAGACACCTATGTATGAGGGGTTTACCAATTTCACTAAATTGTCTGCTTTAATTGGATTATAAAATTTGAAAGCGTCAGGTGGGTGGTCAAATTCTAGTTTCACAAAGCTGTTAGAATTTTTAGGAAGGCTTCTACCAAAGGGTAATAAATTACCAACTAGTATCTACAAGGCTAAGAAGAGTTTGAGCACTTTGGGAATGGATTATGAGAAAATTCATGCTTATGAAAATGATTGTGTTCTCTATAGGAATGAGTATGAGGAAGAGGATTATTGTCCAGTTTGTCAACAAGCAAAGTGGAAGAAAGGAAAGGAGCCAAAAGACGGCAAGAATGGAGTGCCAATGAAAGTGTTATGGTACATTCCACCGGTTCCACATTTGAGGCATTTATTTAGAAACCCAGAACATGCCAAGAATTTGATATGGCATCATGACAAATGGGTGGATGATGGTATGCTTAGACACTCGGCGGATTCACCACAATGGAAGACCTTTGAAGCCAATCATCCCGACTTTAGTACGGATCCAAGAAATATACATTTTGCTTTGTCGACGGATGGAATAAACCTACATGGTAACATGAGTAGTAGGCATAGTACTTGGCCCGTACTACTTGTTAACTATAATCTCCCTCAAAAGATGTACATGAAGCGGAAGTTTTTAATGTTGTCTTTATTAATTTTGGGTCCTCACCAACCAGGCAATGACATTGATGTATACTTGGCACTGTTAATCGATGACCAAAAAAAGTTGTGGGAAAATGGAGTTGAAGTTAGAGATGCTTACCAAAAAGAGACATTCACACTTCGTGCAATGTTGATATGGACAATTAATGGCTTCCCCACATCTGACAGTTTATCTGGTTATTCAGTTAAAAGTTCTATTGGTTGTCCTATTTGCATGATGGAAATGTCTCACAAACGGTTAAAGAATGGTAAGAAAACCGTTTTTCTTGGTCATAGAAGATGGTTGCCAAGAGATCATCGCTACCGCAAACAAAAGAAAGCCTTTGATGACAACAATGAAGAAAGAGACCCCCCTCGCCCTTTGACAGGTGAACAAATATTTGAAATGGTAAAAGATATAAGAGTCGTATTCGGTAAGAGGAAGTGAGGTAAGGACGAGCCACCAAATGATGGACCATGGAAAAAAAGATCAATCTTCTTTGATCTTCCATACTTGAAGACACTTTTTGTTCATCATTGCTTGGATGTTATGCATATTGAGAAAAACATTTGTGAATCCGTAGTTGGCATGTTGCTTGACATTCCAGACAAGACTAAGGATGGTGAAAAAGCTTTGTTAGATCTCATGGAAATGGAGATTAGGCCTAATTTGTTTCTCGAGAAAAGAGAGAAATGTACTTACTTACCTCCGGCAAAGCACACGTTATCTAGAGCAGAGAAGAAAAAGCTTTGTGAATAGCTTGCTTCATTAAAAGTGCCAGATGGGTATTCTTCAAACTTCAAAAAGTTGGTGTCGGTGAAGGATTTAAAACTTATTGGCATGAAAACAAGCGATTGTCATGTGTTGATGCAGCAATTACTACCACTTACATTGCAGCGAATTCTAACAAAGGATGTAAGATTTGCAATTTCCAAGTTGTATTCCTTCTTCAATTCAATATGCTCAAAGGTCATTAACCCACTTGTGCTAGATTCACTACAATCAGAGTTAGTGCAAACCTTATGCATGCTTGAAAAGTATTTTCCATCGGCATTTTTTGACATCATGATTCATTTAACAATACACTTAGTACGTAAAGTTAAGTTATGCAGACTGGTGTATTTGAGATGGATGTACCCATTTGAAAGATATATGAAGGTTTTGAAGGGCTATGTGAAGAATCGAAATAGGCCGAAGGGATGTATTGTAGAAAATTATATAGCTGAGGAATTGGTTGAATTTTGCTCCCAGTACCTATCTAATGTGGACACAATTAGGGTGCCAAAGACTATAAACATTGAGGCTAGGGGACTATCTATGGGCAATCCTTCATCAGTAAATGGAGAAAAGTGGGAGCAAGCTTGTCTTTATGTCTTGCACAATGCTAATGAAGTGGAGCCTTTCATTGAGGTGCACATGAACAAATTAAAAAAAGCATACCCAAAAAGAGTAAGAAATGAGAAGTGGTTGCAAGATGAACACAATCAGACCTTTCGGTTGTGGATTAGAGCACACATCTATGACAAGTGCTCCACATCATAAGATGGAGGCATGTCATGGGAGTTGAAGAACCTAGCTAGAGGACCATCGTCGGTAGTTATAAGGTATACATTATATTCCATAAATGGTTACACTTTCTGTGCTCACGAAAGAGATGAGAAGCATCCGGTGCAAAATAGCAGTGTGACTCTCCGTGCTGAGGCTATGTATATTGCCTCCGCCAAGGATAAGAATCTGGTATATAGGATCATGAACTACTTTAGTTTCATTGAAGATATTTGGGAACTTGATTATGGGGGATTACGCATAGCACTTTTTAAGTGCAAGGGGCCAACAATAACTATGTTAAGAACGATGATGACAGCATCACGGTGGTTGACTTTAGAAGATTGGGATACAGGAATGATCCCTTCATTATGGCATCACAAGCAATTCAAGTTTTTTATACTACAGATCCTCAAGACATGGAGTTCTCTCTAGTCGTCCTGACAAAGCCAAGAATAGTTATCGACGGTGAGGAAGTTGTTGAGGATTGCACAAACATCCCTTCATTCACAAAGGGATTGCCACTGGTTGAAGAGATAGATAATTTTGAAGATGATGTTTCGCACTTGATTCGCGAAGATGTGGAATGGATATGTACTGAGGAACCAATGAAAAAAAAGATAAAAAGATGAGCATCTATAAACCAATTTATATTAATTTATTTTAGCATTTTTCTTTAATTTATTTCATTTTTCTATCTTTTTTTAAGGGTTTTGTATATCTATCTATAGTTATTTTTATGGTGAAAACAGAGAAAAAGTATACATTCTAGGCCATCAGGTGCTTAACACACAGGCTGGCCACCCTGAGCAGCAAAGAATATCATGTGTAAGAAATATTTTAGATAATTTTTTACAGCGTTTTTTCTAAAAACCGTCATGGAATGTAATCTTCCACGACGATTTTTGAAAAAACCGTCGTGGAATGTTAATCACAGCTTAAAAAATGCTGTTAAAAGCAGTAGTTTTTCCACGAGGATTTTTGCAAAAACCGTCGTGGAAAGTTTATCATAGCATAATAAATGCTATAAAAAGCAATAGCCTTTTCCACGACGGTTTTTGTAAAAACCGAAACCGTCGTGGAAAGCTTCTCACAACATACAATATGTTGTGAAAAGCAAAGCTTTTTCCATGACAGTTTTTGCAAAAACTGTCTTGGAAAGCTCTGCATTTTCCATGATGGTTTTTGCAAAAACCGTCGTGGAAGAAGTTGCTACTTTTCATAGCATTTCATATGCTGCGATATGCTTTCTATGAAGGTTTTTGCAAAAACTGTTGTGGAAAAGGCTGCAGCTTTTCACAGCATTTATTATGCTGTGATAAGCTTTCCATGATGGTTTTTGCAAAAACCATCATGGAAAAACTTTGACGATGGTTTTTGCAAAACCCGTTGTGGAGAGCAAAAACCGTCGTGGAAGAGATTCCACAACATTAATTTTGTTGTGAAATATTACAACATTTGACGACAATTTTTGCAAAAACCGTTGTGGAAGTATCATTTCCCTCTTTGAATTTTTGAAATTCATGCCTACCACCCATTTTGAGTGCCCATCCTCTCTCTCCAAGATTCCTCACTCTCTCTCTAAAATCTGTCTTTTTCTCTCTCTAAAATCCCTCTTTCTCTCTCTCCAAAATCCTTATCTCTCTCGGCCGCCATCACCTCCACCGTCTTGGCCTCCGCCGCCATTGCCTACTCGCAGCCGGTAAGCTCCCCTTCACTCTTTCCCCTCTTCCCCCTCGCTCTTTCTCTCCTCTTCCCCCCCCCACCACAGCGACCCCCTTCAGCCACGGCCTCCACCCAGCCCCCACCCACCCTTCACCCACCCCCCTCGCCCCTCCTCACCCCAACCCCCCCACCCCCTACCCTCCCCTCACCCCTACCCACACCTTTGCTCCCCCCCCCGCCAAACCCTACCCACGGCCCCCACCCTTGCTCCACGCCCCTCGTCCCCCCTCGGCCCTAATCCTTCACATATGTAATATGCAAAATTATGTAATTGAAATTGTAAATTTCTGAATTTGTGTAATCTGTGAAATTGTGTAATTGAAATTATAAATTTGTGAATATGTGTAATATGTGAAATTATATGAATATGTGAAATTGTGTAATTGAAAATGTATGAAGTGGAATATGTGAAGATGTGAAAATGTGTAATATGTGATTTAACATTACTATGTATGTGATAGTTTCTGCTTACTTTGCACAGGTACTATGTCATGTGAGATCGATAGTGACCACTATGAGAACAAGTACAAAGACTGCACTCCATCTTCACAATATAGCAAGGGAAACCAACACAGTAAGCCACGAAGGCGAACCAAATTTGATCCGAAAGTAGACTTTAAGTGAAGGGCTACATTCATGAAAAAAATTCATCAAAAGAGAAAGAAAGGTTTAAGAATTAAAGTGACTTTTGATTCAAAAGGCCAATCGAAAGGTGCACCCGATCAATGTGGACAAAAGATTGGAGATCTAAGGATTTGGATAAAGTAAAAGATGTGATTTGGAGAGAGATACAAAAAGCTTTCACAGTTGAGGATTGGTATAGGAAAAGGGCTTTGAAGGTTTGTGGCGAATTAGCAAAGGGGTTCAGATCCGACCTCTACATTTCCTTCATACAGCCATACCTTTCCACTTTGGCAGAGGATGAAAATGTATATAAATAGCCTTTTACAGTAGTACACTACTACCCCTCCATAAATGATGATGATTGGGAAGCTTTTGTGAGGTATTGACGTTCCACCGAATTCCAACTGCTATCATCAAACGCAAGAAAAATGAGAGTGAAAAATGAATACTGCTCTATGGTTGGCTAAGTCAGATATAGAGAGCTCGAGCAATCCTTGGTATGTTAATATTTTACTCATATTACATATATCAATTATTCTATCATTACTATGTTACTAACATAGCATAACACAGTTTGCTAAGATGAGCATGCTACCAACACGAGAGGAATTGTGGGCAAAATCACATCAAGGTCCCAATGGCCAGTTTAAAAATCCAAAAGTAGCAGAATTGGGAACTTGATTGTAAGTTTATTGAACACGAACAATTAATTTGTAATTTAATACCGGGTGAAGGATGATTTGAATAACATGGTTGTGTTGTTGTTTTACATAATGAATACACGATGCAACAAAGTCAAGGGAGCTTCCAATTGGTCAGTAATAATGACATTTTGATAAGGGCACTACGGAAACCGAAACATTCAAGACGTCTTTGCAGTCAATCGAAGTATGTGAAGCAGTCTCAATACTTCAACCTCCAATCATTTACGTCAAAATTGAATTCCCAAATGTCAAAGATGCAGATGGAGATTGTAGAACTGCAAGGTCTTGTGATCAAGCTCATTTCCCAAGGACATGCCAAGTCGACAGATGATAGCATCTGACAACGCAACAGCTTCAAAGCTAGTTGTAACCCTCCCAGAAGCTCCAGAAGTCCAATTGTCACCTCCTCGTTAAGAGCCCAAACAATGTAGGCTCTTTGTTGAGGATAGAATTAATGGTGGGTGTGCACTTGTTGCGCTTGGGAAGGTGTGGATGGAGTGTCTTCCAACTAATATAGTTCATGAACGACTATTAGGGGAAGAGAACATGCGTATTAACATCACTACCATCAGAGTTAGAACAGCTGAATTGCCTGTTCCAACACTTGAAGCAACAACTGTGGGTGAAACTACTGAAAGCTTCATTGTATGGCCGAAGAAGTTAGTTGAAATCATTGCATTGATGAAGATGAGTCGAGCGCCTAGCCACGGTCCACAGGATCTAAGCGAAAAGAAATGTAAAAAAAAGAAAAGCTCTACAAAAGCAAGACAATCACAACCTGAGGTAGAACAAGAACAAGAACAAACCATTGCTAATGAGCAACTGCATGCATTTAACTTTGCTTCAGTACCTCAAGAATTTATGCAGTTGGCTCTATACACACATTCTTTCATGCGCGATGGGCCGACGATTTATTGCCCAATACCGATAAATGTCACCAGCATTGAATTTCCTATCTATGTGGGGTATGAAGACGTTTACTACTTCATCAACTTTGATAAAATCGGGCGAACAATATCCTAGCATACCTCAGGTAATAAGTCCATCCTTATTTCATATTTTTAAAATATATGTAGAGTTGTAAGGTGCTTTCAAATAATTGGTTGTATTGTTTTTTATTTTAGCTTTTTGGCAGAATATTGTGAACTTCAAGGCTTGGCGTAAAATTTTAGCTTCATATCTCCGACCATTGTTTCAAGTGCTACAAGAGACCTACAAAGTGATCGTAGAGAGCGTGCCACATCACTCCTCCACCTATTAGCTCAAGCACCAAGGGGGAAATTATTCTTCCTACCATACTATGTTGGAGAACATTAGATGTTGGCACTTATTTTTTCATGGGAAGACCAAATATATTGGTTTGACCCACTCGAACACCCACCACGTGAAGATTTTGTATCAGTCACGAGATTGTAAGTATTAATGTTCTCTCATAAAATTAACTATTTTTAGTCCCACATAATTGTATCGTCTATTAATTCATTTAAACATGACACATTATTAGGGCGCTTAACGATTGGAAGCTTCAAGCAAGAAACGGTGTCACAAACCGACCGAATAGAATGTTATATTCCAAAAGTAAGTGTCCAAGACAACAAGGAAACGTAAAATGTGGTTTTTTATTCTACGTTTCATGCGGGATACAATTACAAGTAGTATACAAGCCTTAGGAAAAAAAGATTTTTATATACATACGGATATACATGAAGTTAGATTAGAGTGGGTACAATTTGTAAATAGGTATGTGCTTTTTAGATAGATAGATGGAGATAGTAGATAAACTGTAACACCCGCCTATTTTTATGTAATGAATTACGTTAAGTTAGTAACGACGTTAAAAATGTTTTATTAATAACTTATGATACATGTAATGATATATGATGTTAATGTTACTAACTTTTATGTCAAGTTTTATGACAGGTGATGACCGCTTGGAATCGTTGTGCTTAAGTATTCATGATTATTTAAATGTATGTTTAATTATGATGCATGATGAATTGAATATTTTAATGTATGGCATTTAAGGACAGTTCGGCAGGCCAAACTTTTAAGATCGGTAGGCCGAACATTCTGCACAAGATCGGCAGGCCGAACATGGTGGAACCGGCAGGCCGAACACGGCTGACGAGCAGTCAGCAGAAATCTCTCCAAAATTATGGCTGAGCTAATTACGTTAATTAGATGATTTAATGTGATTAATTGGCATAATAATGGAATGTTTTATCAGTTAAGGAAATTAAAGGGTTTGACTTTGCATTGATTTGTGTTATTTTAAATGGTTTCCTATTTTTAGAGGCAAATTATGGTAAGTGACGAGTGAGAGTTTTGACTTTCTTTTTTCCTCTTTCTCTCCTTCACGCCAATTGCCACCTAATAGTCAAAAATTCTAACTTAATGGAGGGACTTAATGAAGGGCAATGAATTTCATTATGATTGTGATGTTAAAAAAATTTTAACGTTTTCTTTCCTCTCATCTTCTCACTCTTCTCTCCTTCATTTCTGAGACGTTTCTTATTCATTTCTCATTTCCTCTCTTCCTCTTCTCTTCTCCACGCATTTCACTTCCTTCTCTTTCAAAAATTTTCTGTAAGAAAATTTAAAGAAAAGTCATATTTCCTCGGTTAAAATCAAGGATTTTGAGAAGAAGTTTCAAGGTAAGAATTTAGTTTTTTTTCAGTGTTTTTGAAAAGAAATTCTACTCCTCAATTCGTCTACAATATTCTTCTTTAGGTATTGTATTTGTTTTGAATTTTTAATATGATATGCATGTATGTGTTATGAAATGTTTCTTGAAGTTTCATGTTATTTCGGTGTTTTTATGATGAAATATGAATTTTCTATCTTCTACCCCTTACAGTACAATATTACTGTTTAATCTTGATGCATGAAAAAAAAGTAATGTTTTATTTAAGGGGTAAATGAAAGATGTTTTTCATGAAAGTTAACAAGTATGTGTATGTCTATGTTTTGAAGAGTATATTTTATGTTACGAGATTTTCTATGAGAAAACTGTTTTAATAAATGTTATTTCTGGATTTTGTTTATGAAATGTTATGTATGTTTAAATGATTTTATGATAATGAAATAACTGTATGCATGATAATATGGTGTTTGTTTGAATTTTAAAATGTATGTATTTTAAATTATTAGAAAACGTTTTTCAAAAAAAAGATTTGCATGTTTTGATGATAATATTTAAGGAAGCATGTTATGAATAGTATTTTTAGGTGATGATAATGTTATGTTTTCTCAATGATGATTATGATTATAATATGAGATGAATCTATATATGAATGAATGTTATACATATGAATGATATATGAAAGATTGATATATGAATGAATGTTTTATGATAAGTGTTAATTTTAATGTATTTTTAATGGATAAATGACATGAACACTCAAAGAAGCAAGCACATCGAGACTGCGGCGTCATCACCAAAAGTATTTTTAGGTTAAGTAAGCTAGCGTTAAGGTAAGTACATTCTCACCTGCAACATGACACGTTTTTACAAGATTTAATGTTATGTTCATAATGATATTCATGATGATTTTACGGATATTTTCCTTAAGAATTTCTATGAAAGATTTTCATGATTTTAAGTTGTGCATGATGATTTTGGCATGTTTCAAAGTATGAAAATTATGTATATATGTTTGGTTTTGGATTAGCTACCCTTCTCCTCTCATGACGGCGCCTATGATGATGAATATGGTGCAACACTTGGGCCCTTAATATAAAATGGAACAAGTTTTTTTAAATGATGAACGCAATGAAAGATATGTTCTATGAAATTGTGCTTAAGGCACTTTTATGATATGATGACAATGATGATGATGATGCTTATGAAAAGTTTTAATTTGTGAGAATTATATGTACTTACTAAGCATTAGCTTAATCATGTCTTATGTCATGTTGCATATAAGGGTAAGAAAGTCTTGGATTAGGCGGAGGACATAGAAAGGCGTGTGAGCACTAAGCACGATGAATTGTAACTGGAAGCACGCCAAGAAGAATTTTTTTGTTTTTTTATTAAGATATATATTTTGAACATATTTTTATGTTAAGTTTTAAGAATACTTATACTATGGTTTTATAAGTCATTTATCATTTTTTTTAATGAATTATGAACTTCTGTAATATTTTACGAAAAGTTGGTTGGTTTTAAAAATTAAGTTTTTCTCAAATGTTTTGGCTCGGTCGGCCTGCCAAACACCTTTGCTCGGCCTGCCGAAGTCTGAAAGTTCAGCCTGCTGATCATGTTTTTGGCCTGCCAAACATTGATAAGGTTTTTGGTCTGAATTACAAAGTCTCTATAGACCTGCCAGTTGAGGGAACTCCGGCCGGCCGAAGTCCCATGTTCGGCCTGCCGAACTGTGGGAGTAAATGACTTTTCTATGATGTGTTGATTAGGGAGATTTGATGTGATGTTTGATAAGTCCTGATTTTACAACTTGATATACCTATATTATTAAATAATTTCATGATTAATTTAAAGTATAATTGAATAAATTATGATATGGAATAAGTTAAACAATGTTATTTTAAACAATGATAAGTTATAAAAAAAAAATTAGATGTATGAATGGATCCTGGTTATGTATGTTTAACTACGTTTATATTTGAAAACATCATATAAGCTATGTAATTACGTTTATGTTTAAGGTTTAATAAGTATGAATGTATGAATGTAACGATATCTGTGACGTCCGAGCTAAGGGGCGTTACAGGCTTTGGTATCAGAGCGATTTTCTGATTACAATTCATATCGCCACACGTCAATCCAAGTCCTCCAAGTAAGTATGTTATTAAGTTAGATGTATTGATGCAAGTATGATGATAAGATTAAGGTTTGAATGTTTAATGATTAACGATCTAGTAGTGAAAACCTGTCTCATAAATGGAAGATTATTTCTAAGTCCTAATTATTTTAGGAAATTAACGATGGACGGCCACAGAAGAATGTAGACTCGCACCCAAACCAATGAAAGACTCATGACAATGATTGCTGAACTGCAAAGGCAGTTGGAAGACCAAAGAAGGAAAATTGCCGCTTTAAGGGCCAACGGCCAGAATGACAAACGTCGAGGAAATGATGAGCCTCCTCCTCCTCCGTAGCCACAAGTCAATGAAGTCCCAGCTCCTGCTGCTGAACCAAGAGCAGCATATCAGGAACCTCTTCTAGTCAGATGGAAGAGGGTTAAGCCAGCAGACTTTGAGGGTTCAAAAGACCCGTTAGTCGCTCAGGGATGGTTAAAGACAATCGAAGCCACCCTAAGACTTATGGATTTCACGGATAATGAGAAGGTCCTCTATACCTCGCACTGCCTCACCATGGAGGCCAGGATATGATGGGATGGCATCGAACAGAGCAGGAATGTTGAATAAATGACATGGGCTGAATTCGTTCATGAATTCAACATGAAGTTCTTCCGCTTATGTCCAGGGACGGTTATGAATGAATGAAGAAATGTCACAAGGAAGCATTATGAGGAGTTCAAGTGTTTACGACAAGGGGATATGTCAGTCATTGATGTGGTGACAAACTTTGACCAGCTTGCCCGTTTATGTCCAGGGATGGTTATGAATGAAGGTGAAAGGGTCAGAAGACTGATCAGAGCCCTTAGGCCAGACATCGCTCCAATTGTTGATGGAGCTAGTCTGCCAAGGACCCAAGAACATGTTGTTATGAGGGCTCCACGTGTTGAGTTTCATCTGTCAAAGTTAAGAAGGAGCTAGCCTCAGCCCAACCAACAGGTCAACAATGCAAACAACCAGAACCACCCTCCCCACAAGAACAACAACAATAGCAGCAGCAGCAACAACAACAACCAGAACTGGAGGAACAATAAGAGGAAGGGCAATCCTCAACAACAGTAGGGCCAAGACAATAAGAGGCACAATGACGGTCAGCGCAACAACAATGACAGGTGATTTCAACCGTTTGCCAAATGTGGAAAGAAGCATATAGGGGAATGTCGCTTGGGAACAAACCAATGTTTCATATGTGGGCATGAGGACCACTTTGTAAAGAATTTCCCCAAGCTGATGAATGCCAATGCCCCACAGAGAGCTCCTCCTCAAGCCCAGCTTCATCAGATGCAAGCCTCCCTTGAAGGGCCACTTATTAGTCAAGGGAGAATTGAAGCCCCACCGACGAATGCCCGAATCTATGCCATGACGAAAGAACAAGTGGCTACAAAAGCTTCCAATGTGGTCACAGGTCAGATAACAAGCTTATTTAATGATGCTTATGTTCTTTTTGATACGGGTGCCACGCATTCTTTTGTATCTATGTCATATACTAAGAAGTTAGAGGTTCGATTAGAGCCTATGAGACAGGGATTCACTACGACACTACCCTCCGGGGAAGTGATATTATCCACGCACTGTTTGCGTGCAGTACCCCTATGGATTTCTAATAGGGAACTTTTCATCGACCTCATTGTGATCGACATGCATGACTACGACATAATTCTTGGGATGGATTTCCTAAGCAAGTATAATGCATCTATCGAATGTCGAAAACGAAAAGTGGTCTTCCATCCTGAAGGTGATCAGAAGTTCAGTTATGTTGGCGAGTCCAGAAAGAAACCCAGCATGTTTTTATCGGCAATGAAAGCAAGGAAGTTATTAGCAAGTGGCTGCATGGGCTATCTGGCGAACGTTGTAGACAAAAGCCAAGAAGGAAAGACAAGAATTGAAGATGTGAATGTTGTTCATGAATATGAAGATCTGTTTCCTGATGATCTGACGAGTCTATCGCCAGAAAGAGAAGTTGAATTCGAGATTGAGCTCGCTCCAGGCACCGATCAAACCTCTAAAACGCCTTACAGAATGGCCCTGGCAGAATTAAAAGAGCTTCACATGCAATTAAAGGAGCTACTTCACAAGGTTTCATCAGGCCCAGTCACTCTCCATGGGGTGCTCTAGTTTTATTTGTAAAAAAGAAGGATGGCACTATGAGACTCTGCATCGACTACAGAGAGTTGAACAAGGTGACGATCAAGAACAAGTACCCATTGCCTTAAATTGATGATTTGTTTGATCAGCTCAAGGGTGCATCAGTGTTCTCAAAGATTGATCTACAATCAGGATATCACCAGTTAAAGATTAAAGAAGGAGATATCCCTAAGACTGCTTTTAGGTCGAGATATGGTCACCATGAATTCGTGGTTATGCCTTCGGTCTGACCAATGCACCTACTGCCTTTATGGATTTGATGAACAGGGTATTCAAGGATTTCCTCGATAAATTTATTGTTGTATTTATCGATGATATTCTTGTCTATTCTAAGAATCAAGAAGAACATGAGGAGCATTTCAGGGTTGTGCTGGAGACTTTAAGAAGGCACCAGCTATAAGCTAAGTTCTCCAAATGCGAGTTTTGGCTGGATAAAGTGTCATTCTTGGGGCATGTTATTTCAAAGGATGGGATTATGGTTAACCCTGCTAAAGTAGAAGCTGTACTCAACTGGAAGCAATAGATGAATGTGAGTGAAATAAGGAGCTTCTTAGGTCTAGCAGGTTATTATCGGAGATTCGTAGAAGATTTCTACAAGATAGCAGCCCCACTCACGAACTTGACTTGCAAGGGAAAGAAGTATGAATGAATGGATGCATGTGAAAAGAGTTTTCAAGAACTGAAGAAAAGGTTAACGACGGCTCCAGTTTTGGCAATTCCTAAAGGAAATGATGGGTTTGTAATCTATAGTGATGCATCCAAGATGGGCCTTAGAGCTGTATTAATGCAAAATGAAAAGGTGATTGCTTATGCTTCAAGACAACTGAAGGACTACGAAAAGAACTATCCTACTCATGACCTCGAGTTAGTAGCAGTCGTTTTTGCGTTGAAGATATGGAGACATTACTTATATGGGGTCCAATGCAAGATTTTCACTGATCATCAAAGTCTGAAGTACTTCTTCACGTAAAGAGATCTGAACATGAGACAACGGAGATGGCTAGAGTTGGTCAAGGATTACGATTATGAAATCCTTTATCATCCTGGTAAAGCTAACTGAGTGGCTGATGCTCTAAGTAGGAAGTCAGTTGCCACATTGATGTCGATGCAAGCAATGTCTCCACCTTTAAGGAAGGAAATTCTAGACTTCGGTTTAGAATTGATAGCAGGCCAGCTATCAACACTCTCTCTTGCTCCGACGATGTATGATGAAATTCAGAGTAAGCAAGACGACGACGTAAGCCTAGTAAGGATCAAGCAAGAAATGAAAGAAGAAAAATGTCAAGAGTTTCGTATTACTGATGACGAAACTCTATACCTTAAGGATCGTTTATGTGTTCCCAATGTTGATAATTTAAGGGAAAAGATCTTGGCAGAAATTCATGACACTCCTTATTCTATTCATCCTGGTACAACAAAGATGTATAACGATCTAAGAGGTAACTTTTGGTGGTTTGGAATGAAACGTGATGTTGCAAAGTATGTGAAGAAATGTATGACATGTTAGCAAGTAAAGGCAGAACACCAGAGTCCTGGTGGTGAACTGCAGTCTATCCAAATACCAGAATGGAAATGGGAGGAAATAGCAATGGATTTCATTACCGGCTTACCCAGAACTATGAATGGTTATGATGCAATTGGGGTAGTTGTGGATCGGCTGACGAAAATGGCACATTTCATTCCTATCAAGATCACTTACTCTATGGAACGGTTAGCGGAACTCTACGTCAAGAAAATTGTACGACTTCATGGGATTGCCAAGTCAATCATCTCAGATCGTGATGGCAGGTTCACATCTAAGTTTTGGAAGAGTGTACAGACTGCAATGGGAACCAGGCTTCATTTTAGTACAGCTTTTCATCCTCAGACTGACGGCCAAACAGAGAGGACGAACTTGATTTTAGAAGATATGCTATGAGCTTGTTCTCTCGATTTTAAGACCAGTTGGTGTAAAATGTTGCCATTAGCAGAGTTTGCATACAACAACAGCTTTCAGGCGACAATTGGGATGGCACCATATGAGGCTCTATATGGGCAAAAATGCAGGTCGCCTATATGTTGGCACGAAGCTGGTGAAAAGAAGATGATGGAAAGCATAGATGCTGAAAGAACTGATTTTGTGAATGAAACATCAGAGATGAAAAAGATGATAAAAGGAAGAATAGAGACCACTCAAAGCCGTCAAAAGAGTTATGCTAACAAGAGAAGAAGACCCTTAGAGTTTGCCGTGGGTGAATATGTGTTTCTGAAAGTTGCACCAATGAAAGGAGTTATGAGATTTGGGAAGAAAAGCAAGTTAAGCCCAAGATTCATCGGTCCTTATGAGGTGGTTAAACGAATAGGCAAAGTAGCTTATCAACTGAAGTTACCATCTGAAATGTCCGCAATGCACGATTTATTTCATGTCTCCATGCTCAAGAAGTATGTTTCAGACCCTACGCATGTGATTGAGCCACAAGTGATCGAGATCGAGAAGACTTAAGTTACGAAGAAAAGCCAATAAAGATACTCGATCGAAAAACCAAAACCTTGAGGAATAAAGAAATTCCATTAGTCAAGGTGTTACGGCGAAATCAGCAGTCAAAGAAGCCACATGGGAACGTGAAGATGACATAAAAGCTATGTATCCGCATTTATTCTAAGTTTCAAGGATGAAAATTTTATAAGGTGAGGAGAATTGTAACACCCGCCTATTTTTATGTAATGAATTACGTTAAGTTAGTAACGACGTTAAGAATATTTTATTAATAATTTATGATATACGTAATGATATATGACTAACTTTTATGTCAAGTTTTATGACAGGTGATGACCGCTTGGAATCGTTGTGCTCAAGTGTTCATGATTATTTTAATGTATGTTTAATTTTGATGCATGATGAATTGAATATTTTAATGTATGGCATTTAAGGACAGTTCGGCAGGCCAAACTTTTAAGATCGGTAGGCCGAACATTCTGCCCGAGATCGGCAGGCCGAAGAAATCCATCGGCAGGCCGAAGGGGAAAATCGACAGGCCGAACACGGCTGACGAGCAGTCAGCAGAAATCTCTCCAAAATTATGGCTGAGCTAATTACGTTAATTAGATGATTTAATGTGATTAATTGGCATAATAATAGAATGTTTTATCAGTTAAGGAAATTAAAGGGTTTGACTTTGCATTGATTTGTGTTATTCTAAATGGTTTCCTATTTTTAGAGGGTAAATTATGGTAAGTGATGAGTGAGAGTTTTGACTTTCCTTTTTCTTCTTTCTCTCCTTCACGCCAATTGCCACCTAACAGTTAGAAATTCTGACTTAATGGAGGGACTTAATGAAGGGCAATGAATTTCATTATGATTGTGACGTTAAAAAACTTTAACGTTTTCTTTCCTCTCAACTTCTCACTCTTCTCTCCTTCATTTCTGAGATGTTTCTCATTCATTTCACATTTCCTCTCTTCCTCTTCTCTTCTCCACGCATTTCACTTCCTTCTCTTTCAAAAATTTTCTGCAAGAAAATTTAAAGAAAAGTCATATTTCCCTGGTTAAAATCAAGGATTTTGAGAAGAAGTTTCAAGGTAAGAATTTAGTTTTTTTTTTCAGTGTTTTTGAATAGAAATTCTACTCCTCAATTCGTCTACATTATTCTTCTTTAGGTATTGTATTTGTTTTGAATTTTTAATATGATATGCATGTATGTGTTATGAAATGTTTCTTCAAGTTTCATGTTATTTTGGTGTTTTTATGATGAAATATGAATTTTCTATCTTCTACCCCTCACAGTATAATATTACTGTTTAATCTTGATGTATGAAAAAAAAGTAATGTTATTTAAGGGGTAAATGAAAGATGTTTTTCATGAAAGTTAACAAGTATGTGTATGTCTATGTTTTGATGAGTATATTTTATGTTACGAGATTTTCTATGAGAAAACTGTTTTAATAAATGTTATTTCTGGATTTTGTTTATGAAATGTTATATATGTTTAAATGATTTTATGATAATGAAATAACTGTATGCATGATAATATGGTGTTTGTATGAATTTTAAAATGTATGTATTTTAAATTATTAGAAAACATTTTTCAAAAAAAAGATTTGCATGTTTTGATGATAATATTTAAGGAAGCATGTTATGAATAGTATTTTTAGGTGATGATAATGTTATGTTTTCTCAATGATGATTATGATTATAATATGAGATGAATGTATATATGAATGAATGTTATACATATGAATGATATATGAAAGATTGATATATGAATGAATGTTTTATGATAAGTGTTAATTTTATTGTATTTTTAATGGATAAATGGCATGAACACTCAAAGAAGCGAGTACATTGAGACTGCGGCGTCATCACCAAAAGTATTTTAAGGTTAAGTAAGCTAGCGTTAAGGTAAGTACATTCTCACCTGCAACATGACACGTTTTTACAAGATTTGATGTTATGTTCATAATGATATTCATGATGATTTTATGGATATTTTCCTTAAGAATTTCTATGAAAGATTTTCATGATTTTAAGTTGTGCATGATGATTTTGGCATGTTTCAAAATATGCAAATTATGTATATATATGTATCACCTAATAAGTGTTGTACACCAATGTTATGAAATGAAATGTTATGATTTCATGTTTGGTTTTGGATTAGCTACCATTCTCCTCTCATGACGGCGCGCCTATGATGATGATTATGGTGCAACACTTGGGCCTTTAAGATAAAATGGAATAAGTTTTTTTAAATGATGAACGCAATGAAAGATATGTTCTATGAAATTGTGCTTAAGGAACTTTTATGATATGATGACAATGATGATGATGATGTTTATGAAATGTTTTAATTTGTGAGAATTATATGTACTTGCTGAGCATTAGCTTAATCATGTTTTATGTCATGTTGCAGATAAGGGTAAGAAATTCTTGGATTAGGCGGAGGACATGGAAAGGCGTGTGAGCACTAAGCACGATGAATTGTGATCGGAAGCACGCCAAGAAGAACGTTTTTTGTTTTTTTTTATTAAGATATATATTTTGAACATATTTTTATGTTATGTTTTAAGAATACTTATACTATGGTTTTATAAGTTATTTATCATTTTTTTAATGAATTATGAACTTCCGCAATAATTTACGAAAAGTTGGTTGGTTTTAAAAATTAAGTTTTTCTCAAATGTTTTGGCTCGGTCGGCCTGCCGAAGTCTGAAAGTTCGGCCTGCCGAACGTTGATAAGTTTTTTGGTCTAAATTGCAAAGTCTCTGTCGGCCTGCCAGTTGAGGGAACTCCGGCCTGTCGAAGTCCCAAGTTTGGCCTGCCGAACTGTGGGAGTAAATGACTTTTCTTTGATGTGTTGATTAGGGAGATTTGATGTGATGTTTGATAAGTCTTGATTTTACAACTTGATATACCTATATTATTAAATAAGTCCATGATTAATTTAAAGTATAATTGAATAAATTATGATATGAAATAAGTTAAACAATGTTATTTTAAACAATGGTAAGTTATAAAAAAAAAAAATTAGATGTATGAATGGATCCTGGTTATGTATGTTTAACTACATTTATATTTGAAAACATCATATAAGCTATGTAATTACGTTTATGTTTAAGGTTTAATAAGTATGAATGTATGAATGTAACGATGTCTGTGACGTCCGAGTTAAGGGGCGTTATAGGCTCTCAATTGGTACTCATGAAGGAAATAAGAACCTCTTAAGGGAGGTTTAAGATTCGAACCATGAGGGACGTGAAAGAAAACCCTGAGGGACCAGTGGGACCCAGAGGCGACAGTATGGATGAGTGGGCCCGGTTACGCCGCAATAAGAGCCAATTATGCCGGGGGTCGACCTATGGACCTCATGGGGGCTTGAGTGGGGCTGGATACACCACATAAACAATTGCTCAAAATAGCTCAAATGTATGTGATCTTGTAAATACCTTGTAATTTCAATATACACCAATTTTTGTATGCAATTAGGGCCTTGCTGTGATAAATAACACACGGGACTAGCCATCTTGTAGGAAATCAAAAATTTTTGGAGATTTTTTTTGTGGGGATACCAATTTTCCACGACGGTTTTTTGAAAAACTGTCATGGAATCCTCTGATTCCATGATGGTTTTTTGAAAAACTATCGTGGAATGATAAGGCTTCCATGACCTTTTTTTGAAAAACAGTCATGGAATGAAAAGGCTTCCATGACGGTTTTTCAAAAAACCGTCGTGGAAGTCTCATCATTCCATGATGGTTTTTCAAAAAACCGTCGTCAAAAATTATTAGCGACAACCCCTTCCAATGCCATTTTTCCTATTACAACGGTAAAAAACCATCGTGAAAACTCCTTGTTGTACCACAACTAAAGTTTTCATGATGGTTTTTTAACCGTCGTGAAATTTTTCCACGACAGTTGGAATCCTTGGTTTGTAGTAGTGAAATCTTATAGATAAAACCTTAGGTTTTTACCTCCAAAATGCATAATTTTCCTCGAGAGTTCTTGAACTTGATTCCTTGAATGATTTGGAGGCTTAATCATCAAAAATTTTTAAAGAGAGTGAGCATATGAAAACTGATTTTTCATGGAGAGAAAATGGGTATTTTTTGCATGTTTCATGCAAAAATGATGGAGCCAAAAGGCTTATCTTATCACTTAAGCCCTTGAATAATAAAAAGACTTGGAATAGGGACCATTTTGCATATAAAAAATTCCTCTCCACAACTCAACAAAACATTTAATTGTAGGGAGATCTGACACATTTTTCATATTTTAGATGTCACCTTGTGGGCCCCATTTTACTTTTTAAACTGTCTAATTTTACACTACACTGTATTTTTTCTACCCTCATTGGTATATTTTTCATACTGCTAGTATAAATTCTTATATAGTTTATGAGGTTCCCCAACCTTCTACATCCTTGACACAATATAATTCCTATATTGCTTAACTTTATTCAGTCTAATTTCTACAATGTATTACTCTATAGTAGAAATTTCATACTCCATAATTTTATCAGTATAATTCTTACACTACATTAATCTCATATTACATAATTTCTAAACTGCCTAATTTTTATACATTGTAATTTTCATGCAAAAATTACAATGTATAAAAACTGATTTTTCATGGAGAGAGTGAGGATATGAAAACTAATTTTTCATGGAGAGAAAATGGGTATTTTTTGCATGTTTCATGCAAAAATGATGGAGACAAAAGGCTTATCTTATCACTTAAGCCCTTGAATAATAAAAAGACTTGGTCTAGGGACCATTTTGCATATAAAAAATTCCTCTCCACCACTCAACAAAACATTTAATTGTGGGGAGATCTAGCACATTTTTCATATTTTGGGTGTCACCTTGTGGGCCCCATTTTACTTTTTAAACTGTCCAATTTTACACTACATTATATTTTTCCTACCCTCTTTGGTATATTTTTCATACTGCAAGTATAAATTCTTATATAGTTTACGAGGTCCCCCAACCTTCTACATCGTTGACACAATATAATTCCTACACTGCTTAACTTTATGCAATCTAATTTCTATAATGTATTACTCTATAGTAGAAATTTCATACTCCATAATTTTATCAGTGTAATTCTTACACTACATTAATCTCATATTACATAATTTCTAAACTGCTTAATTTTTATACATTGTAATTTTCTTATTTCTATACAGTATCTTTCTTAAACTGTTTTTTTATCTTAAAAGTTGTTGCAACGCATTCTACAATAATTAAGCTTTTTAGCTTATTTTTCTTGCTCATCAACGAACTCTCATTTTCATTTAATTCATTCATCACTTAAGACTACGGCATGAGTTTTAATCTTAAAATCCCCCTTTTACTTTTAGTGGAATTTGTCATAAAAATCAGTTTTAGACTATAATCCTCATGACACGTATGGTGCTTAATCATAATTCTTTAAATATTATACATGTAATGTACCGAGAATTTCTTAGATATTACAATCTTACCTCTTTAAAAATTTTGGTCTTTGAAAATTAGAACTATCATGGGAAGTTCTTGTTCATGTCCTTCTTCATGTCCTCTTCTTCTTACTCTCATGCTACGTTTCCTATATATGATTACATCACAAGATCATGATAAGAGGTATGCCCTTATTTCGTATCATTTTTCTTTTTGTAACAAATATTGTTACCTCTTTCATTAGTAACCATAGCAAAACTGACTCCACAACTCAACGTAGACTGAAACATAGTATAAAACTTGACTTTATAACCATTAAAAACATTTCATGAAATTCATTAAGTAAATATTTACTTGCATAAAATTTAAAACAGTAGATACTTTTCTTAAAACAACAGAAAACCTCTATAGTGGTATCCATAGCCCAACCATTGCATCTATCTTACCACAACATCGAGCTCATTAATCAGCCATACTGGTCTCTTGTAAAATTACTGCAACATATAGGAATTTGTAATGAGTTTTAGTTTAGTGAGTTCAACCTTATCTTACAAAATATTAAGCCATTCTTCCTAAAACTTTCCTCTTAAAACCTTTCTCATAAAACATCTTTCATAAAATGTTTTTCGTAAACATTTCTCCATAAACCTTACTTGCAAAAGTACATTTCTCATAAAATGTCTTTCCTAAAATTTTTTGAATAAAACATTTCTCATAAATTTTTCTCACAAAATTATTAATAAGGACATTTTTAAAAAGGAATACAAGCCATATGATTCCATTTATTCTCATTTATGAACTTCTTATCATTATCCTTATCTTACTTAAACTATGAGCCCAAGTGTATGTAGCAAAAGCACTTGACCATCAAACACCGAGGCTGTAAAATAACTTAAGATGAATCTTTCCATTAGTTAGAAGTTGTGCGACATCTTCTTATCTCAACTTGTGGGTTTAGATTACCGATTCTGTAATCTTGGTGAACATGCGAAATGACACAATTTAATGTCTAAAATAATAAACTTAACAAATGCGAACACATTGCAAATCATGACTTGGTCTTTAAAACATTATGCATAATAAATGCAATGCATTTCAAACATCCATAAAGCATTTGGAATTCATTTTCTTCATGCCATAGTTGAGGTTTAAAACTTACCTAGATGTTGCATTAGCATTCCTATTTTATCCTTTTCCCTCTATTAGTCAGCTTCATGTCCTGTTCAAACGATACCCGACTATTAGCTAACTTTTGTTATTACTAATTGACTTAATCGATAACACAATTGAAATCTTAAATGTTTATTCTTAATCCTTTTGCCTTGTCATCATTAGTTTATTTTTTAACACTTAATTTAAACATTCCTTAGTCAAACTTTACGTTACTTAACATGATTTGAGACATTTTCCATCTAAGGGCATTTTGCTAATTTAGAGGCCCAGGGTCCATTTGTTAGACATGTATGCCCTAAGAAGTAAAAATATAATAAGTTTTTGAAGACATTTTTATCAATAAAGAATTTATTTATTGTTTATTTACCAAATCTTGTCCTCTTTACATTCATATTTGTTGAATATATGTTATGCAAACAATAGTCTGAGACTATCAGTCTAAACCTTTAAGAATTGGGCATATGATGGACAAACTATGAAGAAGACACGATTCTTAAGGTGATGGTCTAAATCATAAGATCCGCAATCGAGAGAATAAAGTTGGGTGCTTTATTCATGTAGAGATTGTTATGTTGTCTATATCCCAATTGGGAGATGGTTGGCTTGGCCATTGGAGGTGACTCCGTGAATAGAAACATTGGCACGTTGCCATAGATGACGCTGTGTTGGATCGAGACATAAAGTGAATAGATTTGGATTAATAATTTTGTCTCGGCAAATAGATTCACTTTAGACAATCATTTATGTTGTATCTTAATCTTGAGATGAATAGTGAGCCTGTTGTCTTGACTTGTGTCTTTTGATGTACCAAAGGGTGACAACCACTTCTTAATAATGGTATGCATGCCAGTACGTTGGAGGCATGACTCTTGATAGCATAGACCTGTTATTCAAAGATATAGAATCTATAGCTCCTCTTTAGGATTAGTGATATCCTCTTATACGCGTTATCCTGTAATTGAAAAACTGGAGTGCTCAACCATTTGGATACATAGGTGTAACCGAATGGTATGCTGTCTTTGGATGGTAAGTTTTCTGATGGTGAGATAATGGAATGTAAGATAAAAATAATCAGGAAGGTAAGACAAAACTTATCCTTAAGCCGATTATGGACAATCATATGGTCATACAATATAATATGATATGTCATGGAGACTTTGCTATACAGGCTTTGTAATTCTATGTAGTTTGAGAGTGCAGCTCTGAGCTTTTAGTGGACTAGTGTTGGAGTTGATAATTATGAAATGTATTTCTAGGATATTGGGTTTCATAATTATTGAGAGTTTGAACTATATAGGTCCATTGGGTCCCCTTTGCTAGCTCATAACATCCTGTAACGATACGGCGTGCTTTTCCACCAATTGGTGACTTATGTTAGATTAATTAGATTGATTGAAATTTGGAAGAATTAAATAATTCATGTCTGTTTGTCGGTTGAATTAATTTTGTGATAAAATTAATTCAAGATAAACTTGTTGAATTATTGGGATAGGATAATTCTTGTCTGTTTATCGGTTAATTTAATTTTAAATAATTTAGATCAAGATAAACTTGTAAAATTATTAGTAATTCATTTATTTTCCTGGAGATTATTTAGATAAAGCTATTTTAATCAGATAACTTTTTTATTGTGTTATTTAAATTGAAACTGAGACTTTATCCTATAGAATCTCGGATCGAAAATAAAAGATTTGCTGAGATATTAATTGGGAGTTCGACATGCTGATCCTCAAGTTTCGCCTGCCGATGGGGCCTGTTCGGCCTACCAATCATCCTGATCGGCTTGCCGATGAGCGAAGAATAAGATCACGCCTTTTTACGCGGATCTTATCAAATATTGATCTGAATTTGATTATGATTCAAATTTTGAGACCTAATCTGATAAGTACTGACCCTAGACCCAACCTCTATAAATAGGGAGTGAGTTACATGTAACATGCACCTATTTTTATGTAATGAATCACGTTAAGTTAGTAACGATGTTAATGAAATTTTATTAATAATTTATGTCATATGTAATGATAGATGATGTTAATGTTACTAACTTTTTATGTCAAGTTTTATGATAGGTAACAACCGCATGGAATTGTTGTGCTCAAGTGTTTATGATTATTTTAATGTATGTTTAATTATGATACGATGATGTATGAATGTTTTAATGTTTGGCATTTAAGGATTGTTCGGCAGGCCGAAAAGTCTGCCAAAGACCTACAGGCCGATAGGAACAATCAGCCGGCTAAATATGGTGGAACCGATAGGCCGAAGAGGAAAATCGACAGGCTGAACACAGTTGACGAGCAGTCAGCATAAATCTCTCCAAATTTATGGCTGAGATAATTATGTTAAATGAGGGATTTATTGTGATTAATTGGCACAATAATGGAATGTTTTATCAGTTAAGGAAATTAAAGGGTTTGACTTCGCAATGATTTGTATTATTTTAAATGGTTTTCTATTTTTAGAGGGCAAAAATATGTTAAGTAAGACTAGAGTTTTGACTTTCCTTTTTTTTTTCTCTCCTTCCTCCATGCCATTTGCCATCTAACAGTCAGAAAATTCTGACTTAATGGAGGGTAATGAATCTTCATTATGCTCATTACATTAAAAAAAAAAATTTAACGTCCTTTTCCTCAGATATTCTCTCATCTTCTCTCTCTCAGTTATAAGACGTTCTCTCATTCTTCTTCTTCTCCACGAATCCCATCTCCTTCTTTCTCAAAAAAAAAAAAAATTCTCTGCAAGTATTGAAAGAAACAATTATATTTTGTTGGTTGAATTCAAGGACTTTAAGAAGAAATTTTCAAGGTAAGAACTTTTCCGGCAATATCTTTCTATAGGTATTGTGTTTTGTCTTGAGTTTTAATATGATGTTCATGTATGTATTATGTGATGTTTTTCCAAGTTTCATGTCATTTGGGTGTTTCTATGAAAAATATGAGTTTTCTATCCTCTACCCTTCACAGTAAAATGTTACTGTTTGGATATGGTGCAAGAAAATGTAATGTTTATTCAAGAGGTAAATGAATGATGTTTTTCATGAAAGTTGTCAAGAATGTGCATGTATAATTTATGATGAATGTATTTTATGTTATGAAATTTTTATGAGATTACATTACGAAAACTGTTTTAGCAATGTTATTTCTGGATTTTTGTTATGAAATGTTATATATGTTTAATAAATGATTTTATGATAATGAAATAATTTTATGCATGATAATAAGATGTTTGTATGAATTTTTAAATTAAAATATATGTATTTTAATTGTTCAAAAACATTTTTTTTTAAAAGATATTCATGTTTAAATTGTATGGTTTGTTACGATTTAAGAAAAATCATGATAACATGTTTATGTGATGATAATTTTTATTATGGTTATGAATTATGTTTGTAATATGTGATGAATGTATACATGAATGTTATATGAATGGATGATTTAACCTATGATGTTAAGTATTGATTTTATTGTATTTTAAATGGAAAAATGACATGAACACACAAAGGAACGAACACTTCGAGACCGCGGCGTTGTCACCAAATCACGTTAAGGTTAAGTAAGCTAGCTTTAAGGTAAGTACATTCTCACCTGCAATATGACACCTTTTATAGGGTTTGATGATATGTTCACAATGGTATTCATGGTGATTTTATGCTTATTTTCCTTAAAGGATTTCTTATGAAAGATTTTCATGATTTATGGTTATGCTTGTATGATGATGATATGTTTCATAGCATGAAAATTATATATATATATATGTATCACCTAATAAGTGTTGCACACCAATGTTATGAAATGAAATGTTATGATGTCATGTTTGGTTTGGGATTAGCTACCCTTCTCTTCTCATGACGGCGTGCCTACAATGATGTTCATGGTGCAACACTTGGGCCCTTAAGATAAAATGAAATAAGTTTTAATATGGTCAATGTGATGAAAGATATGTTTCTATGAAATTGTGCTTAAGGCACTTCCATGATATGATGATGATGAAGATGTATATGAAATGTTTTAAATTGTGAGAATTATATGTACTTACTAAGCATTAGCTTAATCAAGTTTTATGTCATGTTGTAGATAAGGGTAAGAAAATCATGGATTAGGCGGAGGACATAGGAAGACGTGTGAGCACTAAGCACGATGAATTGTAAACGGAAGAATGCTAAGAAGAATGTTTTTATGTTTTAATCAAGTTTCATATTTTGAACATATTTTTATGATAAATATTTAAAGGATTCTTGAACTATGTTTTATATTTTATTTCATTATCTTAAGTATTATGATCTTCCGCATTTTTTTATGAAAAGTTAGTTTGTTTTTAAAAATTAAGTTTTCCCAAGGATTTTTGGCTCGGTCGGCCTGCCGAACATCTTGGTCGGCCTGCCGATCACGTTTTCGGCCTGTCGGATGATGATGAGTTTTTAAGCCAGATTGCAAAGCCTCTATCGGCCTGTCGGTTAGGGAACTCCGGCCTGCCGATCATGTTCGACCTGCCGAAGTCCTAAGTTTGGCCTGCCGAAGTCCCAAGTTTGGCCTGCCGAACTATAGGAGTAAGTAAACTTTAAATGATGTGATTATTAATGAGATATGATGTGATGTTATTATAAGTCCTGATTTTACAACTTGGTATATCTATTTTATTAAAATAAGTTTATGATTAATTTATAGTGAATTAGAATAAATTGTGATATGGAATGAGTTAAGTTATTTAACAATATTAAGTTTAAAAAAATGTATGAATGGATCCTGGTTAAGTATGTTTAATTATATTTTCAATTTAAAGTATCATATAAGTTTTGTAATTGCATTTGTGTTTATAGTTTAAACTTGTATGAATGTATGAATGTAAGAATGTAATGACATCTGTGACGTCTGTAAGGGGGGCGTTACAGGTTTTGGTATCAGAGCAAATTTTTTATTACAATTTATATCATCACACGTCAATCCAAGTCCTCCAAGTAAGTATGTTATAAAGTTAGATGTTATGATGCAAGTATGATGATAAGGTTAAGGTCTAAATGTTTAATGATTAATGATCTAGTTGTGAAAACCTGTGCCATATAAGAATATTATTTCTAAGTTCCTAATTCTTTTAGAAAATTTATGATGGACAGCCACAGAAGAATGCAAACTCGCACCCAAACCAACGAAAGACTCATGACAATGATTGCTGAGTTACAGAGGCAACTTGAGGATCAATGAAGGGAAATTGTTGCGTTAAAGGCCAAAGGACAGAATGACAAACGACGAGGCAATGATGTGCCTCCTCCTCCTCCGCAGCCACAAGTAAATGAAGTTTCAGCTCCTGCTGCTGAACCAAGAGCAGCCTATCAGGAACCCCTACTGGTCAGATCGAAGACAGTTAAGCCAGCAGACTTTGAGGGTTCAAAGGATCCACTAGTAGCTCAAGGATGGTTGAAGATGATCGAAGCCACCTTACGACTCATGGATTTCACAGACAATGAAAAGGTCCTCTGTGCCTCATATTGTCTTACCATGGAGGCTAGAATTTGGTGGGATGGCATTGAAATGAGCAGGAATGTTGAAGAAATAACATGAGTTGCCTTCGTTCATGAATTCAACACGAAGTTCTTCCACATGAACATTACAAGGAAACATTATGAGGAGTTTGAGAGCTTGCGCCAGCGGGATATGTCAGTCACTGATGTGGTGATGAAGTTTGACTAGCTAGATCGTTTATGTCCAAAAATAGTTATGGATAAAGGTGAAAGGGTCAAAAGATTGATCAGAGCCCTTAGGCCAGATATTGCTACAATCGTTGATGGGGCAAGTCCACCTAGGACTCAAGAACCGGTTGTCATGAGGGATCAACATGTTGAGTTTCATTTGTCCAAGTTAAGAAGGAACCAGCCTCAGCCTAGCCAACAAGCCAACAATGCAAGCAACCAGAACTGCCCTCCACACAGGAACAATAACAACAACAATAGTAGCAACAACAATAATCAAAACTGGAGGAATAACAAGAGGAAGGGCAATCCTCAACATCAGTAGGGCCAAGACAACAAGAGGCACAATGATGGTCAACACAACAATAATAACAGGCGATTTCAACCATGTGCCAAATGTGGAAAGAAGCATCCAGGGGAATGTCGCTTGGGAACAAACCAATGTTTCATCTGTGGGCATGAAGACCACTTTGTTAAGAACTGCCCCAAGCTGATGAATGCTAATGCCCTGCAGAGAGCTCCTCCTCAAGCCCAGCTTCATCAGATGCAAGCCTCCCTTGAAGGGCCACTTATTAGTCAAGGGAGAATTGAAGCCCCACCGACGAATGCCTGAATCTATGCCATGACGAAAGAACAAGTGGCTGCTGAAGCCTCCAATGTGGTCACAGGTCTAGATAACAGGTATATCCAATGATGTTTATGTTCTTTTTGATACGGGTGCCACGCATTCTTTTGTATCTATGTCATATGCTAAGAAGTTAGAGGTTCGTTTAGAGCCTATGAGACAGGGATTCACTACGACACTACCCTCCGGGGAAGTGATATTATCTACGCACTGTTTATGTACAGTACCCCTATGGATTTCTGATAGGGAGCTTTTCATCGACCTCATTGTGATGGACATGCATGACTATGACATGATTCTTGGGATGAGTTTCCTAAGAAAGTATAATGCCTCTATCGAATGCCAAAAACGAAAGGTGATCTTCCATCTTGAAGGTGATCAGAAGTTCATTTATGTTGGCGAGTCCAGAAAGAAACCCTACATGTTCTTATCGGCAATGAAAGCAAGGAAGTTATTAGCAAGTGGCTACATGGGCTATCTGGCAAACATTGTAGATAAAAGCCAAGAAGGAAAGACAAGAATTGAAGATGTACATGTTGTTCATGAATATGAAGATGTGTTTCCTGATGATCTGACGAGTCTACCGCCAGAAAGAGAAGTTGAATTCGAGATTAAGCTCGCTCCAGCCATCGATCCAATCTCAAAAGCACCTTATAGAATGGCCCCGGTAGAATTAAAGGAGCTTCACACGCAATTAAAGGAGATACTTGACAAAGGATTTATCAGGCCAAGTCACTCACCATGGGGTGCTCTAGTCTTGTTTGTGTCACGCCCCAGAGTACGGGAGGTGACGTGGCTGATTATTAAAATTAATTAAAGGAGAATTTAATTAAAAATCAAGAGTTTAGGGGTTGAATTAAATATAAAATGCGAGAGTTTCAAAACAACATTTTATAAAAGAACTCATACACATTAAGCAATTGAAATCATTAATCGAATGATAAAACAAATTAGAGAGCCGCGAGTATAGGTCCCACAGACCCACAACTTGTGCACACACATAGTACTGACAATATAATAATACAACCATAGTCCAAGCGCAAAGAAAGTTAGAAACATTACATGCCTTGTCTAATTTATACAAACAATCTAATAAATCCTTCTACTACTCCTGAGTTCGGTCCGTTGAATCCTCTCCGAACCTAAATGGAAAACCACCTAGAAGGGGGAAAAATTTAGAAAAACACACAGAAAATGTAAGCAAAAGGCTCAGTAGGACTATGTTTTAATAAATCATTTAATTTAAAGGAAAATCTCATTATTCAGGGAATTATATAAAAGAAACATTAAATAAATATATAAATTCAAATAAAACCATTCTTACCCAAAATAGTTTATTAGGTCGACCAGAAACATCATTTTCATTTTCCTGGGCAAACCATAAGAATATCACCACCGTACTGGCCCAGTTGGGTTTCGGGACCTGCCCCCAAGGTCGAGTGCTACACGATCCAATCTCTGATATGGCATCATGCCTATGTGTTTATTTTCATCATCATTCAAAACCCATTTACCGAATATTATCATTTACATTCATTATGAAGTTCATTTTAGTTCACGGTATATTAAAATATAACCGATAAATTCATTTTCAAACAACCGTTGAAAACATTTTTATGGAAACCATTTTCAAAGCCAAATCATTTTAAATCTAGGCTACCAAGGAATGGGGTAGAAGTCCTACCTCGATACTCGTGTCGGTGTCCCACACCGTAATCCCGGTCCGCTATACGTTAGCTCCGCGAAACCACCAACGATCCTAGATACACACTAAGTCGATCAATATCTAGTTCGAGATATTCTATGTTACTAAACCATTTCATGATGTCCTAGTGTGCCATTTGTATCATTAGAATCATTTTACAAGGTTGGAATTTAAATCGGGGTTCAAAACAGTGAAAACGGGTGAAAAATCACAAAATTTTCCATGCCCGGTCGGCCTGCCGGACTCCCTGCTTCGGCCGGCCGAACTGTGCAGTTTGGCCTATCGAAAACCAAGTTTGGTCGGCCGGACATTTCCCAGGTTTGGCCTGCCGGACAGATGAACTCCGGCCTGTCGATCCTTTGAATCCGGCCTACCAAACTAGGAAAATCCAAAAATTCCAGCCACGGGTTTTCAATCTCCCAAAATCAAAATCTTAATTTTAACTTGCTTTTCTCAAATCTCAGGCATGGAAAACAATCATAGATGATAGAAAAACATGCTAGAACACTTTTGAACTCATTTAAACAAGATTCAAACACAAAAATTTTAAAAATCCAAAAATGAGAAAATGGGGAGAAAAATGAAAAATCTTGAATCCAATCCGTTTTTCTTCAATCTAAGCTTAGATTCTAGTTGTTCTAGGTTCATTTAACTCAAACCAAGAGTTTTCTAAGTTCAAATGAACTTAAATTTTAAAAATGCACAAAATTAAAAATTTTGAAAAAAGTTTAAAAATTTCAAAACTAACCTCGAATCGAAGCTTTAATCCGTGTTCTTGGTTGCCAAATCTCATCCCCGAGCTTCTTACTTGCTAACCCGAAGCTTGGACTCGAATTTGATTCAAAAATTTGAGAGAGAAGTTAAGGGAGAGAGGAGAAACCGAGAGAGAGGGTGAGAGGGGGTCTCACAGGCAAGAGAGAGAGGAGAGAGAGAGTGAGAGCTGAGAGTGAAGAGAGAAGGAGAGGTGAGAGAATAAATAGAGGAAAACGGTGGGCGGTTTTACTGTGTGAAAACCAAATGCCACCCACGGTTTTGTAAAATAGAATATTTTTAACATTTTACAAATTGTTGTGTTTTAAAACTCAAAACATCATTTTAAAACAATAAGAAATCATTTGAATTTATCACATCAACAAAACAACCTAAAATTCAAAATTCAACCAAATAATCAAATTAATGTTGAAACATTAATTATGCCACACTAATTCATCGTTTTATATTACAATAATATTAAATAAATTCCAGGGCGTTACAACTCTCCACCCTAAAAGAAATTTCGCCTTCAAAATTTACAACTCAATTCAGAAACAAAACAAATGCAGGTACAATTCCTGCATACTCGACTCTAGTTCCCAGGTGGCTTCATCAACCCCATGATGCTGCCACACGACCTTTACCAATGATATCTCACGACGACGCAAACTAATTACTTTTCGGTCGATGATCTGAATCGGCACTTCTTCATACGTCGTATCTTCCTGAACTTGCATATCGCGAAATGAAACTATCTTACCCTGCTCAGGCCGACACTTCCTAAGCATCGACACATGAAACACATCGTGAACATGAGAAAGTTCGGGCAAAAGATCAAGCCGATAAGCAACCATACCAACACGCTGAGTGATCTTGAACGACCCAATATACCTCGGCGTGAGCTTTTCACTCACTCCAAACCGCATAGTTTCTTTACGAGGCGATACCTTCAAGAGAACGAAATCTCCAACCACGAACTCTAAGGGTCTACGTCTCCTATCCACGTAACTCTTCTGTCGACTCTGAGCTACCCTCAATCGATCTTGAATCACAACGACACTCTCATTGCTATCACGGATCTCATCCGGCCCAAGAATAACCCTGTCTTTTGGCTCGGCCCAACACACTGGTGACCGATACGGTCGCCCATACAACGCCTCAAACAGTGCCATACCAATACTCGCTTGATAACTGTTGTTGTATGCAAACTCTGCCAGATGCAAATATTTCTTCCAATTCCTATTGAAGTCTAATGCACGGGCACGCAACATATCCTCGAGAATCTGGATAACCCGCTCAGACTGCCCATTACTCTGAGGATGAAATGCCATACTAAAGTTCAATTTCGTACCTAAAGCCTCCTGAAAACTCCTCCAGTACTTAGCATTAAACCTGGTGTCTCGATCAGAAGTGATGGACAAAGGAACTCCATGCAATCTCACAATGTTCTGCAGATACAAATCCCCAAGAATCCTCCTCGAAAATGTTGACCTGAACGGAATGAAATGAGTCAATTTTGTCAACCTGTCGACCACGACCCAAACTTCATCATGCTGCTGCTTCGTCCTCTGCAAACCTATGAGAAAATCCATCGTCACATGCTCCCATTTCCACCCTGGAATAAGAAGCGGCTGAAGCTGATTTGCAGGCTTCCTATGCTCGACTTTCACCTGAAGACACGTTGTACACTTGGCCACGTACTCTCAAACATCTTTCTTCATGTATCTCCACCAATATTGCCTCTTCAAATCACGATACATCTTCGTGCTCCCCGGATGAATGGCGAACTGAGACCTATGAGCTTCGTCCAAAACGGCTCTCGTCACCACGGCGATAGCTGGAACGGCAAGATGCTCTCGAAAATATAACGATCCATCTGCATGCACGCTCCATTCTTCAAACTGCTCCCCATTCTGAATTCGTGACCAAATCCCCTGCAAATGTTGATCTTGCCACTAACTTTGCTTCACCATCTGAACAAGAGCTGGGGTCACCTCCACATGATACACCGAAAACTCGATCATAGTCTTCATGATACCATAACCCATACTCACTCACTGCTGCATCCCTGCTCCAGTCCTCCAAAGCCAAACAAACGAGAATCCCTAAAGACTTCCTACTAAGCGCGTTCGCGACCACATTAGCTTTCCCGGGATGATACTGCAATGCAAAATCATAATCCTCCATATACTCTATCCATCTACGCTGCCTCAAATTAAGATTCCTCTGAGTGAACAGATACCTCAAACTCTTACGATCGGAGAAGACCTAAAATGACACTCCATACAAATAACATCTCCAAATCTTCAGCGCATGAATCACCACCACGAGCTCCAAATCATGAGTAGGATAATTCTACTTGTGAGGTCGTAGTTGTCTTGATCCGTACGCAACCACACGTCCATGCTGCATCAACATGCATCCAAGTCTGCGCCCTAAAGCATCTGCGTAAACCTCATACGGCTCGTCACTGTAGGGAATAACCAAAACTAGGGCTGAAGTCAACCGGTTCTTCAATTCCTGAAAAGCAAGCTCACATTCTTCATCCTACTCAAACTTGACATTTTTCTTGATCAATCTCGTCAACGGAGCTGCAATCTTTGAAAAATCCTTTACAAATTTTCTGTAATAACCAGCAAGACCTAATAAGCTGCGAATCTCCGCTACGTTCCTTGCTCATTCCCACTTCACTATGGCTTCAATCTTGTATGGATCTACAAAAATACCATGCTCCGAGATGACATGACCCAAAAATTTGACCTCAGTCAACCAAAACTTGCACTTTTCCCTCTTAGCATACAACTGGTGCTACCGCAGAGTCTGAAGCATGATCCAAAGATGCTGCTCATGCTGCTCTCAAGTCTTAGAATACACAAGAATGTCATCAATGAACATGATCACGAACTGATCCAAATACGGCCTAAATATCCTGTTCATCAAATCCATGAAAGCTGTCGGAGCATTCGTCAACCCAAACAACATAACCAGAAACTCAAAGTGCCCATACCGAGTCCTAAAAGCTGTCTTGGGAATGTCCTCTTCCCTAATCCTGAGTTGATGATAACCCGACCGCAAATCAATCTTTGAGAAGTACCGCAACCTCCCAACTGATCAAACAACTCATCAATCCTAGGCAAGGGATACTTATTCTTCACTGTGACACGATTCAGCTACCAATAATCCACACACAACCTGAGAGTCCCATCATGTTTCTTAACAAACAAAACCGGTGCTCCCCACGGAGATGTGCTATTTTGAATATACCCTTTATCAGCAAGCTCCTGAAGTTGCTTCCTCGATTCTTTCATTTCCACCGGCACCATCTGATAAGGTGCTATAGAAATCGGTGTTGTCCCCGAAAACAACTCAATACCAAACTCAATTTCCTGATGCGGTGGTAATCCTGGCAACTCATCAGGGAAGACATCCTCGAACTCATCAACCACCAGAATCGCTACACTTCCTCTCAAAGCATAAGGCTCGCACTCTAGGTTCGCAAGAAAAGCACAACAACCCAGATTCCTTCGCTCTCCTAGACACGACTTCATGAGATGCTCACTCATTAACCAATCACCACCACCCTAGTAAGTGATCATCGTCCCCCTATCAGACACTAGGGTCATTTTTCTAAGTTGGCAGTCCACAACTACATTATACCTGGACAACCAATCCATTCCTAGAATTACATCATATGAGCTCATGGGGAGTATAATCAAATCACTTTTCAAAATCCCATCCCCAATCTTTATTTTACAAGATTTACGTACACAATTCACACACACCCGCCCCAAGGGAGAAGTTATGACTAGGGTTTCATTAAACTCTTCTATCTCTATTCCCAAGGTATGTACAAAAGAACTCAAAATGAGAGAATGAGAGGCACCGGTATCAAATAAAACGTGAGCTAAAGATCAAGAAACTAAGATGGTACCATCGACATCCGTGTTACCAACATGAGAATCTGAACCTCAAGATGCCATTGCATGAACCTGCACTGGTGCCTTTCCTTTTCCTCTACCAACAATGCTGGGCCTGAAATTATTCTGTCGATGCTGTTGAGACGGAGACGACTGCACACTAGCTGCACTCAGTGCTCGATACTGAGGGACGCTGCGTTCGAAATGATGCGGCTGCTGCCCTCGTACCGAATACAAAAGATGCTAAGGAGAGAACTGAGGGTACTGCAACTGCAGATACTGCTGAGGCAGAGGTAGGGTCTGAGGCTGAGACTGACGACTGGCATCCTCCCTGGTCTGAGATCCAAGACAGGCACTCCTGATTGGGCAATTCCTCTTGATGTGTCTGGGCTGCTGACAGAAATGACAATGAAAGCTGTAGGGATTGCTGCGCCCGCTACCAGATGAACTGCTACTACCACTGTTCGCGCCACTCTGCTTGCTCTTCCCCAGAGCTAGACGGCTACTGGTGCTCTTCCTACCGCTCCTCTACAATCCTCTTGTAGCCTTTGTTTGATCCTCACAATACTACACATAATCACTTTCCACGGATATTGCTGACGACACAAGCTCTCCAAAACTCCTAAGTCGCAGAGCAACCAACTGTCGCCGAATAGGAGCTTTGAGCCCTTCCTGAAACTTAATGCACTTTTCATGCTCTGATGCCACAGCTGATGGAGCAAACCTGGCCAACTCGTTAAACCTTGCCTCATACTCCCTAACTAACAAATCCCCCTGCTGTAACCAGTAGAACTCAGCTGCCATCTGATCTCTATACCCCTTTGAAAAATACCGATCATAGAACAACTCCTCAAATCTGTCCCAGTTGATATCACCACCGCGTTCCAGATGCTTAGCCTGTTTCCACCAAGTGTTAGCACCACCCTCAAGCTTGTATGCTGCAAATTCCACACGATACTCATCAGGCACACCAAGGGTATCCAAATGCTTCACGATCGAATCTAACCAATACTCTACCAACTGTGGATTCCCATTACCATCAAAAGTCAGAATAGACGCACGTCAAAATTCCTTAAAATACGTATGCCGACGACCAACATTAGAATCCTCCGGTCTAGCCCTGGCTACCATCTGTCAAAAAGTCACAAACATAGACCTCATCATGCCCTCATCATTTTCGAACTCGACGTTAGCTATTGACCAACGTCTAGGTGCCATTCTCTCACTTCTGAAAACAAAATTTGGACTATCAGAGGTATTTTATTGTCATACCTATGTGTGCATAATTCCCAAGGTTCATAATCTTGAGCTTTAATACCATTCTATTATGCCCCAAAGTACGAGAGGTGGCGTGGTGGATTATTTAAATTAATTAAAGTAGAATTTAATTAAAAATCACGAGTTTAGGGGTTGAGTTAAATATAAAATGCGAGAGTTTCAAAACAACATTTTATAAAAGAACTCATACACATTAAGCAATTGAAATCATTAATCAAATAATAAAACAAATTAGAGAGCCACGAGTATGGGTCCCACAGACCCACAACTTGTGCATACACATAGTACTGAAAATATAATAATACAACCACAGTCGAAGCACAAAGAAAGTTAGAAACATTACATGCCTTGTCTAATTTATACAAACAATCTAATAAATCCTTCTACTGCTCCTGAGTTTAGTCCATTGAATCCTCTCTAAACCTAAATAGGAAACCACCTAAAGGGGCGAAAATTAAAAAAAAACACAAAAAATGTGAGCGAAATGCTCAGTAGGACTGTTTTAATAAATCATTTAATTTAAAGGAAAATCTTATTATCTAGGGAATTATATAAAAGAAACATTAAATAAATATATAAATTCAAATAAAACCGTTCTTACCCAAAACAGTTTATTAGGTCGACCAGAAACATCATTTTTATTTTCCTAGGCAAACCATAAGAATATCACCACTGTAGTGGCCCAGCTGGGTTTTGGGACCTGCCCCCAAGGTCGATTGCTACATGACCTGATCTCTGATATGGTATCATGCCTATGTGTTTATTTTCATCATCATTCAAAACCCATTGATCGAGTATTGTCATTTACGCTCATTATGAAGTTCATTTTAGTTCACAGTATATTAAAATATAACCGATAAATTCATTTTCAAACAACCGTTGAAAACATTTTTATGGAAACCATTTTCAAAGCCAAATCATTTTAAATCTAGGCTACCAAGGAATGGGGTAGAAGTCCTACCTCGATACTCGTGCCAGTGCCCCACACTATAATCTCGATCCGCTATACGTTAGCTCCGTGGAACCAGAACGATCCTAGATACACACTAAGTCGATCACCATCTAGTTCGAGATATTCTATGTTACTAAACCATTCCGTGATGTCCTAGTGTGCCATTTGTATCATTAGAATCATTTTACAAGGTTGGAATTTAAATCGGGGTTCAAAACAGTGAAAACGAATGAAAAATCACAAAATTTTCTATGCCCAGCAGGCCTGCTGGACTCCCTGCTTCGGCCGGCCGAACTGTGCAGTTCGGCCTGCCGAAAACCAAGTTCGGTCGGCAGGACATTTCCTAGGTTTGGCCTGCCAGACAGATGAACTTCGGCCTGCCGATCGTTTGAATCCGGCCTGTCGAACACGTAGTTTGGCCTGTCGAACTAGGAAAACCCAAAAATTCCAGCCACGGGTTTTCAATCTCCCAAAATCAAAATCTTGATTTTAACCTGTTTTTCTCAAATCTCAAGCATGGAAAACAATCATAGATGATAGAAAAAATGATAGAACATTTTTGAACTCATTTAAACAAGATTCAAACACAAAAATTTCAAAAATCCAAAATGAGAAAATGGGGAGAAAAATAAAAAATCTTGAATCCAATCCGTTTTTCTTCAATCTAAGCTTAGATTCTAGTTGTTTTAAGTTCATTTAACTCAAACCAAGAGTTTTCTAAGTTCAAATGTACTTAAATTTCAAAAATGCACAAAATTGAAAATTTTGAAAAAAGTTTAGAAATTTCAAAACTAACCTTGAATCGAAGCTTCAATCCACATTCTCGGTTGCCAAATCTCATCCCCGAGCTTCCTCCTTGCTAACCCAAAGCTTGGATTCGACTTTTGATTCAAAAATTTGAGAGAGAAATTGAGGGAGAGGGGAGAAACCGAGAGAGAGAGTGAGAGAGGGTCTCACAGACAAGAGAGAGAGGAGAGAGAGTGTAAGAGCTGTGAGTGAAGAGGGAGGGAGAGGAGAGAGAATAAATGGAGAGAAACGGTGGGTGGTTTTACTGTGCAAAAACCAAATGCCACCCACGGTTTTATAAAATGGGATATTTTTAACATTTTACAAATTGTTGTGTTTTAAAACTCAAAACATCATTTTAAAACAATAAGAAATCATTTGAATTTATCACATCAACAAAATAACCTAAAATTCAAAATTCAACCAAATAATCAAATTAATGTTGAAACATTAATTATGGCACACTAATTCATCATTTTACATTACAATAATATTAAATAAATTATGGGGCGTTACGGTTTGTGAAGAAGAAGGATGGCACTTATAAGACTCTACATCGACTACAGAGAGTTGAACAAGGTGACAATCAAGAACAAGTACCCGTTGCCTCAAATCGATGATTTGTTTGATCAACGCAAAGGTGCATCGGTGTTCTCAAAGATTGATCTACGATCAGGATATCACCTATTGAAGATTAAAGAAGGAGATATCCCCAAGATTGCTTTCAGGTCGAGGTATGGTCACCATGAATTTGTGGTTATGCCTTTCGGTCTGACGAATGCACCTGCTGCCTTTATGGATTTGATGGACAGGGTATTCAAGGATTTCCTCGATAAATTTGTTGTTGTATTTATCTATGATATTCTTGTCTATTCTAAGAATCACGAAGAGCATGAGAAGCATTTAAGAATTGTCTTGGAGACTTTAAGAAGACACCAACTATATGCAAAGTTCTCCAAATGCGAGTTTTGGCTAGATAAAGTGTCATTCTTGGGGCATGTTATTTCAAAGGAAGGAATTATGGTTGACCCTGCTAAAGTAGAAGCTGTTCTCAACTGGAAGCAACCGATGAATGCAAGTGAAATAAGGAGCTTCTTGGGTTTAGCAGGTTATTATCGAAGATTCGTAGAAGATTTCTCCAAGATAGCAGCTCCACTTACGAACCTGACTCGCAAAGGAAAGAAGTATGAATGGACAGATGCATGCGAGAAAAGTTTTCAAGAACTGAAGAAAAGGCTAACGACGGCTCCAGTGTTGGCAATTCCTGAAGGAAATGATGGGTTTGTTATTTCTAGTGATGCATCCAAGATAGGCCTAGGAGCTATATTGATGCAAAATGAAAGGGTGATTGCTTATGCTTCAAGACAACTGAAGGATTATGAAAAGAACTATCCTACTCATGATCTCGAGTTAGCAGCAGTTGTTTTTGCATTAAAGATATGGAGACACTATTTATATGGGGTCCAATGTAAGATCTTCATTGATCATCAAAGTCTAAAGTACTTCTTCACGCAAAGAGACCTAAACATGAGACAACGAAGATAGCTAGAGTTGGTGAAGGATTACGATTGTGAAATCCTTTATCATCTTGATAAAGCTAACCGAGTGGCTGATGCTCTAAGTAAGAAGTCGGTTGCCACGTTGATGTTGATGCAAGCAATGTCTCCACCTTTAAGGAAGGAAATTCTAGACTTCGATTTAGAACTTATAGCAGGCCAGCTATCAGCACTCTCTCTTGCTCCGACGATGTATGATGAAATTCGGAGAAAACAAGATGACGATATAAGCCTTGTAAGGATCAAGCAAGAAATGAAAGAAGGTAAATGTCAAGAGTTTCGTACTGCGGATGACGAAACTCTATATCTCAAGGACCGCTTATGTGTTCCCAATGTTGATGGCTTAAGGAAAAGGATCTTGGCAGAAATTCATGACACTCCTTACTCTATTCATCTAGGTGCAACAAAGATGTATAATGATCTAAGGGGTAACTTTTGGTGGTTTGGAATGAAACGTGATGTTGCAATGTATGTGAAGAAATGTATGACATGTCAGCAAGTAAAGGTTGAACACCAGAGACTTGGTGGTGAATTGTAGTCTATCTAAATAACGGAATGGAAATGGGAGGATATAGCAATGGATTTCATTACCGGTTTGCCCAGAACTACGAATGGTTATGATGCAATTTGGGTAGTTGTGGATCAACTGACTAAGACGGCGTATTTATTCCTATCAAGATCACTTACTCTATGAAATGGTTAACGAAACTCTATTTGAAGGAAATTGTATGACTTCATGGAATTCCCAAGTCAATCATCTCAGATCGTGATGGCAGGTTCACATCTAAGTTTTGTAAGAGTGTACAAACTGCAATGGAAACCAAGCTACATTTCAATATAGCTTTTCATCCTCAGACAGACGGCCAAACGGAGAGGACAAACTTGATTTTAGAGGATATGCTACAGGCTTGTTCTCTCAATTTTAAGACCAGCTGGCGTAAAATGTTGCCATTAGCAGAGTTTGCTTACAACAACAGCTTTTAGGCGATAATTAGGATGGCACCATATGAAGCACTATATGGGCAAAAATGCAGGTCGCCTATATGTTGGCACGAAGCTGGTGAAAAGAAGTTGATGGAAAGCGTAGATGCTGAAAGAACTGATTTTGTGAATGAAACTTCTGAGATGATAAAGTTGATAAGAAGAAGAATAGAGACCACTCAAAGCCGTCAGAAGAGTTATGCTGACAAGAGAAGAAGACCCTTAGAGTTCGCCGTGGGCGAATATGTGTTTTTGAAAGTTGCACCAATGAAAGGAGTTATGAGGTTTGGAAAGAAAGGCAAGTTAAGTCCAAGATTTATCGGTCCTTATGAAGTTGTTAAGCGAATAGGCAAAGTAGCTTATCAGCTGAAGTTGCCTTCAGAAATGTCCGCAATGCACGATGTATTTCATGTCTCTATGCTCAAGAAGTATGTCCCGGATCCTATGCATATGATTAAGCCACAAGTGATCGAGATACGAGAAGACTTAAGTTATGAAGAAAAGCCAATGAAGATACTCGATCGGAAAACCAAGACCTTGAAGAACAAATAAATTCCATTGGTCAAGGTGTTATGGCAAAATCATCAAGTTGAAGAAGCCACATGGGAACGTGAAGATGACATGAGAACTATGTATCCGCATTTATTTTAAGTTTTGAGGATGAAACTTTTATAAGGTGGGGAGAATTGTAACACCTACCTATTTTTATGTAATGAATCACGTTAAGTTAGTAACGACGTTAAGTTTTGTAATTTTTAAATGGAAAAATGTTTTATGAATGGATAATTTACGCTATGATATTAAGTATTGATTTTATTGTATTTTAAATGGAAAAATGGCATGAACACACAAAGGAACGAGCACTTTGAGACCGCGGCGTCGTCACCAAATCACGTTAAGGTTAAGTAAGCTAGCTTTAAGGTAAGTACATTCTCACCTGCAACATGACACCTTTTACAAGGTTTGATGATATGTTCACAATGGTATTCATGATGATTTTATGGTTATTTTCCTTAAAGGATTTCTTATGAAAGCTTTTCATGATTTAAAGTTATGCATGTATGATGATATGTTTCATAGCATGAAAATTATATATATATGTACGTATCACCTAATAAGTGTTGCACACCAATGTTATAAAATGAAATGTTATGATGTCATGTTTGGTTTGGGATTAGCTACCCTTCTCCTCTCGTGACGGCGTCCCTACAATGATGTTCATGGTGTAACACTTGGGCCCTTAAGATAAAATGGAATAAGTTTTAATATGGTCAATGTGATGAAAGATATGTTTCTATGAAATTGTGCTTAAGGCACTTCTATGATATGACGATGATGAAGATGTATATGAAATGTTTTAAATTGTAAGAATTATATGTACTTACTAAGCATTAGCTTAATCAAGTTTTATGTCATGTTGCAGATAAGGGTAAGAAAATCATGGATTAGGCGGACGACATGGGAAGGCGTGTGAGCACTAAGCACGATGAATTGCAACCGAAAGAACGCTAAGAAGAATATTTTTATGTTTTAATCAAGTTTCATATTTTGAACATATTTTTATGATAAATATTCAAAGGATTCTTGAACTATGTTTTATATTTTATTTCATTATCTTAAGCATTATGATCTTCCGCATTTTTTTATGAAAAGTTGGTTTTGTTTTTAAAAATTAAGTTTTCCCAAGGATTTTTGGCTCGGTCGGCCTGCTGAACATCTTGGTCAGCCTGCCGATGTTTGAAAGTTTGGCCTGCCGATCACGTTTTTGGCCTGTCGGACGATGTTGAGTTTTTAAGCCAGATTACAAAGTCTCTGTCGGCCTATCGGTTGAGGGAACTCTGGCCTGCCGATCATGTTTGGCCTGCCGAAGTCCCAAGTTTGGCCTGCCGAATTGTAGGAGTAAGTAAACTTTAAATGATGTGATGATTAATAAGATATGATGTGATGTTATAATAAGTCTTGATTTTACAACTTGGTATATCTATTTTATTAAAATAAGTTTATGATTAATTTATAGTGAATTAGAATAAATTGTGATATGGAATGAGTTAAGTTATTTAACAATATTAAGTTAAAAGAAATGTATGAATGGATCCTGGTTAAGTATGTTTAATTATATTTTCAATTTAAAGTATCGTATAAGTTTTGTAATTGCGTTTGTGTTTATAGTTTAAACTAGTATGAATGTATGAATGTAAGAATGTAATGACATCTGTGACATCCGTAAGCAGGGCGTTACATTACATAAGTTATTTAGATCAATTGAGAGATTAAGATTGATACTCTGCTTGTGAGAATCTAGAAACTCCCTGAGAGCTCTTGTTCACAAATTATGAACACTAGCTTTGGGTTCTCTCAATTGGTTGGAAGGAGAGTCACCTAAAGGAAAGCTGTACGTGTGAGCCCACACTCACTCCGATCGTGGATAGAGAATAACAAAGAAGACCAGTTGGTTGAGGCTCTTCTAGAACGTTACTTCTCTTATCAGATTATGCGAGTTCTTCCGCATTCAAAGGTTTGTAAGATCTGCTTAATTTATGCATATAGCATGTCAAACTTGTGTTTTGGAAAATACTCTGATATAAAATTTTTAAAATTCCATTACGCATAATTTTTCCATCAATTGGTTGGAAGGAGAGTCACTTGAAGGAAAGCTGTACGTGTGAGCCCACACTCACTCCGATCATGGATAGAGAATAGCAAAGAAGACCAGTTGGTTGAGGCTCTTCTGAAAGGTTACTTCTCTTCACAGATTGTACGAGTTCTTTTGCATTTAAAGGTTAGTAAGATCTGGTTAATTTATGCATATAGCATGTCAAACTTGTGTTTTAAAAAATACTATGATATAAAATTTTTAAAATTTCGTTGCGTACTATTTTTCCATCAATTGGTAACAGAGACATGGTTTTTCCATAAATTTATGAGTTTCTAATCATGTTATGTGTATAAATTTTATGATTTTAGTCTCTCCTGTGCTTGAATTTAATTTTATAAGAGAGTTAGCACTCTAGGTTTCTATATATTATATATGTTGTCATGGATTATGTGGTGAATGTTCGTTTATCAATTATGGTTGATTAAATGGTTATTTAATTAATTATTAATTAATATATTTATACCGGTTATGGTTCCTTAGAGGTTAGAATGTGTATCTAGATTTTTTATTAATTAGATGGCGGACTATTATCTCTCTCTAGGAATTATTATTTATTTTTAAATTTGTAAGAATTTTGTAATTAAATAATTATTCAAAAAAGACGGATTTAGAAGACGGATCCAGAAGAATGATGATGGCGCTCATAGGTATTTTATGAGTCTCTAATTTTATATTTTTGAATTGTTGAAAATAAAATTGATGAATTGCATTAAAAATTGTATTTCTAGAATGGGAGATTTATGCTCGGTCGGCATGCCAAACCCCACAGTTTGGTAGGCCAAAGGTTGTAGATCGGCAGGCCAGACGTGAGGCTCGACAGGCCATCAGTGGGGCAGAAATCAAGAGGCTCTGGCATAGGCCGAACTTCCAGTTCGGTAGGACGATCTTTCATGAGTCGATAGGCCAATCTTCTTGATCGGCAGGCCGATCACCCCTTGCTAACTGAGAGCTATAAAATTTTCAAAAAAGGTGCAGTTTTAATTTTATTTTGGGACAATTCTGAGAGACATTAAATTTAGAAATGACCAGAAATATGAAGTCTTCGATTCATGCGGGATTGATGACTTTAAAGATGGACATTACATGAAGAATCAATAATATGTTTTGATTATTCTCTTGTAATTTTTGATTTCTATTCTCTAGGGTGGAACCATAATATTACGGTTATTTATTATTTTGCTTGTAGCTTTGCTTGTCTGCATTACAATATGACTTACCATGTATATTGATAACATGTCATATAGAATAGGGAGTGCCGCTCATATTAAAATTATTCATGCATGATCTTAAAATAAAACCTTGATTTCAAATGATTGAGTGGGAGAAGGTTTTCAAAGAGAGGACCCAAGGCCTCCATCATTGGGCCATAGGTAGAACATGGTGGTCTTGACCCTTAAAAAGGGATTTCTATCATGTACCAGATTGGATCTCTAAGAGGATAAGGTATTTTAGCATAATTTATGGTTGCACACCCCTACGTGGTGATTATAAATCATGGATAAAATATTGAAACGATGGTTATACACTCACGTTAATTTTATTATTAACCTTCCCTAGGAGCTCTGTTAATAAAATTAATGGCCAAAGAAACGATTATTAGTATATGCTGGATCATACGGGTCCTGGATGGCATATATTAATCAGGAAGGGATCTGTGTTCCTGATTGAATTTAACATGACTCCCCTAGGAGCTTGTTGAATTCTGAGTTAGGAATTATCGTTATAAGGTTATGATATTTTCAAGGTTTTGACACATAAACACATTTGTATTTTTTACATTATTGTGTTATCGTACTAAATTATTATGATATGTTTGCTTATGTTTGGTATATGATTCTTTATTGTAGATTAAAAATGTCTAAAAATGCTTTATCATCAATACTTGATAAAAACCTATTTACTAGAGAGAATTATAATGATTGAAAACAGAACCTGGATATCGTCTTCTCCTTTGACAAACTAAAGTATGTGCTAACAACCCCTTGTCCTCCCGAGCCTATAGGAGACTCAACTAATGAGCAATTTCAAATGTATGATCGCTGAAAAGATGCTAATGATCAGGCCGGCTGCTATGCTATGGCTAGCATAAATAACGTGCTGTAGGATCAACATCAAGATTATGAGACTATGAAGCAGATCTTGGATAATCTCGAGGATATATTTGGAGGCTAGGCCATAAGAAAGCAACAAGGGGTGTTTCAGTAACCTCTTAACTGTGAGTAGAGACAGGGGACATCTGTAAAGGAGCACATGATGTTGGTCATGGGTTACCTCGCTAAGGTTCAAACCAATGGAGCCAACATCGATGTTGAAACTCAGACGGCTATGGTCTTTGAGACTCTGTCAAAGGAATTTATTATGTTTAGAGCTACATTTAATTTAAGCAATAGATGGGATATTACCTTGACGGAATTAATGAAACAGATATAGGAGTTTGAGCTGTTGATCAGGGACTCTCCTGTGGGTGGAGAGGCCAACATGGTAGCTACTTCTGGTTCCAATCCCAACTCTAGGAATGGAAAGAAGCAACGGGCCAAGAATGGGAAGTCTTCTATTCCTGCTAGCACTAAGAGCAAGAAGAAGTAGAAGAACACAAAGAAGCTTAAGTGCTTCTTCTATGGGAAGGTCAGGCACATCAAGAAGCATTGCAAGGACTTCCTTTCCAAGGAGGTAAGTGTGATCTTCTGTATTAAGAAACTTGTTTAGTTGAGGAATCCAGTGACATTTGGGTCATAGATTTTGGTGCAACTAATCATATTTGTGTTTCTCTGCAGGGGTTTAAAGAAACAAGAAGTCTATTGCAAGAAGACTTCACACTTCAGATGGGCTATGGATCCTTGGTCTCAACGGAAGCAGTGGAAGACATCCATCTTTATTTTGATAATTATAGGAATTTATTTTTGCAAGATTGTTTTTATGTTCCTAAATTTAAAAGGAATTTAATTTCTGTAGGTTGTTTATTTAAAGACTTCTATTTGGTTTTTTTTAATGATAAAGTGGTGATTCGTAAAAACAAATCTTTTTTCTGTTCTGGATGGACGCAAAATAATCTATATTTTATCAAACCTAAGATAGACTTATTACTTGATGCTGAGATGAATGATAATAATTCTAAAAGACTTAAAACTTCTCACTCTAATAAGACTTATCTTTGGCATTTGTGCCTTGGTCATATTAACTTGAATAGGATTCAAAGGTTGGTAAGAGATGGACCTTTAAGTCACTTAAAGGTGGAATCTATATCTCAATGTGAATCTTGTTTGGAGGGTAAAATGACCAAAAGACCATTCAAGTCTAAGGGCAATAGGGCCGAAGGGGTTCTAGAACTTGTGCATAGTGATGTTTACAGACCGATGAACATCCGGGCATAAGGAGAGTATGAGTACTTTGTCACTTTTATTGACGATTACAAAAGATATGGGTATGTGTACTTGATGCACCACAAAAGCATAACTTTGACAAGTTCAACAAGTTTCGGGCTGAAGTGGAAAAGCAATTGGGTAGACCCATAAAGGCACTTCGATCGGATCGAGGTGGAGAATACCTTTCTGATGAGTTCTTAGGACACTTATTAGAGAATGGGATTTTATCCCATTTGATTGTGCCAGGCACTCCGTAGCAGAATGGCGCAGCGGAGAGAAGAAATAGAACTTTGTTGGACATGGTTAGGTCCATGATGAGTTATTCATCACTGCCTTCATCCTTTTGGGGATATGCACTACAAACCGCATGTTATCTTTTGAACAATGTGCCTTCAAAATCGGTCCCTAAAACTCCTCACGAGTTGTGGATGGGTAGGAAGACATCCTTAAACCATATTTACATATGAGGATGTCCCGCTCATGTCCTGTTTAAGGATCTGAATAAGTTTGAAGCACATTCTAAAGTTTGCATGCTTGTAGGATGTCCAAAAGGGACTAAAGGGGGTTATTTCTATAACCCAAAGGAAAATAAGTCGTGGTTTCAACTAATGCAACTTTCCTTGAGGAGAGTTACATGGACGACTCTAAACTAAGCAAAGTGGTGCTTGAGGAGTTAAGGAGTTATCCGATCACTCCCAAGGTTCTGAATGAAACTGTTCCGATCAGTGTAGAAAAACCAAACAAACCTGAGCAACAGCTTGAGGTGCTTTGGCGTAGTGGGAGGATCGGATGTCAACTTGAGAGGTATATGTTCAATGGGGAGGTCTTTTTGGCTGAACCGTATGAACATGACAGAGACCCTTATACTTACACAGAAGCTATGGAGGATGTTGAAGAAAAACTCTAAACAGAGGCCATGAACATTAAGATGAAGTCTATGGAGACAAATCAGGTCTAGGAGCTTGTGGATCTTCCCGAAGGGGTAAAATCCATAAGGTGTAAATGGATCTACAAGAGGAAAAGGGGAGTAGATGGAAAGGTCGAAACCTTTAAGGCTAGACTGATAGCTAAGGGTTATACGCAAAAGGAAGGAATCGATTATGAGGAAACCTTTTTGCTTGTAGCTATGCTTAAGTCCATCCGGATTCTCTTGTCCATAGCTACCGCTCAAGACTATGAGATTTGATAGATGGATGTCAAGATAGCTTTTCTAAATGGCTATCTTGATGAGTCCATTTATATGGAACAACCAAACGGGTTCAAGGTCAAGGGTCAAGAGGGTAAGGTTTGTAAGCTGCTAAAGTCAATTTATAGACTTAAGCAAGCTTCTCGTTCTTGGAACATAAGATTTGATAAGGTAATCATAGGTTCTCACAAAATGTGGATGAGCCATGTGTTTACAAACACATTAAAGATGGGAAGGTGGTTTTCTACTGCTTTATATGGATGACATTCTACTAATTGGTAATGACATTGGGGCATTGTTATCAGTAAAATTATGGTTGACCAAGCAATTTGACATGAAAGACTTGGGTGAGGCTAATTTTGTTCTCAGTATCCAGATCTTTCGAGATAGGAAAAACAAAATAATAGCTTTGTCCTAGGCTGGCTACATAGATAAAATTTTCAGGAGGTTTGCAATGTAGGATTATAAGAAAGGTGGGCAACCATTTAGGTCTGAAATTACTCTTTCTAAGAAAGACTCTCCAAAGTCTTCATGAAGAAAGAGAATACATGAAGAAGGTGTCTTATGCTTCGGCAGTGGGTAGTCTCATGTATGCCATGCTTTGCACACGACCAGATATTAGTTATACGGTTGGGATTGTAAGTTGATTTTAGGCGGATCCAGGATCGAACCATTGGGTTGTGGTAAAGCATATTTTCAAGTACCTGAGAAGGATTTGAGGGTATATGCTTGTTTATTCGGGTAAGGACTTGATTCTTCTAGGATATACTGACTTGGATTTTCAATCCTGCTTGGATTCTAAGAAATCAACTTCATGTTTTGTGTTTACTTTGGGCGGTGATGCCATCAGTTGGAGAAGTGTGAAGCAAGATTGCATTTTGGATTCAACGATAGAGGCCGAGTATGTGGCAGCTAATGATGCTTCGAAAGAAGCAGTGTGGCTCTGCAAGTTCCTTGGAGATCTTGAGGTAGTTCCTGGTATGGATAAGGCGATATCACTATACTACGATAACAGTGCGGCGGTACCTAATGCTAAGGAACCAAGAATTCACAAGAAGAGTAAGCATATTGATTGGAAGTATCATGTGATAAAGGACTTTGTTGAGGGTGGGCATGTCACAGTGTGCAAGATCGTATTAGAGGACAATTTAGTTGATCCATTTACAAAGACACTTACTAGAAAAGTCATCGAGAGGCATGTGGAAGCTATAGGGATGCGAGATTTGTAATATTTACTCACTTAGTGCAAGTGGGAGATTGTTAGACATGTATGTCCTAAGGAGTAAAAATATAATAAGTTTTTGGAGACATTTTTATCAATAAAGAATTTATTTATTGTTTATTTACCAAATCTTGTCCTCTTTACATTCATATTTGTTGAATATATGTTATGCAAACAATAGTCTGAGACTATCAGTCTAAACCTTTAAGAATTGGGCATATGATGGACAAATTATATAGAAGACACGATTCTTAAGGTGATGGTCTAAATCATAAGATCCGCAACCGAGGGAATAAAGTTAGGCGCTTTATTGATGGAAAGATTATTATGTTGTCTATATCCTAATTGGAAGATGGTTTGTCTTGGCCATCGGAGGTGGACTCCGTGAATAGAAACATTGGCACGTTGTCATAGGTGACAATGTGTTGGATCGGGACATAAAGTGAATAGATTTGGATTAATAATTATGTCTCGGTAAATCGATTCACTTTAGACAATCATTTGTATTGTATCTTAATCTTGAGATGAATAATGGGCCCGTTGTCTTGACTTGTGTCTTTTGATGTACTAAGGGTAACATCCACATCTTAATAGTGGTATGCATGTCGGTACGTTGGAGGCATGACTCTTGATAGCATAGACCTATTATTTATAGATATGGAATCCATAGATCCTCTTTAGGAGTAGTGATATCCTCTTATATGTGGTATCCTGTAATTGGAAAACTGAAGCGTCAACCATTTGGATACATAGGTGTAATCGAATGGTATACTGTCTTTGGATGGTAAGTTTTCCGATGGTGAGATAATGAAACATAAGATAAAAATAATCGGGAAGGTAAGACAAACTTGTCATTATGCCGATTATGGATAATCATATGAGGATACAGTACACTATGATATGTCATAAAGACTTAGCTATAAGGACTTCGTAATTCTATGTAGTTCGAGAGTGCAGCTCTGAGCTTTTAGTAGAGTAGCGTTGGAGTTGATAATTATGAAATGTATATCTGGGATATTGGATTTCATAATTATCGGGAGCTTGAACTATATAGGTCCATTTGGTCCCCTTTGCTAGCTCACAACATTCTATAACGATACGGCATGCTTTTCCACCAATTGGTGACTTATGTCAGGTTTATTAGATTGGTTGAAATTCGAAAGAATCAAATAATTCATGTCTGTTTATTGTTTGAATTAATTTTGTGATAAAATTAATTCAAGATAAACTTGTTGAATTATTAGGATCGGATAATTCTTGTTTGTTTATTGGTTAATTTAATTTTGAATAAATTAGATCAAGATAAACTTGTAGAATTATTAGGAATTCATTTATTTTCCTAGAGATTATCTAGATAAAGTTGTTTTAATCTAATAACTTTTCTATTAGGTTATTTGAATTGAAACTGAGACTTTATCCTATAGAATCTCAGATGAAAAATAAAAGATTCGTTGAGATATTAATCGGTAGTTCGGCATGCCGATCCTCAAGTTTGGCCTGCTGATCATCCTGATAGGCCTGTCGATGAGCGAAGGATAAGATCACACGTTTTTACGTGGATCTTATCAGATATTAATCCGAATTTGATTCTGATTCAAATTTTGAGACCTAATCTGATAAGGATTGACCCTAGACCTAACCTCTATAAATAGGGAGTAAGTCACATAAGTTATTTAGATCAATTAAGAGATTAAGAGTGATACTCTACTGGTGAGAATCTGAAAACTCCCTGAGAGTTCTTGTTCACAAATCACGAACACTATTTTGGGTTCTCTCAGTTGGTTGGAAGGAGAGTCACCTGAAGGAAAGCTGTACGTGTGGGCCCACACTCAGTCCAATCATGGATAGAGAATAGCAAAGAAGTCTAGTTGGTTGAGGCTCCTCTACAGCGTTACTTCTCTTCACAGATTGTGCAAGTTCTTCCGCATTCAAAGGTTAGTAAGATCTGGTTAATTTATGCATATCGCATGTCAAACTTGTGTTTTGGAAAATACTATGATATAAAATTTTTAAAATTCCGTTGTACACTATTTTTTCATCACCATTTCAATGGCTTTATAAGAAAATAATAGTTTTATTCTTAATGGGTTTTAGGCAAGTCATGTAACTTTACTAAACTTCTTGTTTTATATTGCCATCCTAACACTAACAGGTTATGGAGAAATTCCTGCTAAGAGGTGTTTTCCTAAATTGGATGTTTCGTGGTCCGTTTAAGCCATTTTTATGAAAAATGATCGTTTTGCCCTTGACATGTCTTAGAAAATATTATGTACTCATTTAAATCAAAACTTACATGTCTTTAGTACTCGTAATGGTGTGAAGAACAAAACAACAACTGTCTTTTAACAAAACTCTATAGTTTTTACTAGCAATACTAAAATCTTGATGATTTCGTCCTTGGCATGCTTTTCATAGAAAGTTCACCAATTATTTTGGGCTTTCAAACATAAATTTACTTATTGCTCATAATTGTATTGAAATCCATCTTTACATAGTGAAAATTTCCATTCTATACGGTTTAACAGTTTTGGCTAGAAATACAAAATCTTGATATTTTTGCTCCTAGAACCAAAAGTACTATTTTATACCAAAGCATCTAGTTTTTCATACAGATTAAAACTTACAAAAGCTCCTTGGTCAAACTCAAACAATTTCAAAACGGTTTCCTCATTTTACCATTTTGAAATATCATGACTAAATCTTGTAAAACCTGCAACTTAAAATTTGTGAGGAATTTCCCCAAAATGCTCATGATTTATAGTAGGTTTGGCAAGATTTTTAACTTTCATATTTTAAGTTTTCTCAAAATCATTCATCTTGATAGTGTTTTTGGACAAGCAGAACAAAAATCAACATTTTTTGGCTTGTTTTGATCGAAATTTAAGTGAACTTTCTTCATGAAAATTGTCTTCTTGATGTTTCTAATAAATCTTATGTTGAACTCAAAAAATAATTCAGCCTCTAATTGCCTCATCAACTTAAACCTTTCAAAATTCCCCATAAACACACTTTTACCCCATAAACACACTTTTACCACATAATAATTCCATAACTTGTTTCTTTGGGGTTTAGTCTCATTTTAACCCTTTCAAACACATTATCAAATACTTAATACCCAAATAATCATATTATAATATTTTTTTTCACCCCATGTGCAAAAACATATAATCAGACACTTAATGTGCTTAAGAATATTTAACTTTGTGCTTACCAAGTTTGTCATTTTCCCTCTTTTTGCTTAAAATCTTGATTCCTCATCTTTTTGTCATCATTATCATCATCCATATAACACACTACATAATCACGCCATATAGTTCTTTTTATATCCCATAGTCCATAAAGTGTACAACCATGCACAAATCTCATGAAAATAACAAACTTTTCAAAGCTAGGGTTTAGGATTTACCAAGAGATTTTTCAAGCTTTTGATCCTCCTCTTTGATACTTTAGATTCTCTTCATCCTCCTTGTCAATATTTATGGCAAAATCCATAAAAATCCCACTAAAAACCTAAGGAAAAACAATAAATCTTATAGATAAAAGCTTAGGTTTTTACCTCTAAAATTGCGTGATCTTCCACAAGTGTTCTTAAACTTGATTCCTTTAATGATTTGGAGGCTTAAATCATAAAAATTTATGAGAGAGAGTGGGCATATAGGATTTGGTTTTTCATGGAGAGAAAATGAGTGTTTTTTGCATGTTTTGTACAAGAATGATGCAAAAAAGGCTTATCTTATCATTGAAGCCCTTGAATAATAAAAAGACTAGGTCTAAGGACCATTTTGCAAACAAAAAATCCTCTCCACCACTCAAAAAAATGGGCCAACATGGGGGGAGCTATGGCCCATTTTCCAACTTTTGGGTATCACCTTAGGGGACCTGCTTTACTTTTTAAACTTTTTAATTTTACACTACACTATATTTTTCTGCACTACCGGTATATTTTCCATGTTATCAGTATACTTTTCTATCCAGTTAAGTGGTTCTACAACCTTCTATACTTATTCACATCCTCCACACCATAATTTGTATACTGCATTACTTTATCAATGTAAATTCCTTACTCTATAACTTTATCAATATAATCCTTATACTACGTTGGTCTCATATTGCATAATTTTTGTACTGCTTAATTTTTATACTATATAATTTTCATATTTCCATACAACATTTCGTAACAATTAAGCTTTCTAGCTTATTTTCCTTGCTTATGAATAAACTCTCATATTCATTTAATTCATACTTTACTTAAGATTATGCTAGGAGTTTTAATCTTAAAAATCTCATTTTTACTCTTATGAAATTTGTTATAAAGATCGATTTTTGAACATATTTCTTTTGACACATATATTGCTTAATCATAATTCTTTAAATATTATATGTGTAATGAACCGAGAATTTCTTAGGTATTACAAGTGGAGCCCAATAGAAGAAGCCCAAGACTTGTTTTGTGGGACTACTAATGGACAACAACGCTAAAAACCATTCTAAAACATACATACATACATACATACATAGACGTATTTTTATCTTTTCAATGGGCACACTGGTCCTATAAGTATATACTACGTCCTTCACTGTGTGCAAGACTTGTTCTCCAAGTTTCCTTTTCTATAAGTTTTTATTCTTGATAAATTTGATTTATTTAAAAATGGAAATTTAAATTATGGATAGAAATTAGATTAAGCAATAAGCAGACTTTTTTCCTCTTCTTCCCCATCTTTGGCATCTATGTATGTGGCAACTACTACAAGATAAGGAAAGGGAAGATTATCTTGTTTATTTTGATTAAATATATCATATTTAAAATTAAAATAAAGAAAGCTTTCAAGATTAATTGGGTCTCTCATTCTCTAAAAATAGAGGCCTCTTTTATTCATTTTAGAGACAATTGAGAGAGTGAGATTGCAAAAACTCTATCAAAACCCTTAGTATTAGGTGTGTAGGAAGAGAAAGAGAGAGAAAAGCGATCATTAGAAGCATTAATTCCCTTCTACATCTACAAATACATCAGATTGATACCAAGATTAGGCAAGGAAGAAAGTGGTTTCATATTGAGAATGTGTTTCCCATTAGAACATCTCCGACTTCTTTGCTTCAACCGGGTAAACATAAGTTACATATATTTAAAAGTGTTAAATTAATATACTTTATAGTGTTGTTTTACAAAAGCTTTATGAAAATTTTTGGATTTGGTTATACACTTTTAAATATCATTTTAGAAAACCGATAGAAACATGTTAGGATTTCCCTTTACATTTTTCTCTAAAAAGTAAATGGGAATCCTAACATGTTAGAAAACCAATAGAAACCTGTTAGGATTCCCCTTTAGAGCTTGTGGGTGATTGTGTTATCAAATGATATGATTATGTTAGCTTCTTAGAAATTTCAATGATATGTTATTGATCTTATGTTGTTAAGAAACATGCTATAATCTCTAGTACAGGTATATATGTAGTTCATACATGGTATGTTAATATACACTTGTGGATTTGGTTATACACGTGTATGCTATGCCATTTTATTTACCACAGTTTGATAACTGTAAGACGTGCTTGTAGAACACTTTAATGGCAAGGCATTATGATAATTATGAATGATATTTCCATGTCTTTGAATGTTATTTAAGTTTGGGATGTAAGACTTGGTTGGTAAGAGACTGTATTCAAAAGGTTAAGTTAATTTCTCATAGATAAAGACTGAGCAGTGTACACTCTTTTCAAAATTGGGGTTTGTATAAAATAAATATTTGAAAATCGGTTTTATATATGACAAATTCACATCCTAAAATTTCCGACGGTAGCTTATTTGCCCAATTTGGATGAGTAATTCTTTTTCTAGAAAATTTTGAAATTAGACTTGTTATAGAAAATTTTAAAGAATACCTACTAGTGATACCTCTAGTTTAGCACGTTTTTGGGAGCCTTAACAAATGTGAAAAAGGACACATGATAGCTCATTGAAAGCCCTAGATGCTAGCTTTATTTAGGCACAAATTTTTGTAATTTTGGATATATGTAAAAATATTTTATAAATATGTGATGGCCATAATTTTCCCATAGTTGTTGGCTAATGAATTGCATGCTTTCATGGTATTTTACATTTGATTTATGATTCTGGTTGACTAATATGATGCATTTGTCATAGTAATAATGTGCGTTATGTTAAAGGTGCATTAAGTATTTGATTATGCATTATGTATTGTTGAATAACAGAGTTCCATGAAGGTGGATCTAGTAAGTGAAGAAATGAAAAGGAAGTTATGATTATATTTTTATGAACTTGTGAGGAAAGAAGTAAGTTATGGAGCTTATATATGGTTTTAAGGTACAAAATCGAAGAAAATAGGCTTTTTGGGGCTAAATGGGAAGGTTTAGAGTAAGTTTTGTTGAGTAGATGGGCCAATTTATGATAAAGAACCTTTTATAGCGATGCCATAATGGTGTCAGGTCTCCAATACAAAGATGACATGAATTTCACACAAGTTTTATGCTTAGAATACACGAGAAACCCTGATTTCACATGATTTTCAATGCTCAGCTTTTGAGTCCCAATTAGGATTTTATTGGGATGTTAAGTGACTTATTAAACCCTTTATTTTATTTTTAAGTGTATTTGGAGGAATTCTAAAAGAAATACTAAAGTTTTATTATTTAAAGTTAAGGGATTCAAAGATATAGCTTTTAAGTGTACTAAAGTTTTGATGCGAGTACATGTACTTAAATTCAGTAAGTGAAACAAATAGTTTGAGACCTAGGTTGTGCTTGCAACGCCCCTTTTTAGACGTCATATATGTCGTTACATTCTTACATTCTTACTTATTTAACTCAAAACATATATATGAATACAAAACTTAAACGATACTTTTAATTGTAAAAGTAATTAAACATATTTAACCAAGATCCATTCATACATTTTTTTTTATAACTTAACATTGTTAAATCACATTGCTAAACTCATTCCATGTCATAATTTATTCAATTAAACTTTAAATTAATGATGAACTTATTTTAATAATATAGGTATACCAAGTTGTAAAATCAGGACTTATAAAAACATCACATCATATCTCATTAATCATCACATTATTTAAAGTTTACTTACTCCCACAGTTCGGTAGGCCGAACTAGGGACTTCGGCAGACCGAACAAGATCGGTAGGCTCGAACTTCTCAACTGGTAGGCCGGTAGAGGCTCTGCAAATCTGGCTTAAAAACTCATCATTGTCCAGCAGGCCAAAAACATGATCGGCAGGCTGAACTTCTAGACATCGGCAGGCCGACCGAGCCAAAAATCCTTGGGAAAACTTAATTTTTAAAACAAAACCATCCTTTCATAAAATATATGGAAGTTCATAATACTTAAATTAATGAAATAAAATATAAAACATAGTTCAAGAATCCTTTAAATATTTATCATAAAAAAAATTGTGTTCAAAATATGAAACTTGATTTAAAATATAAGAACGTTCTTCTTGGCGTGCTTCCGGTTACAATTCATCGTGCTTAGTGCTCACACGCCTTCCCATGTCCTCCGCCTAATCCATGATTTTCTTACCCTTATCTGCAACATGACATAAAACATGATTAAGCTAATGCTTAGTAAGTACATATAATTCTCACAATTTAAAACATTACATAAACATCATCATCATCATTGTCATCATATCATAACAGTGCTTTAAGCACAATTTCATAGAAACATATCTTTCATTGCATTGACCATTTAAAAACTTATTCCATTTTATCTTAAGGGCCCAAGTGTTGCACCATGAACATCATTGTAGAGGTGCCGTCATGAGAGGAGAAGGGTAGCTAACCAAACATGACATCATATCATTTCATTTCATAACATTAGTGTGCAACACATATTAGGTGATACATATATATATATGTATAATTTTCATGTTATAAAACATTTCATTATCATACATGCATAACTTTAAATCATGAAAATCATTCATAACAAATCCTTTAAGGAAAATATGTTAGACATGTATGCCCTAAGGAGTAAAAATGTAATACGTTTTTTGAGACATTTTTATCAATAAAGAATTTATTCATTTATATATACCAAATCTTGTCCTCTTTACGTTCATATTTGTTGAATGTATGATAAGCAAACAGTAGTCTGAGACTGTCAGTCTAAACCTTAAGAATTGGGCATATGATGGACTGATTATGCGGAAGACACGATTCTTAAGGTGACGGTCTAAAACATATGATTTGCAATCGAGGGAATAAATTTGGGCACTTTATTCATGTAAAGATTGTTATGTTGTCAATATCCCTTATGGGAGATGGTTTGTCTTGACCATCGGAGTTGAATAGAAACATTGGCACATTGTCATAGGTGACAATGTGTTGGATCGGGGGCATAAAGTGAATTGATTTGGATTAATAATTCTGTCTTGGCAAATCGATTCACTTTAGACAATCATTTGTATTGTATCTTAATCCTGAGATGAATAGTGGGCCCGTTGTCTCGACTTGTGTCTTTCGATGTGCCAATGGGTGACTCCTACATCTCTATAGTGGTACGCATGCCGGTATGTTGGAGGCATGACTCTTGATAGCATAGACTTGTTATTCATAGATATGGAATCCATAGCTCCTCTTTAGGAGTAATGATATCCTCTTATATGCGTTGTCCTGTAATTGAAAAACTGGAGTGCTCAACCATTTGGATACATAGGTGTAACCGAATGGTATACTATCTTTGGATGGTAAGTTTTCTAATGGTGAGACAATGGAACGTAAGATAAAAATAATTGGGAATGTAAGATAGAACTTGTCCTTAAGCCGATTATGGATGATCATATGGGGATACGATACACTATGATATGTCATGGAGACTTAGCTACACGAGCTTCGTAATTCTATAAAGTTCGAGAGTGCAGCTCTAAGCTTTTAGTGGAGTAGCGTTGGAGTTGATAATTGTGAAATATATATCTAGGATATTGGGTTTCATAATTATCATGAGCTTGAACTTTATAGGTCCATTTTGGTCCCCTTTGTTAGCTCACAAAATCCTGTAACGATATGGCATGCCTTTTCAATAATTGGTGACTTATGTCGGATTTATCAGATTGGTTTAAAATTTGTAAGAATCAAATAATTCATGTCTGTTTATCGGTTGAATTAATTTTGTAAGAAATTAGTTCAAGATAAACTTGTTGAATTATTGCGATCAGATAATTCTTGTCTGTTTATCGGTTGTTTTAATTTTGGACAAATTTGAACAAGATAAACTTGTAGAATTATTGTGAATTGATTTATTTTCTTAGAGATTATCTTGATAAAGTTTGTTTTGATAAGATAACTTCTCTATTAGGTTATTTGAATCAAAACTGAGACTTTATCCTTTAGAATCTCAGGTGAAAAATAAAAGATTCAAGGAGATTTTTTCTCAGGAGTTTGGCCTTTCGGATGACGTGTTCGGCCTGCCGATCAAACTGTTCGACCTACCGATCAGCGGAGATAAGATTACGCGTTTTCACATGGATCTTATCAGATATTGATCCGAACTTGATTTTGTTTCGAGTTTTTGAGACCTAATCTGATATGGACTGACCCCAAGACCAATAGGTATAAAAGGGAGTGAGTCTTATGATTTACTAAGATCAATTTGAGAGATTAATAGTAATACTCTTCTAGTGAGCATTTGAAAACTCCCTGAGAGCTTTTGTTCACAAATCACGAGCATTAGCTTTGGGTTCTCTCTATTGGTCGGAAGGAGAGTCACCGGTGGAAGAGCTGTACATGTGAGCCCACACTCACTCCAGTTGTGGATAGAGAATTGCAAAGAAGACCAGTTGGTTGAGGCTCTTTTAGAACGTTACTTCTCTACACAGGTTGCGGAGGTTCTTCGGCACACTGAGGTTAGTAAGATCTGTTTAATTTATACATATAACATGTCAAACTTGTGTTTTGAAAATTACTCTGATGAAAAAATTTTAAAAATTAGATGTCGGACTATCTAGGTTATGGTTCCTTAGAGGTTAGAATGTGTATCTAGGTTTTTCATATAATTAGATGGCGGACTATCATCTCCGTCTAGGAATTGTTATTTAATTTTTAATTTCTAAGAATTTTGTAATTAAATAATTATTTGGAGAAGACGGAACGAGAAGTCGGATCTTAAAGATTGATGATGGCGCCTCCAGGTATTTCCTGAGTCTCTAATTTAATGTTTTTAAATTGTTGAAAATAAAATTGATGAATTGCATTAAAATTGTATTTTCTAGACTGAGGGTTTTCTGCTCGGTCGGCATGCCGAACCTCACAGTTCGGTAGGCTGAAGGTCACAGATCGGCAGGCCGGACATGTGGTCTGGCAGGCCGACAGTGGGGCACAAAATTTGGTGCTCTGCCGGTAGGCTGAAGTTTCAGTGCGGCAGGCCAAACCTGCATGGATCGACAGGCTGATGTATCAAGACCGGCAGGCCGATCACCCAGATCGGCCTGCCGACCACCCAGATCGGCCTGCCGACCGAGAGCTGCCAAGTGTCTAGAAAAGGTGCAATTTTTCCTGTGCAGTTTTAATTTTATTTTTGGGACAATTCTGAGAAACATTAAATTTGGATATGACCAGAAATATGAAGTATTCGATTCATACGGGATTGAATACTTGAAGATGGATATTACATGAAGAAGGATACAGCTTGAGGATTCAAGGATGAAGAATCAAAAAATGTCTCAATTATTCTCTTGTAATCTTAGTTTTCTATTCTCTAGGGTGGAATCATAATATTACGGTTATTATTATTTTGCTTGTAGCTTTGCTTGATTACTTTGCTTGTCTGCATTATAATATGATTTACCATGTATATTGATAACATGTCATATAGAATAGGGAATGCCGCTCATATTAAAATTGTTCATGCATAATTTTAAAATAAAACCTTGAATTCAAAAGATTGAGTGGGAGAAGGTTTTCGAAGAGAGGACCTAAGGCCTCCATCGTTGGTCCATAGGAAGAACATGGTGGTCCTGACCCCTAGGAAGGGATTTCTATCATGTACCAGATTAGATCTCTGAAAGGATAAGGAATTTTAGTATGATTTATGGTTGCACACCCCTAGGTGGTGATTATAAATCATGGATAAAATATTGAAATGGTGGTTATACACTCAAGTTAATTTTATTATTAACCTCCCTTAGGAGCTCTGTTAATGAAATTAATGGCCAAATAAACGATTATTAGTATATGCTGGATCATACGGGTCCTGGATGGCATATATTAATCAGGAGGGGATCCGTGTTCCTGATTGAATTTAGCATGACTCCCCTAGGAGCTTGTTGAAATCTGAGTTGGGAATTATCGTTGTAAGGTTGTGATATTTTCAAGGTTTTGACACATAAACACATTTGTATGATTTTACATGATTGTGTTATCTTACGAAATTATTATATATGTTTGCTTATGTTTGGTATATGATTCTTTATTGTAGATTGAAAATGTCTAAAAACGCTTTATCATTGATACTTGACAAAAACCAATTAACCGGTGAGAATTATAACGATTGGAAACGGAACCTGGACATCGTCCTATCCTTGGAGAAACTGAAATATGTACTGACAACTCCTTGTCTTCCCGAGCCTACGGGAGACTCAAGTAATGAGCAATTCCAAGCGTACGATCGCTGGAAAGATGCTAATGATCAAGCCCGCTGCTATGTTATGGCCAGCATGAACAACGTGCTGTAGGCTCAACATCAGGATTATGAGACTGCGAAGCAGATCTTGGATAATCTTGAGGACGTGTTTGGAGGCCAGGCCATAACAAAGCGGCAAGGCGTGCTTCAAAAACTCTTCAACTGTAGGCAGAGACTGGGGACATCTGTCAAGGAGCACATGATGTTGGTCATGGGTTACCTCGCTGAGGCTCAAACCAATGGAGTCGACATCGATGCTGAAACTCAGATGACTATGGTCTTTGAGACTCTATCTAAGGAATTTTTTCCATTTAGAGCTACTTTTAATTTAAGCAATAGACGGGATATGACCTTGACAAAACTGATGAAACAGTTACAGGAGTTTGAATTGCTGATCAGGGAGTCTCCTGCTGGTGGTGAGGCCAACGTGGTAGCTGCTTCTGGTTCCAATCCTAACTCCAGGAATGGAAAGAAGCAACGGGCCAAGAGTGGGAAATCTTCTATTCCTCCTGCTACCAAGAGCAAGAAGAAGAAGAAGAAGAACCCAAAGAAGCTTAAGTGCTTCTTCTGTGGTAAGGTCGGGCATATAAAGAAGCATTGCAAGGACTTCCTTTCCAAGGGAGGTAGGTGTGATCTTCTATATTTAGAAACTTGTTTGGTTGAGGAATCCAGTGACATCTAGGTCATAGATTATGGTGCAACTAATCATGTTTGTGTTTCTCTACAGGGATTCAAAGAAACGAGAAGTCTGCTGCATGAAGACTTAATGCTTCGGATGGGCGATGGATCCTTGGTCTCAGCGGAAGCAGTGGGAGATGTCTATCTTTACTTTGATAATTATAGGAATTTAATTTTGCCAGATTGTTTTTATGCTCCTAAATTTAAAAGGAATTTAATTTCTGTATCTTCTTTATTTAAAGACTCCTACGTGGTATCTTTTAATGAAAAAGTGGTGATTCGTAAAAACAAATCTTTTATCTATTCTGGATGGATGCAAAATAATCTATATTTTATCAAACCTAAGATGGACTTATTGCTTAATGCTAAGATAAATGATAATGACTCAAAAAGACTTAAAACTTCTCAATCTAATAAGACTTATCTTTGGCATTTGCGCCTTGGCCATATTAACCTGAATAGGATTCAAAGGTTGGTAAGGGATGGACCTTTAAGTCACTTAAAGGTGGAATCTATACCTCAATGTGAATCTTGTTTGGAGGGTAAAATGACCAAAAGACCATACGAGTCTAAGGGCAATAGGGCTGAAGGGGTTCTAGAACTTGTGCATAGTGATGTTTGCAGACCGATGAACATCTGGGCACGAGGAGGGTATGACTATTTCATCACTTTTATTGACGATTACTCAAGATATGGGTATGTGTACCTAATGCACCACAAAAGTGAAACTTATGATAAGTTCAGGGAGTTTCGGGCTGAAGTGGAAAAGCAATTAGGTAGACCCATAAAAGCACTTCGATCTAATCGGGGTGGGAAATACCTTTCTGATGAGTTCTTGGGACACTTGTTAGAGAATGGGATTTTATCCCATTTGACTGCGCCGGCACTCCGCAGCGGAATGGCATAGCGGAGAGAAGGAATAGGACTTTGTTGGACATGATTAGGTCGATGATGAGTTATTTATCATTGACTTTTTCCTTTTGTGGATATGCACTAGAAACCGCATGTTTTCTTTTGAACAATGTGCCTTCAAAATCGGTCCCTAAAACTCCTCACGAGTTGTGGACAAGACGGAAGACATCCTTAAACCATATTTTCATATGGGGATGTCCGGCTCATGTCTTGTTTAAGGATTCGAGTAAGTTGGAAGCACGTTCGGAAGTTTGCGTCTTTGTAGGATATCCAAAAGGGACTAAAGGGGGTTATTTTTATAACCCAAAGGAAAATAAAGCCATGGTTTCAACTAATGCAACTTTCCTTGAGGAGAGTTACATGGACGACTTTAAACCTCGAAGCAAAGTGGTGCTTGAGGAGTTAAGGGGTGATTCGTTCACTCTGGAGGTTCCAAACAAAACCATTCCGATCGGTGTAGAAAAACCAAACAAACCTGAACAACAACCTCAGGGGCTTTGGCGTAGTGGGAGGATCGGGCGTCAACCTGAGAGGTATATGTTCAATGGGGAGGTCTTATTGGCTGAACCGGATGAACATGACAGGGATCCTTATACTTATGCAGAAGCCATGGAGGATGTTGATTCAAGACTCTAGACAGAGGCCATGAACATAGAGATAAAGTCTTTGGAGACTAATCGGGTCTGGGAGCTTGTGGATCTTCCCGAAGGGGTAAAACCCATAGAGGTTTAAGTGAATCTACAAGAGGAAAAGAGGAGTGGATGGGAAGGTCGAAACCTTTAAGGCTAGACTGGTAGCTAAGGGTTATACGCAAAAGGAAGGAATCGATTATGAGGAAACCTTTTCGCCTGTAGCCATGCTTGATCTGCAAGTTCGGCCTGCCGACTGAACAATTTTTGATCACATATTTTTTGATGCATTTTTATGAGATATTGATCCTGATTCGAATTTTTGAGGCCTTATCAGATAAGGACTAACCCCTGGGCCCATCCTCTATAAATAAGGAGTGAGACTCATAAGTTTTTTAGATCAGTTGAAGAATTAAGAGTGATTACTCTAGTCTGTAAGTCTCTAAAACTCCTTGAGAGCTATTGTTCATGAATCATGAACCTTAGTTCTAGGTTTCCTCGATTCGTTGGAAGGAGAGTCATCGGGGAAAAGCTATATGACGTGCACCCACACGCACTTTAATCGTGGATAGAGAATAGCAAAGAAGACCAGTTGATTGAGGCTCTTTTGGAATGTCTTTCTCTTCATAGATTGCGGGAGCTTTTCAACAAACAAGGTTAGAAGATCTAGTTAATTTATACATATAACATGTTAAACTTGTGTTTTGGAAAATACTCTAGTATAAATTTTTTTAAAATTCTACTATGTACTATTTTTCCAACACAATTTTTCTCAAATCAAAGCATAAAAATTTACTCTATATGCAACGCCTAAAACCAACACTATATTGGCACCATTAGTTCTAAATTTATAATTTTAGGCACTCAAATCCCAAAACTTTTAATTTCTTAGCATTGTTAATCTCCATCTTCTTTTTGTTTTTAAATGAGATTAGATATGTCAATGTTTTGTGAAACTTTTATTTAGTAGATCCCAAAAGGTTAAAAATATATATATTGACGAAAAGGTCTCCTTTTCACATGCAGAACATTTTATTGTTTTTGTGTAAATTATTATCTTTCGTCAAAACATAATTTACTGTTTGAATGCCCTAACAAAGCTAATTTCTTATTTAAAAAATACAAGGTTAATTATATTGACACTGTCATGTTTTACAAAAATAATAGAGATATCCCTTTCACAAACTTATTACATTAACATCCTCTAAAGTTAAATTTGTTAATTTCAATATAACATGACAAAAGAGAAAGAGAAAGAGAGAGAGATTGAAAGAATCACAAGACCTAGAAAATTTTCAATTTTTATTTTAAAACTCTTAAAGTGATTTATATAAGATAAGATTCATATGTATTTTTTATTTTTTTAATTTATAGTTTATAACTTCAGTAAGTCTATTTTGTTATTTTTTTTTGTTTTTAATATTTTATAAAAATTGGGACAATATGGGAAATCGGCAATACAAATGGGGGAATAAAAATTAATAAACCAAAATTTAAGATAGGTTAATAAATAGGCCACTCCATATTTACTAAATAATGTAACGCTGCAGCAAATGTTGCATTACACGGCACTAATTAGACGATGGTTTCCTTTGAAACCATTGTTATAAATAACATGGCATGAAAAATGTCCCTTTGTCATGCCACTTTAGACAACAGTTTCCTAGAAACTATCGTCCAATGTTAAAATATTACGACGATTTATAAAAAAAAAAAAATTGTCTAATGTATTTCATAAGCTTGTCCACTTGAAAATCAAACCCTTAAAATAGTCTCTCTCTCTCTTGCCTATTCGATTTCTCTCTCAGTACTGTCGTCATTATCATCGTAACCTCTCGATCGAGTTCAACTCCCCTCACCTCTCCTCGTGTCTCACATTACCGTCACATTCACCGTTGCCTCTCATCATCATTGCTGTTATAGACGTCGTTGCTTGCTGCCTATTATCACCTCTCATTATCACCATCCCACCACTAGTTCTTCATTAATTGGTGATTAGTTTATTATCGCCTCTCATTTTAAGTTTGTTTTCTACTTATTGTTATTTATTTAATAAATTTTTTATATTAGTTGTTTAGTTAATGATTAGCTTTTATAATCAGGTTTTGTGTTTGTTATAATTGGAAATAATTTTAAAGCTGTTACAATTACTTATTGGATTGGATGTGGAACGTGTTTGGCAAAGCATTGTTACATCTTTCACCGTTCCCAAGACCATGAAGAAGTCATTGATGATTGGAGAGAGAAGACTACTAAGGACAACGTGGAATGTGTTTGGCAAAGTATTGTTGCATGTTTCACAATTCCTGAGAGCATGAAGAAGTCGTTGATGACAAGCGCTTCTAAGATGGTGCATGACTTTTGGTACAACCTAAAGAAAGTTTACATTGAAAGCCACAAAGAAGCCTCCCAATGCTTCCAGGCTCCCGACAAAGTTAAGTAAAAGCTATCCTTCCATTCGTTCGGAGTAAAGGAGGGAGTTTGTGAAATACAAACTTAGTAAGGAGCAAATCGAGATATTGAAAAAGAAAAAGAGACAAAAGATGAATTCCATTTTGAGCACTCGTAGGGTCATTCGGGTATAAGAAAGTGGAGCGTAAATGGGTACATAAAGTTTGTTTACTTCATTTCTACAAACTTTGTAATTTTATATAAAATTTAAATAACTTCATATTTTCATGTAGATGAGACTACACAACATTACTACACCTTCCTTTCATCACGTTATTTTGAACTTCATCAACAAAAAAAGGGATAAAACTTTTAAAAATCTAAGATGCATAGAGATTAACTAACGAATTGTAAGTTACTTGATGTTTTAAACTATTAGAATATTATAATAAAAAGTCTTTCAACTTTTACATTTACTATTATTAGTTTTAACTTTTATTAATTTTGTAATTATAGGATGATTATGAAGAGCAAGCATCATAAGGCATGTTCCAATCTATAGGGATGCACGATATATTGAACACCACATTGGGCAATTTGAACATTTGAGATGGGTACGTGATCAATCTCAATTTGTCAAGCAGTTCCACTATTTTTATTCCACCCACAGCTCAAGATTAACGCCCCTTAATTCGGACGTCATAGATATAGTTACATTCATACATTCATACTTATTAAACCTTAAATATAAACGTAATTACATAGCTTATATAATGTTTTCAAATATAAACGTAGTTAAACATACATAACCAGCATCCATTCGTACATCTAATTTTTTTTTTATAACTTATCATTGTTTAAAATAACATTGTTTAACTTATTTCATATCATAATTCATTCAATTATACTTTAAATTAATCATGAACTTATTTAATAATATAGGTATATCAAGTTAAAAAATCAAGACTTATCAAACATCACATCAAATCTCCTTAATCAACACATCATATAAAAGTCATTTACTCTCACAGTTTGGTAGGCCGAACTTGGGACTTCGGCAGGCCGAACATGATCGGCAGGCCGGAGTTCCCTCAACCGGCAGGCCGGCAGAGGCTTTGCAATTCAGACCTAAAAACTTATCAACATTCGACAGGCCGAAAACATGATCAACATGCCAAACCAAGGATGTTCGGCAGGCCGACCGAGCCAAAATCTTTGAGAAAAACTTAATTTTTAAAACAAACCAACTTTTCATAAAATATTGCGGAAGTTCATAATTCATTAAAAATGATAAAATAACTTATAAAACCATAGTATAAGTATTCTTAAAACTTAACATAAAAATATGTTCCAAAATATATAACTTGATTAGAAACATAAAAAATGTTCTTCTTGGCGTGCTTCTGGTTACAATTTATCGTGCTTAGTGCTCACACGCCTTTCCATGTCCTCCGCCTAATCCAAGACTTTCTTACCCTTATCTGCAACATGACATAAAACATGATTAAGCTAATGCTTAGTAAGTACATATAATTCTCACAAATTAAAACATTTCATAAACATCATCATCATCATTGTCATCATATCATAAAAGTGCCTTAAGCACAATTTCATAGAACATATCTTTCATTGCATTCATCATTTAAAAACTTATTTCATTTTTATCTTAAGGGCCCAAGTGTTGTACCATAAACATCATCATAGGCATGCCGTCATGAGAGGAGAAGGGTAGCTAATCCAAAACCAAACTTGACATCATAACATTTCATTTGATAACATTGGTGTGCAACACTTATTAGGTGATACATATATACATAATTTTCATACTTTGAAACGTGCCAAAATCATCATGCACAACTTAAAATCATGAAAATCTTTCATAGAAATTCTTAAGGAAAATATCCATAAAATCATCATGAATATCATTATGAACACAACATCAAATCTTGTAAAAACGTGTCATGTTGCAGGTGAGAATGTACTTACCTTAACAACTAGCTTACTTAGCCTTAAAATGATTTGGTGATGACGTCGCGGTCTCGAAGTGCTCGTTCCTTTGTGTGTTCACACCATTTTTCCATTTAAAACACAATAAAATCAATACTTAACATCATAGCGTAAATCATCCATTCATATAACATTCACATATACATACATTCATCTCATATTACAAACATAATTCATAACTATAAACATTGTCATCACATAAACATGTTATTATGATTTTTCTTAAATTATAAAAATTACCTTAAGCATATAAAAACAAACCATATATTTTAAACATAATTATCTTTTAAATAAAATGTTTTTGAACAATTTAAATACATATATTTTAATTTAAAACTTCATAGAATCATCATATTATCATGCATAAAATTATTTTATTATCATAAAATCATTTAAACATAAATAACAATTCATAAACAAGATCCAAAAATAACATTGTTAAAATAGTTTTCTTAAAAATAACATAAAATACCTTTATCATATATCCTACATGCACATTCTTGACAACTTTCATGAAAAACATCATATTTACCCCTTGAATATCTTTACATTTTTCATACATCAAGATTAAACAATAATATTTACTGTGAGGGGTAGAAGATAGCAAATTCTTATTTTATCATAAAAACCGACAAGACATGAAACTTAAAAAAAATCATCTCATAACACATACATGCATAACATATTAAAAATTCGGAACAAATACAATACCTAAAGAAAGATATTGTAGACGGATTGAGGAGGAGAATTCTTTTCAAAAACACAAGAAACGAGTCCTTACCTTGAAAATTTTCTTCTCAAAACCCTTGAATTTTAACCAACAAAACATGACTTTTCTTTAAATTTTCTTGCAGAAAATTTTTGAAAAGATGAAGGATGAAATTCGTGGAGAAGAAGAGATAAAGGAGAAAATCAAAAAATGTCTCAAAAGTTTGACAGAGAGAGAAACGTGAGAATGAGAAAGAAAATGATGAAAATGGAACGTTAAAATTTTAGCATAATGAGCATAATTGATGGGAATTCAATTCCCTTCATTAAGTCAGATTTTTCTAACTGTTGGGTGGCTATTGGAGTGGGAAAGAGGAGAGAAAGAAGGAAAGTCAACAAATCATCACTTCTTACCATATTATGCCCTCTTAAAATAGGAAACGATTTAAAATAACACAAATCAATGCAAAGTCAAACCCCTTATTTCCTTAACTTATAAAATCATTTCATTAATATACCAATTAATCACCTATTTAACATAATTATCTCAGCCATAAATTTGGAGAGATTTCTGCTGACTGCTCGTCAGCCGTGTTCGGCCTGCCGATTTTTCCCTTCGGCCTACCGGTTCCACCAAGTTCGGCCTGCCGATCTCGTGCAGACATTTCGGCCTGTCGATCTTACAAGTTTGGCCTGCCAATCTTAAAAGTTCGGCCTGTCGAACTATCCATAAATGACATACATTAAAACATTCATACATCATTGCATCATAATTAAACATACATTAAAATAATCATGAACACTTAAGCACAACGATTCCATGCGGTCGTCACCTGTCATAAAACTTGACATAAAAGTTAGTAACATTAACATCATATATCATTACATATATCATAAGTTATTAATAAAATATCATTAACGTCGTTACTAACTTAACGTAATTCATTACATAAAAATAGGAGGGTGTTACATCAAGTTCCAATGCAAAGTTGATCAAGCTACATAAGATGATAAAAATGATGGAATATAAGTTCTTTAATTGGGAGGAGATCATAAGAAGTCAAGTTGGAAGGAATTCCACCTCCCATGGGGAAGAATGCAGTTCCTATGGCATAACAATGCACCGGTTTGAAAGAAAGTTACACAATTCATGCCGCGCCAACACCTCCTCTAGAGCTGCCCTCATCACGTCTCGGTAAGGGTGAATCTTGCCTTCTTCTAAGACCATTAACAACTGAGGAATGTGATGTTATTCATTTAAACATCCTTGTGGGAGGAAGCATGTGAATAGATATTGTTCCCATAGATGTCCTTCCTTGTATGGCACTTGGGGAAGGTAATATGTGTGTTACAATTATATACGTGTTAGGTACGAGAAGCACCTTTACCTTTTTAGAAAGAGAAAAATATGGTTGTGATCGATGCTCTCAGAAGGTTTGTGGCTTGACCGAGAACATGGATTCAAATTGGGCCATTAAGTCAATTAAGCAAAGCTTCAATTGACCAACACCATCGTCTGGGCGAAGAGTTTACAATACCTATAGACAAACCAATTAAGGGAGGTCGTAGAGAGAAAACGTGGGAAAACAAGAACCAAAGAGGATATAATGAAGGTGACACAAGTCAAAAGTGTGTAAAAGTCAATTGAACCCATTTTTTATGCAAAATAAAAGTAAAAACATCATTTCTAATAACATATATAGCTAAAAAAAAATTTGTATGGAGGGATATTTTTGGCTTTTTCAAAAAATTAACGGTCAAATTGTAGTTAATATTCATGGTCAACTCATAGAAAGGTTGCCCCTATTGTTTTATTATACAGTCAAGGAATGTTGACACAATTAGCTTCGGTTAAAGAGGTGTCTCTATTATTTTGAAAAATCACAAAAAATATTAGTGTAATTAACCCAAAAATATCATTTAGAATAGAACCGTAGACACTTATTTAGTGTTTATTTATTTATAACATACTTATTCAACATTAAAGTTAACCTTGACAATAAATTTCATGCAACTTGTTCTATTTGATGTTTCTTAAGGGGTATATATGACGTTTTTCATCCATTTATTAATAGTTTACAGCTTTTACATATTTTTGTAGTTTATGGACTAAATTTGGTACGACTTTAGACACAATGACTATTTCTTAAAGGGAAAAAAGTTTGGGACCTCTTATACATTTAAATCTATCTAAAACGAATTCACTTGTAATTCTCTCACCACTACAAAGAATTTCAGACTTATTTCTAATTTTGAGGTGTTAAAAGAAAATAATGCTATCATTGGTTGCTCACAGTCGTAGTAACCATTAAGGAGGCCATGTCTGCCAGACGATATTATATTATATTGTATATGACGTATTAAATTGTATTGTATTATGTTGTATCATCATAATACAATACGGCGTTTGGTATATTACATATTATATGAGGGTTCAAATTGCAATTTTTTTAAAGTTTAAGGACTCAGAACAAAATTTTATTAGTATTTAGAGGTCAAACATAAACTTAAAAAGATATGGGCTTAAAATAAAAGTTTTAAAAATATTGGGTCAAAATATAACCTTTTAGAAGTTGAGGGGTTAAAATACAATTTTAAAAATATAAATATACTATCAAATATTAAAAATTTATCCCCAACCCCGAAAGAATTATAGACCCAATATAGAATAATACGAATACAATATTCTAAAAATAGGTTGTATTCTATAATACGACATAGATCGTCTTAATTCACCGTTTGTACCAACTTATATAATACAATGTTCACACAAAACATTGTATTAGTATATTATTATCTACTAAAATGCTTTAATGCGGTGTATCAAACATAGCCTAAAAGAATAAAATCATTAGATGTCCAAAAGTTAATTATAAAGGTTTATAGGATTGAATCAGTCATCAGATTTGTCGTTTCCTTCTTTTTTTTTCCGTGTGTGTGTGCATGTGTGTGTGTAATAAATCCTTTGAAATCACCATTTTTGTTTTTAGATAGTTGTCTATGACCTTTGGCTAGAAAGGAGAATGCTATAATATGTCACTTTTTATTTAACTCTGCCACATCATTTTTTGTTTTTTAATCCTTGAACTAATGGAAATGTTCTTCGACAAAAAAGCGGTGATACTATCAATGTGGATCCCAGGGAGTCGTAGAAGAATAAGAATTAATAAGCTAAGACATGAGAAAAAAAACAGAATTACAACATAGTTTATTACACCATAGATATATTAACCTTACAATAGGTTGTATCCCTTTGCCTTGAAATCCGAATTAATACTGCATAGCCTGATAAAGATAAAAACAACGTAAAGAGCATTGTAAGCCTCGCTGATAGAGCACCACAACAAGGAAAACCTCCAAATGTTGTTTATTTGTTTTGGCGTCAAGTCAAATAACGCTCAATATATTTTCACAACGTTGTAAAAAACTTAACAATCCATGTAAACAATTCACACAAATAATATCGGATTTAAAGAAGGGAATCAATACCAAACATAGTAAGAGAAGTAATTTTCTTCATCACCTATATCTTTCTGTCTTATTTTCTTCCCCTCTTAACAAACCTAGCCTACTGTTCTACCATCTACGTTGAACTTTGAAAACTGCTGCTCTACATTTTCGGTTTCTGGTCTTCTTCTTCTTATTTATTAATTTAACATATATATATATGTTTATATTTATCCGAAGTCCTGCCTGAGCCTTCCATTCAATAGAATGGACTCTTGTTCAAGGGTGGAAAATGTGAAGGAGAAAGACATCATGATGGTTTCCCTTGTCGATTTACCTGAATTGATCTTGGAAGACATTTTTGAGCGGCTTTCCCCGGCTGATTTGTGCAGTATGGCACGAGTTTGTTCTTCTTTGCGGGAAAAGTGTACTAGCGACTATATGTGGGAGAAACAGTTAAAGCGAAAATGGGGTAAAGTGATTGGTGATGCTGCTTACCGAGAATGGAAATCTCATTTGGCCGCAACGAATGAATTAGTATCAAACATCTCTGATCAGAAAAAGAAAAAGGGATTATTTGAGTCTCTTTATGATTCACGACTTCTTTCATGGACTAGGCTGAAAGTACAAGAGAAGAGTGTGAAGGCGAGGGCAAGTAGTGCTTTACCAATCGATTCAATCATGGCTTTCTATCTTTCTCTTGAGAATGGCAAGTTTTGGTTCCCAGCCCAGATGTTCTATGGAGAGGTATCGCCACAAAAATTATCACTTAGTCACAACCAAAATTTCTGAGATTAAATGAGACTTTTACTCATAATTAAGTACAACTTTGGTAACAAAATATAGTACATTTTTGTTTTACTTCTTCAAAACTATTAATTTTCTTGTAATTACTCTTGTTGAGATATTTCTTCTTCCCTGTTTAATTAAGCCTATGTATTCAATGATGCAGAACGGTTATAGAGGTGATGTGTTGTTATGTTATGATGCTCATGTTCGGTATGATTCCCGAACTAATACCTTTCAGGCAAGGTATGTATAGGAAGAGTAACTTCCTTAAAAAAAAAAATAGAAAAATACTTCCTATAGCACTTTTACTGAAAATCCAGCTTCTGGTACACGCGGTTTAACTAGAAGAGTACATTGTTGAATCCTTTTTGTAGGTATCCTTCTCAGGGATGGGGGAGCACAGAGGCAAATGTAGAGTGGGATAGGCTGAGAGCACCAAAAGTGGACACTCCTGTATATATGCTCCATGTTTCTGATTGTTTGAATGACTTAAAACCAGGCGACCATATTGAGATTCAGTGGACAAGACACAAAGATTTGCCTTATGGTTTATTTCTTGACCCCCAACTTTATATTCAATATTTTAAATTTCAATCTTGAAAGGCATCAGGACTCTGGCCATCTCTGAAATGTATTGTAGGTTGGTGGTATGCTGTTATTGGTCATTTGGAGACATGTGATGGGAGTAAGAATCACTGTTGTTGTCCGTACAACGGTAAGAGAGTCAATTTAGACAGTCACTTTTGTTGCATTTTCACCATGAAATCTTAACAATTGACAGAGGCATAAGCATTTTTTTTTTATATAATTAAGAGAGTAGATTCTTTTCAGTTTACCTTTTTTATTTTCTTGTTTTTATTATTCCTTGTGTCACGGTTATGAATTTTATTATATTTGTATTTTTTTCCCTTTTGTTAATAAATTAGAGTGGACAGTTTGATATATGAGGAATTGCTGATTTGCTTCATAGATGTTAACCAATTAGTATGAGGTAATTAAGCTCCTCTTGAATAAAGTTATGGGCGACACAAGTAATGGTGCCCTCACCGCATTGGTTGGCAGCGTATCAGAGCCAACAAGAGAATTAGGGTGCTGAAACAATAACCCAAAACCTGCTTGCTTAGAGAATCAAATTGTTCCTGTCTGCTTTTTCTTTTTTGATTTTAGAAATGGAAACTCTTTTGTTATATGCCTTATACCTATAAAATTTCTTTGGTAGATCCTAAGACGAATTATGTACACAATGAGGATCACAATCATTGATACAGTTTGGGTACCAAGCTATCTTATCAATATATTTAAAAAAAAGCCTTCGATGTAGTGATGAAATTTTGATACATAATAAATCCTACTAGTTTTTTTTTCATTACTAAAATGAATCGAATTTGGCAACTTTTGCTGACTTTTGAGTTGAATTGTTGGACCTGACACTTTGTAACAGGTTAAAACGTGCAGTTGTAGAAACGTTTAAGAACTGGGCCTATACATAACTTCTGTGATATCGTTTTTAATTTTACCTTTTTTATAGAAAGTTTGAAACATTTTATTTTCAATAAATCTAAAGGCATGTTGTTTTTAAATATTTTAGATTAAAGCAAGGTAAATATATATTATCAAAAAAAAATTTATATTTTTAGCTAGTAGAAATTCTATTAATTGAAAAGGAAAAAAATGATATAACACAATAGCTGCAGTAAATATTAATACACCACCTAATTTACTTGCTTTTATAACAACGTGTTACTTCTTTTTTTTTTTTTGGAGATTTTTATGTGAGATTTTTATGTGATTTCCAATCCTCCACAGTATTAGTTATCTCACAGGCAGCTAGGTCGTGTTTGCAGAAACAATTGTAGTGGAGTTCAATCAATATCCTCCCGGCTCAATATGGAGACGTACAAAGATAAATCGGAAGTACCATCCCGAAGAGGGAAACAGGGCAGATGGATTTTACGGAGGAATTAGAAAGCTCTGTGATGAGGAGGAGATTGCAAAGTGGCAGGGCTTTTGGCCGAATGATGTGGATAATCGTAATATTTACTTCCACTTAATATTTGATTTTGTTTCATTAGTGATTAATGTTATTGGGTTATTTTTCAAATAATCAATTCCTTATTTGATTTGGATAATCTAATATTTACTTTCAACTTGATGTGGATAATACTTATTTGAGGGACAATTTTGACTAACTTGCTCTGCTTGACCTCATTCCGATATCCAATCTCGAAACAGATTATTCCTGGCACTCAATCAATCAAACACTTAATATGGATCATGATTTCCTATCCTTAAGTCGGGTAAGACTCGGATGTTTGAATGGTCCAACTTGAGTGAGGGTTAATTAAGGTCGTTTGATTGCATTAGAGTGTTTATTCATACATTGTTAGTGCAATACTATACTCAAACTTGTTATACATTGAATTCAAAGTTCCTTACTGATAAACTTCTTTCACCTCAAACTAAGGTAGAAGATTCCAATCTCGAGTAGAAATCTAGTAATTTATCATCATGCTTAATTGTACTATATAATATCGGATTTAACACTAAGCATAGAATATCATGAAGTTAAGTTATAATTTCTCAAACCTTTATCATACAAAATGTTAGGTTCCAAGAAATGCTTAACAGGCGTGAGACTCGCAAGACTCATCTAAAGGTTCTTCATATCATGAGCATGTCCAAGTTAAACTCTTGAACTGTGAAGACTCGAATGTGGCAACGCCCTTCTAGAATTACATTTACCGTCCCTTTATGACAGAAGAATTGTCAACAAAAGAAGAAGCAAATAAGAGAGCAAGATTTGTTCAAACAAAAAGTCATCCTCCATCTGGGGCCATGGCTTTGAAGAGCCCTTAGTTGGGCAACTTTGCCTAGGGATTAGGCGAGGATCTTCACGGCTGGATTCTTGAACGCTTAATAATAGATCAAACCCAAAGCAATTCAACTTCCTTAAAACTAAAGGAGAGCAATCACAGTTGAAAGAACAAACTGATTCAACTTCAAGCTAAGGGTGTGCACAGTTAAGAAGAATAAGTTGTTTTGTTTTCAAGTTAATCAAATTCATCATATAATAAGTAAAAAGATAGGAGGAAAAGGATTGATTGGAAAATTCAAATGTTAAAGCAAATAATAAATTATAAATTTTTTATAGGGCCTACGCTGGTGTTGAAATCTTTTCTCAAGATATCTTCTAAACAGGTAGGATCGTTGCTCCAGATGTTGTTCCCCTGGCATCTTATGACCTTTATTTATGCCGCATGTAAGGCATAAAGATGGAAAGTGTTCTTAAAAGGGAAAAGATGGAGGATAACCACATGATCACTAAGTACTTGGATTTGTAAGATTTTAAATCCTAGATTTTTCTCGACATAATTAATTGAGTGCTTAGTTATTGGTCCTCAAGTCTACTTACAAAGTTAAGAATATAATGACTTATCTAAAGTCAAACAATTACTTAAACCTCCATCCTTTTATAGTCATTTTATCTTGTTTTCTACCATCGTTGTATACTAGTAAGCCATTTATCTTAATGGCTCATGGGTTCTTAAGCATGCTCATTATGCATTTAATGATAAAGCTTACCATACGGGTGACTCTTCACGTCAGTCTAGTATGAGTGTGTACTTGTAAATTTTGAAGCTTAGGCTTCCTTACGAAATTAACAGCAATTGAATTCACTTATCTATTATCATACTTTTCTGGATATTTTATAGGGTGTTTGGAAAGGTGGTGGGAACCAGTGATGAGAACCACTTTTACTGTAGCATGTGACATGTGAGAGTTTTACACTATAGTATATTTTTTTATTGTTACTGTAGCATGTGAGAGCTTTACACTGTTTATAACTGATATTGTGATAGGAACTGAGTGGCTCCCACCACTACCAAACATCCCCTTAGTTTCAGTTATAAGCACAGGTGATTCGAGATTGTAGAGCGCGAAGGTACAACTCGAGATTCGGGTCTAAAAGTACCTACAGTTCTAGTCACAAAAATTTCACTCTCGGTTTTGTTGCATAAGGAGTGTAGGCTTCTTCTGGTGGTCTATGGCAACGCGGTTGGGGTAGATCAACTGGATTAGCACTTGTGCTTGTCGTACAGCAAGTTCTGCTATGGGAAAAGGAGATCAACAAGAATGGTGTTGGCTTACATAGATTCTCTCAACTCCGTGAGTGAAGGCATTATTTTATGTTGTTGATTTATGATTGTGTTGGAGTTTCGCAAAGCGAGGGTATCTAAGTTCAATGCTGTTAGCGCTATCAAGAAATATGTGTCAGAGACAACATTGACCAATGGCAACCGCAAAGCTTTAGGAGTGGCACATATGTCATCTAATGACAATGATGAGAGATAAGTTTACTGGGATTGGTTGATTGGCATCTGATGAATTGATTAGAGGCGGTGTCGCCAGAAGAGGTCGCTTCATGACAGCAGAAGGGTGGCACATGGTGGATTAGAAGCCGTGCAGGCAGATGGCGATGTGTGCTTGTGTTTTGGTGGCAGTATTTTTTGTGATCAAAGATTGTACGTTTTTATAGATTAGAAGCGATTTCTCTCTCATACCTATTGCTGTAGGATAAAAATAGAACAAATAGAATGTAGAGATTAATAGAACCAAGATAAAGAAATACAATCAAAAGGAAAAAGAGAACTTTTAGTGGAGAATGGCAAAATTCTCCGTTAGTGGAGAATAGTTGTTAGAACTGTTGGATAAAAAGTCAATGGCCCCAAATAGTCTTTACGATAGAAATAAAAATAGAAATTATCACAACTGACTATAAACTTTACAAAAAAAAAAAAAGAAAGCTATTTCTTGAATTTAAACATTGCCGGAAATGGAATACCCAACCGCCGCTGTTGCACCACTGCTGACCACCACACGCTGCCGCTGCCTTAAACACATACAAGATTGAAGCTGTGGAATTAGCCGCTTCATCTGTATACAAGATTTAAGCTACAACCCAATACAAGATCAACGTCTTTCTTAGAACCCAAAAGAATGCAATCAAAAGGAATGCAATATTCTCCAGATCTGATATTGGTCATACAACAAACCTAGTTGTACAAGTAAATCCAACAAAAACAATGAAGAGATCTAATGTTCATCATATTGTTATTATTAGAAGAACCTTGGCAATCATGATCCAAACCTCCACCTGAAAACTATCCGGACCAAAACAAATAAAAAAATAAATTCAAACTGAATGAACCCAAGCACAACCAAATTTTGATTTGAGCACAAATAACCCATACAGAGAGTATGCCGCTGCCAATCGAAGCCTTCTTCGTTGAGCCCCTCTCGTCACTCAAGCCAGCCCCAAATTTTGGTCGACTATTGGCGAAGGACGGCCACGATGAGATCGACTGTTCATCGTCTTGAGAAAATGAAAACGGACTTAGACAGTGCTGTCGTCATCTTTAGGCTTTTCTTCTAAGCTTGGGTCTGCGCTGCTATTGGTCGATGTTTCACAAATCTTGCTAGAGTTCGGGGCGATGGGTTTGGGCTCACCGGGTGGTCGAAGTGCGGGGCTAGAGACGACGTTTGCAGGGGCTTGACGACATTCGTGGGCATGGTGATGGGATTTTTAGTGGCTGTAGATGGCGTTTGTGATGGCAAGCGTTGCGCTTCGTGATGGGTTTTGAGAATACCGGTGAGGTCTGACGACGACATCTAGATTGGAGGAGCTGCCAATGTTGCCTGTGGGGCCTCACTCTTTGAGATGTTAGTTAGGGTTTTTAAGTCAAGAGCTAGGATTAAAAGTTTTAAGAATTAATGGTTGAGATTTATTCGTGTAAAAGTTGTTCTTTTTAATAATTTTGTATATAAAAAATAAATAATTTGATGTGTGAGCTTATTGTAAACGTACTTCTCCTCATCATTGGATGGAAATAAAGCAGACAAGAATGTAGAATTTCAATATTCTCCGCAATAGAGTCGTCCAAGGAAAAAAAATATTTTATATAGAATAAAAAAACTCAAGAGGAGGAAAATTAATAATACCAGTATTTACCAACAAATCAAGCCTTCTCTGAATTAAAATTACAAACTAGTATATTTTTAGGTAAGTTGATTAACAAGTTAGGAAACTAAACCAAAATGACATAAGGGATTGATAATTTGAAAAATAACCCAATAACCATAATCACTAATGAAAGCCAAAAAAAATTAATTGACACATTATTTTTTTATTTATTTTAGACACTTCCTAATGTTGGGGTTTCTAAAGATCTTATTAATCCATGCTATACATGTAATTATCATCGCATCATAAATATTTTAAATAATAGAAAATATGCAATAAAATTCACGCATAGTCAAAATATGACTCTAGAGCATATATAACTTTAAAGCATTATCAAGAATACAAATTTAGGACATGGTGAAACATTTAAACAAATTAAATGCTTTATGCTTATTGTTATATTTGACATGAATATTCTAAACATATCGATCCGTCGTAGCTGTCATGTACGACCTTACTAAATAAAATGTTAATTTACTTTGCATAAATCATAAATAGCATGTGAATATCACATTCTACATTAAATTCATGCAATTATTCATTGAAGAAAATTACGGGCGTTACAATGCTGTCTCCTATGAAGCCATATAATGGTTGGGATTATGGGATCAATTGAGACCTGGGATATGCATTGTGTTTCGTGCTTCTAAGTATAGGATGTCAGTCAAACTTCTCTTTTCGATGACGACTTTATAAACCTTGTGGTTTCCAACCATGGCCAAGATTACTAACACATCATTATGGGAAAGTGGACATGTCAAGCATTTCAAAAAAGGTAATCTCGTTGCCTACCTTGCTGGGGATCTTGTTCGGCCTCTCTTCCACCTTCATCATGTTATGGAAAGGTCAGCCTTTAGCTTCTCCGGCATGTCACGCCCCGAAGTATGGGGAGGTGATGTGGTAGTTAATTAAGTTAAAATTTAATTAAAACATAAGTTTAAGTTTTTAATTTAATTATAAAAATATGAAAATTTTTAAAAACCTTTCTAAAACAAGCATTTAAAATAATTAAACAAATAAGAATATCATTGTAAGCAATAAGAAAGTAATAAGGACAAAGATTTACAACCACAGTCCAAGTAAAGAGAGAAAATTAAACGAGAATGGGTCCCACTAACCACTCTTGTGCATACATATGGTACTGACAATATTATATTACAACCACAGTCCAAGTAAAGAGAGAAAATTAAAATATTATATGTCTTGATTTTATAACTTAAATAACCTACTAGGTTCTTCTACTACTCTTGTGTCCTGTCTGTGGACTCCTCTCTGAACCTAAACTGAAATCCACCTAAAGGGGAGGTTTGAAAACAAATAAAATGTGAGCAAAAGGCTCAGTAAGACTAAGATTTTTGGAAACATTTAATTTTAAAAGAAAACTTATTTAGAAAGTAGACTTGAACACATAAATGAAATTTAATAAGAATTATTCTTACCAAAACCGTTTATTGATCGACCAAAAAGAATACCATTTTTCCTTTCTTGGGCAAACCATATGTATAACACCACCGTAGTGGCCCAGTTGGGTTTCAGGACCTGTCCCCAAGACACGACCCGATCTCTGATATGGCATTATGCTCGTATATTCATTTATATCATTATTTAAAACCCATTTACCAAGTATTTTCATTTACATTCATTATGGGGTTCATTATGAAATTCACCGCAATCCACGATTTATAAAAATAATCGATAGAAATTCCTCTTTTAATCAATCGTTGAAAACATTTTAATAAAAACCCTTTTTAGGGCCAAAATCATTTGAAACTGGGTTATCAAAGAAAAAGGATAGAAGTCCTATCTCAATATTCATGCCGGTGTCCCACACCGTAATCCCAGTCCATTATACGTTAGCTCCGCAGAACCACGAACAATCTTAAATAGAAACTAGGTCTATCAGTATCTAGTTTAAGATATTCTACGTTGCTAAACTATTTCATGGTGTCCTAGTGTGCCATTTGTACTTATAAAACCATTTTATAAAGTTGGAATTTTAATCAGGGTTCAAAACAGTAAAAACGGATGAAAAATCACAAAACTCCATCATGCCCGATCGGCCTTTCGAGCACCTTGGTTCGGCCTGCTGGAAAACCAAGTCCGGTCAGTCGAACATTTCCAGGTTTGGCCTGCTGGACATATGAATCCGACCTGTCGAATCCATGAATCTGGCCTGTCGTACACGAAAATTGGCCTGTCGATCTGGAAAAATTCTAGAATTTTTCAAGTATGGGTTCTCGGCCTTCCAAGCCCTAAATCTTCATTTCAACCTATTTTCCTCAATTCTCAGGCATGGGAAACAATCATGGATGATAGAAAAATAATATAGAACACTTTTTAGCTCATTTAAACAAGATTTACTAAAAAATTTTAAATAAATCCAAAAATTAGGAAAAATGGAGAAAAATGAAAAATCTTGTTTTAAATCCGTTTTTCTTCAAACAAAGCTTAGATTCTAGTTGTTCTAAGTTTCCCTAACTTAGGTCAAAGGTTTTCTAAGTTCAAATAAGCTTAAATTTCAAAATACAAGAAAAATTGAAAAATTGAAAAAGTTTTAAAATTTAAAAACTAATCTTGAATCAAAGCTTTAAATCACGTTTTTCGTTGCTCAATCACGCTCTCGAGCCTCCAGTCCACCAAACCGACGCTTGGGGCTCGATTTAATTCAAAATTTTTTGGGAGAAAATGAGAGAGAAAGAGATAGGCAGAGTGGAGGGGGAGAGGCGAGCGAGAGAGCGAGCGAGAGAGAGAGAGAGAGAGAGAGAGAGAGAGAGAGAGAGAGAGCTGAGTGAAAGAGAGGGAGAGAAAGGTATAAATAGAGGGAAAAGTTGGCGGTTTTTACTATGCAAAAACCGTGTGCCACCCATGGTTTTGAAAAAGGACGTGGTTGGTATTTGACAAATTGTTTTGTTTCCAAAAATTCAAAATAACAATTTAAAATAATTAAGCGTAATTAAAAACCATTAAAATAATCAAAAACAACATTAATTTAGAAATTTCATAAGATGATCAAATTAAGTTTAAAACATCTATTATGGCACATTGACCTACCATTTTACATTCTAATATCACTTAATTAATTCTAGGGCATTACAACTCTCCACCCCTAAAAGAAATTTCGTCCTCAAAATTTACAAATTAGTTTAGAAACAAAACAGATGCAGATACAACTCCCGCATGCTCGACTCTAATTCCCAAGTGGCTTCATCAACCCCGTGATGCTGCCACACTACCTTTACTAACGGTATATCATGACGATGCAAGCTGATTACTTTCTGATCGATAATCTAAATCAGCACTTCCTCGTACATTGTGTCTTTCCAAACCTATACATCGTCAAATGAAACTATCTTACTCTGCTCAAGCGTACACTTCCTAAGCATCAAAACGTGGAACACATCATGAACATGAGAAAGTTTAGGAGGAAGGACGAACCGATAAGCGACCACACCAACAAGCTGAGTAATCTCAAACGGTCCAATATATCTTGGTGCAAGCTTACCACTTACTCCGAGCCGTATGATGCCTTTACGAGGCGATACTTTCAAGAGAACAAAATCTCCTACTGCAAATTCCAAGGGTCGATGTCTTCAATCCACACAACTCTTCTGTTGACTCTAAGCTACCTTCAGTCGATCTCGAATTACGACGACTTTCTTGTTGCTATCACGAATCTCATCTAGTCCAAAAATAATCTTATCTTCCAGTTCTACCCAATACACCTGTGATCGACACGGTTGTCTATACAACACCTCAAATGGTGCCATACCATGCTCGATTGATAGCTATTGTTGTATGCAAATTTTGCCAAATGCAAATATTTATTCCAGTTCCTGCCAAAGTCTAAAGCATAAGCACGCAACATGTCCTCGAGAATTTGAATAACCCGCTCAGATTGCCCATCGGTCTGAGGATAAAATGTTGTGCTAACATTCAAATCCGTACCTAAAGCCTCCTTGAAGCTCCTCTAGTACTTGCCATTGAATCTGGTGTCTTTATCAAAGGTGATGGAAAGAGAACTCTGTGCAATCTTACTATATTCTGCAGGTAAAATTCTACGAGAACTCTTCGAGAACATTTTCGACCTAAACGGGATGAAATGCGTCAATTTTGTTAACTTGTCGACCACGACCCAAATTGCATCGTGCCTTTGCTCCGTCCTTGGCAAACCGGTAAGGAAATCCATCGTCACATGCTCCCATTTACACCCTGGAATAGGAAGTGGCTGAAGCTGACCTGTTGGCTTCTGATTGTTGGCTTTTACCCAAAGACACGCCGTACACCTGGCCACATATTCCCAGACATCTTTATTCATACCTCTCCACCAATATTGTCTTTTCAGATCATAATACATCTTCGTGCTTCCCGAATGAATGCAAACTGAGACTTATGGGCTTGGTCCATTACGGCTTTCATCACTTCTATGATTGTTGAAACTGCTAGGCACTCTCGGAAGTACAACGATCCATTGGCATGTATCCTCCATTCTTCAAATTGCTCTCCGTTCTGGATCTGTGTCCAAATTCCCTGCAATTGCTGGTCCTGCCACTAATTCTGTTTCACCATCTGAACAAGAGCTGGGGTCTACTCCATATGGTACACCAAAATTTGATCGTAGTCTTCGTAATACTGTAGTCCGTACTCACTCACTGTCGTATCTCTTTTCAAACTTCAAGACCCAAGCAAGGAAGAATCCCTGAAGATTTCCTACTAAGTGCATCCATAACCACATTGGCCTTCTCGGGATGGTACTGCAGCGCGAAATCATAATCGTTTATGTATTCCATCCACCTTCACTATCTCAAGTTTAGATCCTTCTGAGTAAGCAAATACCTCAAACTCTTATGGTCGGAGAAAACCTAAAATATTGCCCCATACAAATAACATATCTAGATCTTAGCGCGTGAATCACCGCCACAAGCTCCAGGTCATGAGTAGGGTAGTTTCGCTCATTAGGTCGTAGTTGTCTCGATCCATACGCTACCACGCGCCTATGTTGCATCAATACACATCCAAGTCCATGTCCTTAAGAATCTGTGTAAACCTCGTATGGCTCATCACTGTTGGGAATAATCAATACTGGGGCTAAAGTCATCCGATTCTTTAATTCTTGAAAAGCAAACTCACATTCTTTATCCCATTCGAACCTAACGTTCTTCCTAATCAATCTTGTCAGCAGAGCTATGATCTTTGAGAAATCCTTCACAAATTTCCTGTAGTATCCTGCAAGTCCCAATAAGCTACGGATTTTTGCTACATTTCTTGGCCTTTCCCATTCCATGATGGCTTCTATCTTGGACGGATCCACTGAAATACCTAGCTCGAAGATGACATGACCCAGAAACTTAACTTTTGTTAACCAAAGCTAGTACTTTTCTTTCTTGGCGTACAACTGGTGCTCCCACAGAGTCTGTAGCATGATCTTGAGGTGCTGCTCGTGCTCCTCCCAGGTCTTAGAATATACTAGGATATCGTCAATAAACACGACCACGAACTGGTCTATATAAGGCCTGAATATCCTGTTCATCAAATCTATAAAAGCTGCTAGAGGTTTTGTCAACCCAAACGATATCACCAGAAACTCAAAGTGTCCATACTGGGTCCTAAAAGCTATTTTATGAATATCTTCTTCTTTAATCCTAAGCTGGTGGTATCCCGAGTGCAAATCTATCTTCGAGAAATACCGTAAATCTCCCAACTGATCAAACAGTTAATCAATCTTGGACAGAGGATACTTGTTCTTTACCATGACCTGATTTAGCTGCTGATAATCTATGCACAACCTGAAAGTCCTATCATGTTTCTTAGCGAACAAAACCGGTGCTCCCTATGGTGACGTACTATTTTGGATGTACCCCTTATCAACAAGCTTCTGAAGTTGCTTTCTTAATTCTTTCATTTCTGTCAATGCCATTCAATAAGGTGCTACTGAAATCGGTGTTGTTCTTGAAAGTAACTCAATACCAAATTCGATCTCCCGATATGGTGGCAATCTTGGCAATTCATCGGGAAGATGTCTTTAAATTCATTCACCACTGGGATTGCTGCATTTCTTCTCAAGGCATTGGGCTCTACTTCTAGATTCATGAGGATGGCGTAACAGCCAAGGTTCTTCTATCCTTCAAGACACGTCTTCATGAGTCGCTCACTCATTAGCCGATCACCACCACCTTTGTAAGTGATCATCGTCCCCCTATGAGACACTAAGGTTATTTTTCTAAGTTGGCAATCTACCACTGCATTATACCTGGACAACCAGTCCATTCCTAGGATTACATCATATGAACTCATGGGGATTACAATCAAATCACTCTTCAAAATCTCATCCTCAATTTTTATTTTACAAGCTTTACATACATAATTCACACACACCCGCCCCAAGGGTGAAGCTATAACTAGGGGTTCATTGAACTCTTCTATTTCTAATCCCAAGGCATGTACAAAAGAACTCGAAATGAGAGAATGAGTGGCACCAGTATCGAATAAAACATGAGCTAAGGATTGAGAAACTAGGATTGTACCATCGACAACTGCATTGCTGGTCTGGGCATCTGAACTCCCTGTTGCCATCACATGAACCTGAACTAGGGCTTTTCCTTTTCCTCTACCAACATTGCTAGGTCCTGGATTAGTTGATCGATACTACTGTGATGGAGACAATTGCACACTAGTTGTACTCGGTGTTCGATACTGAGGGACATTGCATTGGAAGTTCTGTTGCTGCTATCCTTATGTTGAGTATGGTAGTTACTGGGGAAAGAACTGAGGGAACTGCAACTGCAAAAATTGTTAAGGCGAAGGTAGAGTCTGGGGCTGAGGCTAACGACTGGCTCCTTCTCCGATATAAGATCCTAGACGAGTGCTCTTGATTGGGCAATTCCTCTTGATATGTCTTGGCTACTGGCAATAATGATAGTGAAATCTGTAGGGGTTGTTGTGCCTGCTACTAGGTGAACTGCTACTACCACTGTTCACGCCACCCTGTTTGTTCTTTCTTAGAGTTGGATGGCTACTGGTACTCCTCCTACTGCTCCTCTGAGGTCCTCCTGACGTCTTTGCTCGATCCTCATAGTACTGCATATAATCATTTTCCACTAATATTGTTGACGACACAAGCTTTTCAAAATTCCTGAGTCGTAAGGCAACCACCTGTCGTAGAATAGGAACCTTGAGCCCTTTTTGGAACTTAATACACTTCTCACGCTCCGATACCACTACCGACAGAGCAAACCTGGCCAGCTCATTAAACTTTGCCTCATATTCCCAAACTGACAAGTCACCCTGCTGCAACCTGTAGAATTCAGCCGCCTTCTGGTCTCTATACCCTTGCAAAAAATATCGATCGTAGAACAGCTCCTCGAACCTGTCCCAACTGATATTACCATTGTTTTCCAAGCGTTTAGCTTGCTTCCACCAAGTATTGGCGCCACCTTCGAACTTATATGTAGTAAACTCTACACGATACTCAGCTGGCACACCAAGAGTATCTAAGTGTTTCACGATCGAGTCCAGCCAATATTTTGCCACTTGTGGGTCCCCATTTCTGTCAAAAGTCGGTATAGACGCATGTTGAAATTTCTTAAAATACGTATGCCGATGACTAACATCAGAATCCTTTGGTCTTGCCCTAGCTACCATCTACCAGAATGCAGCAAACATGGCTCTCATCATACCCTCATCATTACCAAACTCGACGTCAGTTGTCGAACAATGTCTTGGTGCCATCCTTTCACTTCTGAAAACAAAATTGGACTGTCAGTGGTATTTCATTGTCGTACTTATGTATGCACAATTTCCAAGGTTCATAACCTTGAGCTCTGATACCATTCTGTCACGCCCCAAAGTACGAGGAGGTGATGTGGCGGTTAATTAAGTTAAAATTTAATTAAAACATAAATTTAAGTTTTAAATTTAATTATGAAAATGTGGAAATTTTTAAAAACCTTTATAAAACAAGCATTTGTAATAATTAAACAAATAAGAATATCATGGTAAGCAATAAGAAAGTAATAAGGAAATAAAAAGAAACGAGAATAGGTCCCACTGACCTACATCTTGTGCACACACATGGTACTAACAATATTATATTACAACCACAGTCCAAGTAAAGAGAAAATTAGAATTATTACATGCCTTGATTTTATAACTTAAATAACTTACTAGGTTCTTCTACTGTTCCTGTGTCTTGTCTGTGGACTCCTCTTTGAACCTAAATTGCAATTCACCTAGAGGGGGAAAGGTTTGAAAACAAATAAAATGTGAGCGAAAGGCTCAATAGGACTAAGATATTTGGAAACATTTAATTTTAACAGAAAACTTATTAAGAAAGTAGACTTGAAAACATAAATGAAATTTAATAAGAATTATTCTTACCAAAACCGTTTATTGGTTGACCAGAAAGAATACCATTTTTCCTTTCCTAGGCAAACCATATGTATAACACCACCTTAGTGGCCCAGTTGGGTTTCGGGACCGGCCCCCAAGGTCGCACGCAACATAACCTGATTTCTGATATGGCATCATGCCCTTATATTCATTTTTATAATTATTTAAAACCCATTTACCAAGTATTTTCATTTAGATTCATTATGGGGTTCATTATGAAATTCACCTCAATCCACGGTTTATAAAAATAATCGATAGAAATTCATTTTTCAATCAACCGTTGAAAACATTTTGATAAAAACCCTTTTTAAAGCCAAAATCATTTGAAACTGGGTTGTCAAATAAAAGGGCTAGAAGTCCTACCTCAATACTCATGCTGGTATCCCATACCGTAATCCCAGTCCACTATATGTTAGCTCCGTATAGCCATGAATGACCATAAATAGAAACTAGGTCTATCAATATCTAGTTTAAGATATTCTACATTTTTAAACTATTTCATGGTGTCTTGGTGTGCCATTTGTACTTATAAAACCATTTTATAAAGTTAGGATTTCAATCAAGGTTCAAAACAATAAAAACTGATAAAAAATCACAAAATTCCACCATGCCCGGTCGGCCTACCGGTCACCTTGGTTTAGCCGGCCAGAAACCAGGTCCGATCGGCCAAACTTTTCTAGCACACTTCAGCCTATCGAAAAACTAGGTTCAGAAAAGTTTGGCCTACCGGACGTATGAATCCGACCTGCCGAACCCATGAATCTGCCTTGCTGAACACGAAGTTTGGCTTGCTGATCTAGAAGAATTTTAGAATTTTCTAGGCACGGGTTCTCGGCCTCACGAGCCCCAATCTTCATTTCAACCTGTTTTTCTCTATTCTTAGGCGTGGGAAATAATCATAGATAATAGAAAAAATATATAGAACATTTTTTAGCTCATTTAAACAAGATTTAATCAAAATTTTAGAATAAATCTAAAAATTAGGAGAAATGGAGAAAAATGAAAAATCTTGATTTAAATCTATTTGTTGGAAACAAAGTGTGCAGCGGAATTTTAAAAATTTTTCATCAGAGTAATTTCCAAAACACAAGTTTGACATGCTATATGTATAAATTAAATAGATCTTACTAACCTCAGTGTGCTAAAGAACCTCCGCAATCTGTGTAGAGAAGTAACGTTCCAGAAGAGCCTCAACCAACTGGTCTTCTTTGCTATTCTCTATCCACAACCGGAGTGAGTGTGGGCTCACACGTGCAGCTCTTCCACCGGTGACTCTCCTTCCAACCAACAGAGAGAACCCAAAGCTAGTGCTCATGATTTGGGAACAAAAGCTCTCAGGGAGTTTTCAGATACTCACTAGAAGAGTATCACTCTTAATCTCTCAAATTGATCTGAGTAAATCAAGAGACTCACTCCCTTTTTATACCTATTGGTCCTGGGGTCAATCCATATCAGATTAGGTCTCAAAAACTCAAAAAACAGAATCAAATTTGGATCAGTATCTGATAAGATCCGTGTGAAAACACGTAATCATATCTCCTGCTGATCGGCAGGCCGAACAGCCCAGTTCAGCAGGCCAAACACGTCATCCGGCAGGCTGAACTCCCGAGAAAAAATCTCCACGAATCTTTTATTTTCCACCCAAGATTCTAAAGGATAAAGTCTCAGTTTTGATTCAAATAACCCAATAGAGAAGATATCTGATCAAAACAAACTTTATCAAGATAATCTCTAAGAAAATAAATCAATTCACAATAATTCTAGAAGTTTATCTTGTTCTAATTTGTCCAAAATTAAAACAACCGATAAACATACAAGAATTATCTAATCGCAATAATTCAACAAGTTTATCTTGAACTAATTTCTTACAAAATTAATTCAACCGATAAACAGACATAAATTATTTGATTCTTACAAATTTTAAACCAAGCTGATAAATCCGATATAAGTCACCAATTATTGAAAAAGCACGCCGTGTCGTTACAGGACTTTGTGAGCTAGCAAAGGGGACCAAAATGGACCTATAAAGTTCAAGCTCATGATAATTATGAAACCCAATATCCCAGATATACATTTCACAATTATCAACTCCAACGCTACTCCACTAAAAGCTTGGAGCTACACTCTTGAACTTTATAGAATTACGAAGCTCGTGTAGCTAAGTCTCCATGACATATCAAAGTGTATCGTATCCCCATATGATAATCCATAATCGGCTTAAGGACAAGTTCTGTCTTGCCTTCCCGATTATTTTTATCTTACGTTCCATTGCCTCACCATTAGAAAACTTACCATCCAAAGATAGTATACCATTCAGTTACACCTATGTATCCAAATGGTTGAGCGCTCCAGTTTTCCAATTACAGGACAACGCATATAAGAGGATATCATTACTTCTAAAGAGGAGCTATGGATTCCATATCTATGAATAATAAGTCTACGCTATCAAGAGTCATGCCTCCAACGTACCAGCATGTATACCACTATAGAGATGTGGGAGTCACCCATCGGTACATCAAAAGACACAAGTCAAGACAACGGGCCTACTATTCATCTTAGGATTAAGATACAATACAAATGACTGTCTAAAGTGAATCGATTTGCCAAGACAGAATTATTAATCCAAATCAATTCACTTTATGTCCCGATCCAACACTTCGTCACCTATGACAACGTGCCAATGTTTCTATTCACGGAGTCCAACTCCGATGGTCAAGACAAACCATCTCCCATAAGGGATATAGACAACATAACAATCTTTACATGAATAAAGCGCCCAACTTTATTCCCTCGATTGCGGATCATATGTTTTAGACCATCACCTTAAGAATCATGTCTACCGCATAATCATCCCATCATATGCCCAATTCTTAAGGTTTAGATTGACAGTCTCAGACTACTGTTTGCTTATCATACATTCAACAAATATGAACGTAAAGAGGACAAGATTTGGTATATATAAATAAATAAATTCTTTATTGATAAAAATGTCTCCAAAAACGTATTACATTTTTACTCCTTAGGGCATACATGTCTAACAATCTCCCACTTGCACTAAGTGAGTACATACTGCAAATTTTGCATCCCCATAGCTTCCACATGCCTCTCGAAGACTCTCCCAGTAAGTGTCTTCGTAAATGGATCAGCTAAATTGTCCTCTGACGCGATCTTGCACACCGTGACATGCCCGCTCTCAACGAAGTCCTTTATCACATGATACTTTCGATCAATATGCTTACTCTTCTTGTGAAATCTTGGTTCCTTAGCATTACCTACCGCCGCACTGTTTTCACAATACAGTGATACCGCTTTATCCATACCAAGAACTACCTCAAGATCCCCAAGGAACTTGCGGAGCCACACTGCTTCTTTCGAAGCATCACTAGCCACCACATATTCGGCCTCCATCGTTGAATCCGAAGTGCAATCTTACTTCGCACTTCTCCAATTGATGGCACCACCACCCAGAGTAAACACAAACCCCGAAGTCGATTTCCTAGAATCCAGACAGGATTGAAAATCTGAATCAGTGTATCCTAGAGGAGTCAAGTCCTCACCCGAATACACAAGCATATACCCTCGAGTCCTTCTCAGGTACTTGAAAATATGCTTTATCGTAACCCAATGGTTCGGTCCTGGATCCGCCTGAAATCGACTTACAATCCCGACCGCATAGCTAATATCCAGTCGTGTGCAAAGCATGGCATACATGAGACTACCCACTGCCGAAGCATAAGGCACCTTCTTCATGTATTCTCTTCCTTCATAAGACTTTGGAGAGTCTTTCTTAGAAAGAGTAATTCCAGACCTAGATGGTTGCCCACCTTTCTTGGAATCCTGCATTGCAAACCTCCTAAGAATTTTATCTATGTAGCCGGCCTAAGACAAAGCTATCATTTTGTTCTTCCTATCCCGAAGGATCTGGATACCTAGAACAAAATTAGCCTCACCCAAGTCCTTCATGTCAAACTGCTTGGTCAACCATAATTTGACCGATGACAACGCGCCAACGTCATTGCCAATTAGCAGAATGTCATCTACATAGAGCAGTAGAAAAACCACCTTCCCATCCTTTACATGTTTGTAAACATATGGTTCATCCACATTTTGTGAGAACCCATAAGTCTTGATCACTTGATCAAATCTTATGTTCCAAGAATGTGATGCCTGCTTAAGTCCATAAATTGACTTTAGCAGCTTACAAACCTTCCCCTCTTGACCCACGACCTTGAACTCGTCTGGTTGTTCCATATAAATGGACTCATCAAGATAACCATTTAGAAAAGCCGTCTTGACATCCATCTGTCAAATCTCGTAATCGAGAGCGGCAGCTATGGACAAGAGAATTCGGATGGACTTAAGCATGGCTACAGGCGAAAAGGTTTCCTCATAATCGATTCCTTCCTTTTGTGTATAACCCTTAGCTACCAGTCTAGCCTTAAAGGTTTCGACCTTTCCATCCACTCCTCTTTTCCTCTTGTAGATCCACTTACACCCTATGGGTTTTACCCCTTCGGGAAGATCCACAAGCTCCCAGACCCGATTAGTCTTCATAGACTTCATCTCTATGTTCATGGCCTCTGTCCAGAGTCTTGAATCAACATCCTCCATAGCTTCTGCGTAAGTATAAGGATCCCTGTCATGTTCATCCGGTTCAGCCAAAAAGACCTCCCCATTGAACATATACCTTTCAGGTTGACGCCCGATCCTCCCACTACGCCGAAGCCCCTGAGGTTGTTGTTCAGGTTTGTTTGGTTTTTCTACACCGATTGGAATGGTTTCGTTCGGAACCTCCGGAGTGAACTGATCACCCCTTAACTCCTCAAGCACCACTTTGCTTCGAGGTTTAAAGTCGTCCATGTAACTTTCCTCAAGGAAAGTTGCATTAGTTGAAACCACGACTTTATTTTCCTTAGGGTTATAAAAATAACCCCCTTTAGTCCCTTTTGGATATCCTATAAACACGCAAACTTCCGAACGTGCTTCCAACTTATTCGGATCCTTAAACAGGACATGAGCTGGACATCCCCATATGCAAATATGGTTTAAGGATGTCTTCCGTCTTGTCCACAACTCGTGAGGAGTTTTAGGGACCGATTTTGAAGGCACATTGTTCAAAAGATAACATGCGGTTTGTAGTGCATATCCCCAAAAAGATAAAGGCAATGATGAATAACTCATCATGGACCGAATCATGTACAACAAAGTCCTATTCCTTCTCTCCGCTATGCCATTCTGCTGCGGAGTGCCCGGCGCAGTCAAATGGGATAAAATCCTATTCTCTAACAAGTGTCCCAAGAACTCATCAGAAAGGTATTCCCCACCTCGATTAGATCGAAGTGCCTTTATGGGTCTACCCAATTGCTTTTCTCACTGGTTAATTGGTTTTTGTCAAGTATCGATGATAAAGCGTTTTTAGACATTTTCAATCTACAATAAAAAATCATATACCAAACATAAGCAAACAAATATAATAATTTAGTAAGATGACACAATCATGTAATATCATACAAATGTGTTTATGTGTCAAAACCTTGAAAATATCACAACCTTACAACGATAATTCCCAACTCTGAATTTAACAAGCTCCTAGGGGAGTCATGCCAAATTCAATCAGGAACACGGATCCTCTCCTGATTAATATATGCCATCCAGGACTCGTATGATCCAGCATATACTAATAATCGTTTCTTTAGCCATTAATTTTATTAACAGAGCTCCTATGGGAGGTTAATAATAAAATTAACGTGAGTGTATAACCACCGTTTCAATATTTTATCCATGATTTATAATCACCACCTAGGGGTGTGCAACCATAAATCATACTAAAATACCTTATCCTTTCAGAGATCCAATCCAGTATATGATAGAAATCCCTTCTTAGGGGTTGGGACCACCATGTTCTTCCTATGGACCAACAATGGAGGCCTTAGGTCCTCTCTTCGAAAACCTTCTCCCACTCAATCTTTTGAAGTCAAGGTTTTATTTTAAAAATATGCATGAACAATTTTAATATGAGCGGCACTCCTTATTCTATATGACATGTTATCAATATACATGGTAAATCATATTATAATGCAGACAAGCAAAGCAATCAAGCAAAGCTACAAGCAAAATAATAATAACCGTAATATTATGGTTCCACCCTAGAGAATAGAAAAATAAGATTACAAGAGAATAATCGAGACATTTTTTGATTCTTCATCCTTGAATCCTCAAGCTGTATCCTTCTTCATGTAATATCCATCTTCAAGTCTTCAATCCCGTATGAATCGAATACTTCATATTTTCGGTCATATTCAATTTTAATGTTTCTTAGAATCGTCCCAAAAATAAAATTAAAACTGCACCGGAAAAATTGCACCTTTTCTGGACACCTGGCAGCTCTCGGTCGGCAGGCCGGTCTGGGTGATCGGCCTGCCGATTATGAAGGTTCGGCCTGCAGAACTGAAACTTCGGCTTGCCAGCAGAGCATCAAATTTTCTGCCCCACTGTCGACCTGCCGGACCATACGTCCGGCCTGCCGATCCGTGACCTCCGGCCTGTCGAACTGTGAGGTCCGGCATGCCGACCGAGCAGAAAACCCTCAATCCAGAAAATACAATTTTAATGCAATTCATCAATTTTATTTTTAACAATTCAAAAACGTAAAATTAGAGACTCAGAAAATACCTGGAGGCGCCATCATCAATCTTCAAGATCCGGCTTCTTGATCCGTCTTCTCCGGATAATTATTTAATTACAAATTCTTACAAATTAAAAATTAAATAACAATTCCTACAGGGAGATGATAGTCCGCCAACTAATTACATGAAAAACCTAGATACACATTCTAATCTCTAAGGAACCATAACCAATATTAATTAATTAATAAATAATTAAACAACGATTTAATCAACCATAATTAATTAATAAACATTCACCACATAATCCATGACAACATATATATTATACAGAAACCTAGAGTGCCATCTCTCTATAAAATTCAATTCAAGCATAGGAGAGATTAAGATCACAAAATTTATGCATATAACATGATCACAAACTTGCAAATTTATGTAAAAACCCAGTCTCTGATACCAATTGTTGGAAACAAAGTGCGTAACGGAATTTTAAAAATTTTTCATTAGAGTAATTTCCAAAACACAAGTTTGACATGTTATATGTATAAATTAAACAGATCTTACTAACCTCAGTGTGCTGAAGAACCTCCGCAATCCGTGTAGAGAAGTAACATTCCAGAAGAGCCTCAACCAACTAGTCTTCTTTGCTATTCTCTATCCACAACCGGAGTGAGTGTGGGCTCACACGTACAGCTCTTCCACCGGTGACTCTCCTTCCAACCAACAGAGAGAACCCAAAGCTAGTGCTCGTGATTTGTGAACAAAAGCTCTCAGGGAGTTTTCAGATGCTCACTAGAAGAGTATCACTCTTAATCTCTCAAATTGATCTGAGTAAATCATGAGACTCACTCCTTTTTTATACCTATTGGTCCTGGGGTCAATCCATATCAGATTAGGTCTCAAAAACTCAAAAAACAGAATCAAATTTGGATTAGTATCTGATAAGATCCGCGTGAAAATGAGTAATCTTATCTCCCACTGATCGACAGGCCGCACTGTCTGATTGGCAGGCCAAACACGTCAGCCGGCAGGCCGAACTCCCGAGAAAAAATCTCCGCAAATCTTTTATTTTCCACCCGAGATTCTAAAGGATAAAGTGATTCAAATAACCCAATAGAGAAGATATCTGATCAAAACAAACTTTATCAAGATAATCTCTAAGAAAATAAATCAATTCACAATAATTCTATAAGTTTATCTTGTTCTAATTTGTCCAAAATTAAAACAACCGATAAATAGACAAGAATTATCTGATCGCAATAATTCAACAAGTTTATCTTGAACTAATTTCTTACAAAATTAATTCAACCGATAAACAAACATAAATTATTTGATTCTTACAAATTTTAAACCAATCTGATAAATCCGACATAAGTCACCAATTATTGGAAAAGCACGCCGTGTCGTTACAGGACTTTGTGAGCTAGCAAAGGGGACCAAAATGGACCTATAAAGTTCAAGCTCATGATAATTATGAAACCCAATATCCTAGATATACATTTCACAATTATCAACTCCAACGCTACTCCACTAAAAGCTTGGAGCTGCACTCTTAAACTTTATAGAATTACGAAGCTCGTGTAGCTAAGTCTCCATGACATATCAAAGTGTATCGTATCCCCATATGATAATCCATAATCGGCTTAAGGACAAGTTCTGTCTTATTTTCCCGATTATTTTTATCTCACGTTCCATTGTCTCACCATTAGAAAACTTACCATCCAAAGATAGTATACCATTCGGTTACACCTATGTATCCAAATGGTTGAGCGCTCCAGTTTTCCAATTATAGGACAACGCATATAAGAGGATATCATTACTCCTAAAGAGGAGCTATGGATTCCATATCTATGAATAACAAGTCTATGCTATCAAGAGTCATGCCTCCAACGTACCGGCATGCATACCACTATAGAGATGTGGGAGTCACCCATTGGTACATCAAAAGACACAAGTCTAGACAACGGGCCTACTATTCATCTCAAGATTAAGAAACAATTCAAATGACTGTCTAAAGTGAATCGATTTGCCAAGACAGAATTATTAATCCAAATCAATTTACTTTATGTCCCGATCCAACACGTTGTCACCTATGACAACATGCCAATATTTCTATTCACGGAGTCCAACTCCGATGGCCAAGACAAACCATCTCCCATAAGGGATATAGACAACATAACAATCTTTACATGAATAAAGCGCCCAACTTTATTCCCTCGATTACGGATCATATGTTTTAGACCATCACCTTAAGAATCGTGTCTACCGCATAATCCTCCCATCATATGCGCAATTCTTAAGGTTTAGATTGACAGTCTCAGACTACTGTTTGCTTATCATACATTCAACGAATATGAAAGTAAAGAGGACAAGATTTGGTATATATAAATAAATAAATTCTTTATTGATAAAAATGTTTCCAAAACATATTACATTTTTACTCCTTAGGGCATACATGTCTAACACTATTTTTCTTCAAACAAATCTTAGATTCTAGTTGTTCTAAGTTTCCCTAACTTAGATCAAAGGTTTTCTAAGTTTAAACAAGCTTAAATTTCAAAATACAAGAAAAATTGAAAAAGTTTTGAAATTCAAAAACTAACCTTGAATCGAAGTTTTAAATCATGTTTTTGGTTGCTCAATCATGCTCTCGAGCCTCCAATCCACCAAATCGACGGTTGGGACTCAATTTAATTCAAAAATTTTTGGGAGAAAATGAGAGAGAAAGAGAGAGGCAGAGTGAGAGGGGGAAAGGCGTGCGAGAGAGAGAGAGAGAGAGTGAGAGAGAGAGCTGAGCAAAAGAGAGGGAGAGAGAGGTATAAATAGAGGGAAAAGAGGGCAATTTTCACTGTGTAGAAACCGTGTGCCACCCACAGTTTTGTAAAAGGATGTGGTTGGTATTTGACAAATTGTTTTGTTTCCAAAAATTCAAAATAACAATATAAAATAATTAAGCGTAATTAAAAATCATTAAAATAATCAAAAACAACATTAATTTAGAAATTTCATAAGATGATCAAATTAAGTTTAAAACATCCATTATGGCACATTGATATACCATTTTACATTCTAATATCACTTAATTAATTCTAGGGTGTTACAACTCTCTACCCCTAAAGGAAATTTCGCCCTTGAAATTTACATATTAGTTAAGAAACAAAACAGATATGGATACAACTCCCGCATGCTCTACTATAATTCCCAAGTGGGTTGATTAACCCCGTGATGCTACCACATGACCTTTACTAACGATATATCATGACAACGCAAGCTAATCATTTTCTGATCGATAATCTAAATCGGTACTTCGTCGTACATCGTGTCTTCCTGAACCTGTACATTGTGAGTTGAAATTATCTTACTCTGCTAAAGCGGACACTTCCTAAGCATCGACACGTGGAACACATCATGGACATTAGAAAGTTTAGAAGGAAGGTCAAGCTGATAAGCGACCATACCAACACACTGAGTGATCTCAAATGGTTTAACATATCTTGGTGCAAGCTTACCACTTACTCCGAACCGTATAATGCCTTTACGAGGTGATACTTTCAAGAGAACAAAATGTCCTACTGTAAATTCTAGGGTCGACGTCTTTTATCCAAATAACTCTTCTGTCAACTATGAGTTGCCTTCAATCGATCTCAAATTATTGCGACTTTCTTGTTGCTATCACAAATCTCATCCGGTTCAAGAATAATCCTGTCTTCCGGTTCTACCCAACACATCAATGATCAACACGGTCATCCATACAACGCCTCAAATGATGCCATACCAATGCTCGATTGATAGCTATTGTTGTATGCACATTTTGCCATGTGCAAATATTTCTTCCAGTTCCCGTCGAAGTCTAACGCATAAGCACGCAACATGTCCTCGAGAATCTAAATAACTCGCTCAGATTGCCCATCGGTCTAAGGATGAAATGCCGTGCTAAAATTCAAATATGTACCTAAAGCCTCTTGGAAGCTCCTCCAGTACTTGGCATTGAATCTGGTGTCTCTATCGGAGGTGATGGACAAGGAAACTCCATGCAATCTTACTATATTTTGTAGGTACAATTCTCCAAGAACTCTCCTCGAACATTTTGACTTGAATGGGATGATATGCGTCTATTTCGTTAACATGTCGACCACGACCCAAATTGCATTGTGCCTTTGCTCCTTCTCGGCAAACCGGTAAGGAAATCCATCATCATGTGCTCCTATTTCTACCCTGGAATAGTAAGTGGCTAAAGTTGACCTGTTGGCTTCTTATGCTTGGCTTTCACCTGAAGACACGTCGTACACTTGGCCACGTATTCTTGGACGTCTTTCTTCATACCTCTCCACCAATATTGTCTCTTCAAATCATGATACATCTTCATGCTTCCCGGATGAATCGTAAACTAAGACTTGTGGGCTTCGTCCATTATGGCTTTTGTCACCTCTGTGATTGCTAGAACTACTAGACGCTCCCTGAAGTACAACTATCTATCCACATGAATCCTCCATTCTTCAAATTACTCTCTATTCTAGATCTATGTCCAAATTCCCAGCAATTGCTGGTCCTACCATTGATTCTATTTCACCATCTGAATAAGAGCTGGGGTCATCTCCATATGGTACACCAAAGCTCCATCATAGCCTTCATAATACTGCAGTCTGTATTCACTCACTGTCGCATCTCCTTACAATCTTCAAGAGCCAAGCAAGCAAGAATCCCTAAAGATTTCCTGCTAAGTGTATCCGTAACCACAAGGCCTTCCCAGGATGGTACTGTAGCGCGAAATCATAATCCTCCATGTATTCCATCCACCTTTGTTGTCTCAAGTTTAGATCCCTCTGAGTGAACAAATACCTCAAACTCTTGTGGTTAGAGAAAACTTGAAATGTTGCCCCATACAAATAACACCTCCAGATCTTCAACACGTGAATCACCACTGCGAGCTCTAAGTCATGAGTAGGGTAGTTTCGCTCATGAGGTCATAGCTGTCTCGATCCATACGCCATCATACGTCCATGTTGCATCAATACACATCCAAGCCCATGTACTGAAGCATATGTGTAAACCTCGTACGGCTCATCACTGTTAGGAATAACCAATACGAGGGCTGAAGTCAACCGATTCTTTAATTCCTGAAAAGCAAACTCACATTCTTCATCCCATTTGAACCTAACGTTCTTCCCGTTTAATCTTGTCAGCGGCACTACGATCTTCGAGAAATCCTTCACAAATTTCCTATAGTATCCTGCAAGTCCCAAGAAGCTACAGATTTCTGCTACATTCCTTGGCCTTTTCCATTCCACTATGGCTTCTATCTTGGATGGATCCACTGAAATACCTTGCTTGGAGATGACATGACCTAGAAACTTAACTTCTGTTAACTAAAACTCGCGCTTTTCTTTCTTGGCGTATAACTGGTGCTCCCGTAAAGTCTGAAGCACGATCCTGAGGTGCTGCTCATACTCCTCCCAAGTCTTAGAATATACTAGGATATCGTTAATAAACACGATCACGAACTGGTCTATATAAGGCCTGAATATCCTGTTCATCAAATCCATGAAAGCTGTTGGAGTGTTTGTTAGCCCAAACGACATCACCAGAAACTCAAAGTGTCCATACCGGGTCCTAAAAGCTATTTTAGGAATGTCTTCTTCTTTAATCCTGAGCTGGAGGTATCCCGAGCGCAAATTTACCTTCGAGAAATACCATGAACCTCCCAACTGATTAAACAGTTCATCAATCCTGGGCAGAGGATACTTGTTCTTTACCGTGACCCAATTTAGCTACCGATAGTCTATACACAACCTAAGGTCCCATCATGTTTCTTAGCGGACAAAACCAGTGCTCTCCATGGTGACATACTATTCCAGATATACCACTTATCAACAAGCTCCTGAAGTTGCTTTTTCAATTCTTTCATTTCTGTCGGCACCATCCGATAAGGTGCTACTGAAATCGGTGATGTTCCTGGAAGTAACTCAATACCAAATTCGATCTCCCGATGCGGTGGTAATCCTAGCAATTCGTCAGGGAAGACGTCTTCAAATTCATTCGCCACTGGGATTGCTGCATTTCTTTTCGAGGCATTGGGCTCTACTTCTAGATTCATGAGGATGGCATAACAGGCAAGGTTCTTCCATTCTCCGAGACATGTCTTCACAAGTTGCTCACTCATTGGCCGATCACTACTACCTTGGTAAGTGATCATCGTCCCCCTATCAAACACTAGGGTCACTTTTTTAAGCTGGTAGTCTACGACTGCATTATACCTGGATAGCCAGTCCATTCCTAGGATTACATCACATGAACTCATGGGGAGTACAATCAAATCACTCTTCAAAAGCTCATCCCCAATCTTTATTTTACAAGCTTTACATACACAAGCTATAACTAGGGGTTCATTGAACTCTTCCATTTCTAATCCCAAGGCATGTACAAAAGAACTCGAAATGAGAGAATGAGTAGCACCAGTATCGAATAAAACATCAGCTAAGGATTGAGAAACTAGGATTGTACCATCGACAACCGAATTGCTAGTCTGGGCATCTAAACTCCCTATTGCCATCACATGGAACCTGAACTGGGGCTTTTCCTTTTCCTCTACCAGCATTGCTAGGCCCTGGATTAGTCGGCCAACACTACTGTGACGGAGGCGACTGCACGCTAGCTGTACTCAGTGCTCGATATTGAGGGACATTGCGCTGGAAGTTTTGCAGTTGTTGTCCTTGTGCTGAGTATGGTCGTTGCTGGGGAAAGAATTGAGGGAACTACAACTGCATAAATTGCTGAGGTAGAGGTAGAGTCTGGGGCTGAGGCTGACGACTAGCTCCTTCTCTAGTCTGAGATCCTAGACGAGCGCTCCTGATCGGGCAATTCCTCTTGATATGTCCTGGCTACTGGCAATAATGACAGTGAAAGCTATACGGGTTGCTGCGCCTGCTGCTAGATGAACTACTGCTACCATTGTTCATGCCACCCTGTTTGTTCTTTCCCAGAGCTGGATGGCTACTGGTACTCCTCCTATCGCTCCTCTGAGGTCCTCTTGACGTCTTTGCTCGATCCTCACAGTACTGCATATAATCATTTTCCACTGATATTGCTGATGACACAAGCTTTCCAAAATTCCTGAGTCGCAAGGCAACCACCTGTCGTCGAATAGGAGCCTTGAGTCCTTCCTGGCACTTAATACACTTTTCACGTTCCCATGCCACTACCGATGGAGCAAACCTAGCTAGCTCATTAAACTTTGCCTCACATTCCTGAACTAACAAGCCATCCTACTGCAACCTGTAGAATTCAGCTGCCTTCTGGTCTCTATACCCTTGTGAAAAATATCGATCGTAGAATAGCTCCTTGAACTTGTCCCAACAGATATTACCATTATTTTCCAAGCCTTTAGCTTGCTTCCGCCAAGTATTGGCACCACCTTCGAACTTATATGCAGTAAACTCTACTCGATACTCAGCTGGCACACCAAGAGTATCCAAGTGTTTCACGATTGAATCCGAGCCAATATTCTGTCACTTACAGGTCCCGATTTCCATCGAAAGTTGGTATAGACGCATGCCAAAATTCCTAAAAATACGTATGCCAATGACTAATATTAGAATCCTCCAGTCTTGCCCTAGCTACCATCTACCAAAATGCAGCAAACATGGTTCTCATCATGCCCTCATCATTTCCAAACTCGGCGTCTGCTGTCGAACGACGTCTTGATGCCATCCTCTCACTTCTGAAAACAAAATTTGGACTGTCAGTGGTATTCCATTGTCGTACTTATATGTGCACAATTCCCAAGGTTCATAACCTTGAGCTCTGATACCATTCTGTCATGCCCCAAAGTATAGGGAGGTGATGTGGCAATTATTAAGTTAATATTTAATTAAAACATAAGTTTAAGTATTTGAATTAATTATGAAAATGTGAAAATTTTACCTTTTAAAACAAGCATTTTATAATAATTAAACAAATAGGGATGTCATGGTAAGCAATAAGAAAGTAATAAAGGAAATAAAAAGATACGAGAGTAGGTCCCACTGACCAGCATCTTGTGCATACATATAGTACCGATAATATAATATTACAACCACAGTCCAAGTAAAGAGAGAGAATTAGAATATTACATACCTTGATTTTATAACTTAAATATCCTATTAGGTTCTTCTATTCTTCTTGTGTCCTGTCTGTGGACTCTTCTCCGAACCCAAGCTAAAATCCACCTAGACGGGGAAAGTTTTGAAAACAAATAAAATATAAGCGAAAGGCTCAGTAGGACTCAGATTTTTAGAAACATTTAATTTTAAAAGAAAACTTATTTAGAAAGTAGACTTGAACACATAAATAAAATTTAATAAGAATTATTTTTACCAAAACTGTTTATTGGTCAACCAAAAAGAATACCATTTTTCCTTTCTTAGGCAAACCATATGTATAACACCATCATAGTGGTCCAACTAGGTTTTGGGACCTGCCCCCAAGGTCGCATGCTACACGACCTGATCTCTGATATGGTATCATGCCCTTATATTCATTTCTATCATTATTTAAAACCCATTTGCCAAGTATTTTCATTTACATTCATTATGGGGTTCATTATGAAATTCACCTCAATCCACAGTTTATAAAAATAATCGATAGAAATTCCTTTTTCAATCAACCGTTGAAAACATTTTGATAAAAACCCTTTTTAAGGCCAAAATCATTTGAAACTGGGTTGTCAAATAAAAGGGCTAGAAGTCCTACCTCAATACTCATGCCAGTGTCCCACACTGTAATTCCGGTCCGCTATACGTTAGCTCCGCAGAACTACGAACGACCTTAAATAGAACTAGGTCTATCAGTATCTAGTTTAAGATATTCTATGTTGCTAAACTATTTCATGGTGTCCTAGTGTGCCATTTGTACTTATAAAACCATTTTATAAAGTTGGGATTTCAATCAGGGTTTAAAACAATAAAAACGGATGAAAAATCACAAAATTCTACCATGCCCGGTCGGCCTGCCGGTCACCCTGGTTCAGTCAGCCGAATTGTGCGGTTCGGCTTGTTGAAAAATCAGGTCTGATCGGCCAAACTTTTCCAGCATCGTTCGGCCTATCGAAAAACCAGGTCTGGTCGGCCGAACTTTTCTAGGTTTGGCCTTCCGGACGTATGAATCCGGCCTGCCGAACACGAAGTTCGGCCTGTTGATCTAGAAAAATTCTAGAATTTTTCAGGCATTGGTTCTCGGCCTCCCGAGCCCCAATCTTCATTTCAACCTATTTTTCTCAGTTCTCAGGCATGGGAAACAATCATAGATGATATAAAAACAACATAGAACACTATTTAGCTCATTTAAACAAGATTTGCTCAAAAATTTTGAATAAATCTAAATATTAGGAAAAATGGAGAAAAGTTTTGAAATTTCGAAACTAAACAAGATTCTAGTTGTCCTAAGTTTCCCTAACTTAGATCAAAGGTTTTCTAAGTTCAAATAAGCTTAAATTTCAAAATATAAGAAAAATTGAAAAAGTTTTGAAATTTGAAAACTAACCTTGAATCGAAGCTTTAAATTGCATTTTTGGTTGCTCAATCATGCTCCCGAGCCTCCAATCCACCAAATCGATGCTTGAGGCTTGATTTAATTCAAAAATTTTTGGGAGAAAATAAGAGTGAAAGAGAGAGGCAGAGCGAGAGGGAGAAAGGCAAGCAAGAGAGAGAGAGAGAGAGAGAGAGAGTGAGAGAGAGAGCTGAGCGAAAGAGAGGGAGAAAGTGGTATAAATAGAGGGAAAAGTGGGCGGTTTTCACTGTGTAGAAACCGTGTGCCACCCACAGTTTTGTAAAAGGATGTAGTTGGTATTTGACAAATTGTTTTGTTTCCAAAAATTCAAAATAACAATTTAAAATAATTAAGCGTAATTAAAAACCATTAAAATAATCAAAAACAACATTAATTTAGAAATTTCACAAGATGATCAAGTTAAGTTTAAAATATCCATTATGGCACACTAATCTACCATTTTACATTCTAATATCACTTAATTAATTCCAGGGCGTTACATGGCATAACTCTTCTATGCGTCCTAAGAATGGTCCACCGTTAATAGTTCTAGTGACCTATGCAGGCTATTGATTGTTGCCTCCTTATGGTGCCTGATTCTTCTGATCGGCACAAACACCTAAGCTATTCTCCCTGATATATTCCCATAAATATCCTCTCCTAATGAGGTTTTCAATTTCATCCTTCAGGTCGGTACACTCAATCGTGTTATGCTTGACCTTTATGTGGAACTAGTAGTGTTTATTTTGGTTTCTCTTTGTTGAATCTTTCCTCATAGGTAGAGGTTTTCTCAAAAGATTTTGGCCTTTGACCTAATTGTAAATATCCTTTATATTAATGTTTAGTTCAGTATATGTTTTAAAATTTTAGAATGGACGTCGTTGTCTCTAGTTTTCTTATGTTGGTGCTAGCTTGGGCACCAAAATTATAGTAAGGGCCAGTGCTAGAAGAGCAACTACAAGTACTAGGGCTGGTTCCAGCGGTGGAAAGTAATTATTGGTATCTTGGCCATTATTGTTTTTATTGCCACCATTTTGGTTTTTCCTCTCTTAGTTATTTCTCCCATTGTTCTGGTTCTAGGTTGGCTAAGCAGATTGTTGTGTTACTAGGTTAGCATAGGCAGCAATATCAGGTTCTTGGATGGCAAGGTCATGGTATGGTATGCCTGTAGTGGTTGATAGCCAAGCCACCTCCTTGGTATTTATATACTTTTTGGCCCTACTTAGAATAGGTGAGTGGAAGCTTTTTATCTAGAGAGAACTTAAATAGGTCCTATTATAACCCACTTAACATGGAGATAAGTGTAGCTTCCTCAGAGCATTATTCCACAGAGACCATCCCATCGATGTAACAGTCGATGAGTACCTTTAAGGACTCTATTGTCCCTACTTTGTGGCTTGCAGCCTTTGGTGAAAAGCTAGCTATAGCCATCTTCCCATGAACTGTGTAACAAAGGAGTTGTATAGGTCACACTAGCATATAGTTGATCTTGGCTTAAATTTTCAAAACCAACACTATGCTAGTCCGTTAAGAGTTACATCAAAAGCATGGCACTTGATGGCATCTAGGCCCCTTGTAGGATTATATTTGAATCATAGAGCCATGCATGGTCATTAGGGCGTATGATGTAAAAAAAAGCTGTGTTGCAGAGCTTGAGTTCTGGGGTAACGGTTCGGCCATGACTTTTGTCTGTGAAAGGGTGTCCATCGACGTTTTTGAAAACCAGGGATTTATATCCCTGCCTTGTTTTCCATCTATCCGTGTGTTGGACTAGCTTGAGTTGTTCCTAAAGGCTGATGGCTGACCTCTAAGAATCTTGCGTTCCTTGGGCTTGTCGGACTTTGATCTTTTTTCTCACACCTCGTTGTCCCTTGACTGCTTGTTATTGACAGAGCCAAACATAGCATTCTGTCAAAGTGCTAATGGAGGAAGCCAACTCGTCCTTGACTGTTAAGGACTCCTCCTTCTTATGCAATAGTGCGTCTCATTTGAGCCCTTCTACTCCCTTGAGAGGTTGAGGCATGAGCTCTCAGTAACTACACAACTTCAGAATCTTCAGTTCCTTCTGCTAGGTTGTCAACATTTCCTTGGGCAGGAGGGGGGTTATTATATGTTGGCTGAGGCAAATTATTCAGGCATTTTTCAATATGGGTAAATGTCTACATCAAATTATTATAATTTTGAGCCAAGTTCCCAATCTAGGCCTGTATGGTCGTGTTCGGGTCTTCTCAGGCTCTGTCTTAAGGAAAATCATTTTGTGGTGTCGGTTGAGCAAGTTGAGGCAGAGGTGGAGCGTTGTTATTGTTTTTTTTTTTTTTTTTTGGTTTGACGATTTAGTGTGGATTCTCACCATTATACCATAGAGAGAATTTTTCTAAAAAATATTAGAGGATTCTTGGGCTCTCCATCTAGTACTAATTGTTCACAGGTAGAACTCATCAAGCAAAGATCTCTCTAGATTCTTCACTGAGGTGCTCAATTACTCACATATGAAGTAACAAACAACAAGGAAAAATAACAATAATAAATAAAGATTTTATAGAAGTTCACGTTAATTAAAGGCTATGTCAGCTAGGAGTTTCTTGGAAATGAGATGTTTCTCTATGAGAAAATTGTTTACAAAACTAGAGCTAAAATTTATACCATGAATTAGACTTAGGCTGCTCCATGGAATTGGCCTCTATTTATATTTTGGTAGATCGGCCATTGGATGATCCTTTTGTTACAATTTAAATTTAGATGCAAGATAGTTTCCCATCTAATTGGCTTAATCACATAGCCATGAACTTCTATTAAGCTTATCTCCTCTGAATATTTGAAATCTTGTGGATTCTAACAAGATCAGGTGCTTATTGTTATCTTCAATTTAAATAAAAGATATAGTTTCCTTCTTTGGTATTGTTTGATAATATGGTTTCTAGGATATCTTCAAGGCTATATAAACCAAGATTCATCTCGGGCCCTTCCTAGGCCCAGTAACCGATTAGGGCCTTCTTGGTGACCCGATAATACTAATGTTGAGGAAATTGAACTAGCAAACAATCTTTTGTATGAATCATTCTAGTGCTCCAGGGCCTAAGAATTATAATATATATATTATTAAAAATTTTGGGATTTTTTTGGACACGAGGTTATTAGGATGGCATTCTTTCTTTATTATATGTCAAGTTTCTCTTAACGTCAATTCCAATTTTGTTGTGCTCATTCCTAAAGTCTGAGATGCTTTATCAACTGATTTATTTCGTCTAATTGTTCTTGGTAATGATTAAATTTATTTTCAAGGTCATTTCATTTAGATTTATTAAATTTCTCAAAGCATTGTCTCTCCTTAGCAGTTTAGGTTTATATCAAATTGTCAAATCCATGATTGCATTCTTATTGCCTCTAAAGGTGTTAAACTTTTGGATAATTTTGTTGCTTTTTTACATCACAAGTATATGTGGTGTCACACAAGTTATAGTTAAACTTTTATAAGGCTTCCAATTATATCATCGTGCTTAATGGTGCTGTAAAGTATTGCTACTTTAGAGGGACAACTTACTACCTCACTCTTCTCGTACAACTATGTTTATGTTTATAGATGCTTAGGCCTCAAAGATAAAATGACTAATGTTTTAATATAGAAGTTTAAATGAAAAGATATGTTTTATATAAATATGTGCCTCGTGCACTACTCTGATTATGATTATGATATTATGTAATAATTTTTACAAAATATTTTATGTTGTAAGATAAGAAAATGTACTTACTAAGCTTATGCTTTCTTAGTTTATATCATGTTACAAGCAAAGGTAGAAAAAAGCCTGAAAAGGTGTGATGCCCTAGGGAGGGGATCAGTAAGTTTTGGGTAAAGAAGATGAAAATAAGATAAATAAAGAAAAATTAAGCAAGTAGTCATGAAAGTAAATAAATATCATCGGTGGTCACCATCACGTGAATGCCACGAGGCGGGGCCGAGATCTTATCCTTATTCACCATCACATGGATGCTTAACACGAAGGTGGGTAGGTAAATAAAATACAAATAATATCAATAATAATAATACAAGAATACTAAAAATCATTGTCTCTAAGATAAATTAAAAATATACAATTGATAGAGACGAAAACTACATCAAGACCGATATCAAGACAAATCGTACAGTATACGCATCATACCACAGTTCTAGAAAAAATACCATATCTACTCATAGAGCCAGGTTTCGATCCTAAAACCTTCCTTCCTCTTCAAATCTAGGAGTGGAATTTTTAAAAACAGGAAAATGTGAGCGTAAAGTTTGGTAGGATAATTATTTAAAAACAAGTTATTCTAAAATAGTAATAAAAAATAAAGAATTGTTCACAATCCGTTCTATTTGAGATGAATCTCAAAGTCTTAACAAATCACTAAAAACATACTTGAAAGTAACTTGATAAAACATCACCGTACCAGTTTTGGAAATCCAAAAGGAATATCAAAATACCATTCTTCAAAATTAAAGACAAATTATTTTCATCAATTATTCAAAAGGTCGAGTATTTGGCCAAAACAGTTTAAAAAAAGGGCTGCCAAAGAAAGGGGTAGGAATACCCTACCTCAATTGAAATTCCAATAACGTACGCTCCAAATAAAATTCAACGTAAGCTCCATATACGTTCAAAACCTTGAAAATTGCATTTAAAATCAGAAATCAGATTTAACAAATATCATTATGTTAGTTTAATTATCAGTGTGTCTTTTGACTCAAAATATTCATAACCCAAAGTCTTAATGCTTTTTGAAACATTTTGGAATCATTAAACATTAAAAATCAAAAGAAAAATACAATTTTTCAAGTCCATAATTGGCGTACTGAACATCCTAGTTTGGCCTATCGAACCTGTATAATTCGACCTTCTGAACATTTAGACAGGCCTACCGAACTGCTATAGTTAGGCCTACCGAACTGCTACAGTTAAGCCTACCGAACTGCTACAGTTTGGCCTGCCGAAGATATGAATCCAGCCTGTCAAACTTCTTAAATTTGGCATGCCAAAGATCAAATTTAGCTACCAAATTGGCAAAATTTAGGGAACCAAGACTTCGAGTCTTGACCTCCCTAAGCTCAAAAATTCAAATTAAAACCTGTTTTCTCAATCCCAGAGTATGAAAATCATATAGAAAGCTTAGAAAATCATACTAGAACATATTTAAACAATTTTTCCCAAGTTTAAACTCAATTTCACCTTTGATTTGAAAATCAAAGAAAAATGCAAAAACTTGATTAAGTTGATTTTTGTTCAAATAAAGCTTAAATTTATGATAAAACAAGTCTTATAAGCTTAGATTAATATTATCTAAGCTCACCAAAGTTCAGATTACAAAATACATCAAAGATTCAAAACGAAAATAAAACAGTTTTGGAGAAAAAGGGCTAACCTCAAATCAACATTTTTGAAGAGGATTTTTTGGCTTGAATCTCTGTCTCTTAGCTTCAAATTAACGAGTTTAAAGCTTGGGTATGAAATTTTTCAAAGAAGAGAGAAAGAGAGATTTGCACAGAGAGAGACGAGAGAGAACTGAGAGAAAACGAGAAGGAAAAAGGAAAGAAAAGAAAAATGGTAAAGAGAGAGAAAAGTGAGAGAAAAAAAAAAAAGACTCAAGAGCATTTTTGTAAATATGGGAAAAATGTAGTGTAAAATATCATTTGTATTTTAAAAACTAAAAATCAATTTTTTTTAAAAAATGTAACAGATGAAATAAAATCTTAAATGACAAAAATTGACATTAAATTCACACTTGGTACACTTAATAATTAAACTTAACATAATTAATCTCACTTTAAAATTCAGGGGTGTTACAAAAGGTGGAGGACGGGAACAGTGTGTGCAAGGAGTGTTAGATTGGAAACAAAGTTATGTCATGAAAGCAATTTGAACTCAAACAATATTTAAATCATAATGTTCCACACTTTTGTTTGTTTGTGACCTAGTTTATATTTAATGTTTTCTTTTGTAAATGTTTGCCTTGAATGCAATTTGTATTTTTAGATTTTTGGTTTCTTAGTTTTATTATATAGAAACTACGCTATAATATTTATTTCGTTATAGCTAGTCTTTGTTAGATGTTTTGTTTTGTTTTTGTAAACCAGCAATTTCTATAGCTAGTTGGTTAGCCGAATGCCCATGGTGTTTTGTTGGGCAAACCAGAGAAGGAGGAAAAGAATAAATCTAGTAAGTGGTTTTACAAAAATGTATGTTTTCTTGGGATATTTCTCTGAGTATTATTGATTGTTTTGACTGCTTATGGATGATTATTAAGTGTAGCAGTAAAAGAAACGTTCCCTGTAATGCCCATAAGAGGGCATTAATGTAATGGTATTAGAGTAGTTTTTGTTTCCAATGCGCATTGCCACACGTTAGTTTCAAGTCCTCATGTGAGTATAGAATTTATTCTTTAGTATATGGATGCTGAGATAGATTTTCTATGACTATATTATCTTATTAGGCCTGTTAAACGTAGACTTATGTTATTTATGGCAACAAGCAATTGTTATTTCATTATTTATGTATAATAGAATAATTGATAACCAAGAAGTACAACGACATGAGCTTAATTATGTGATTATAGTATTTTTCTTAGAAAGAAAGTTCATGGAAAAGTTGACGAATGATACGTAACATAAAGAAGCATAATGATACACATTTTGATGGAACAAGTTGAGACTTTTACAATGATAGTGAAGGGATTTTTGTAAGATCACATGGTACATCACTGTAGTAAATTTCATTTTTTAAGTGAAGGATGTTTTTGAAAATTTGCATGTCGTCAAAAGAATTGACTATATGAATCTTTGAGGCTTCATGAGAATTAAGGTCTAGTCTATTGAATTAATGACTTAGTTTGGGAGAAAATTGTTTATGATAACATTTTAGCAAATTGAATGGTTAATAGCATGATATGATAGAGATCACACATGAAAGGTTTTTTTTAGATGCCTTGGAATTAGCAGAGACGTCAACGAGAAATAAGAAGAATGACAATGTATTCTAGAATTATTAATGCAAAAGATTAGAGATTATTATTTTCTTTTAGAGGATATTAGTTGAGGAATTATTGAATGAAGAGACAGGGTAAGCCTAAATTTTTATATGGTGATATATTATTATTCTAAAGCAATGTCCAAAAGGTTTAGTATGAGATTTGGAGAAAAAAGTCAAGCTTCAAGTATGGTATACTTTTAATGTTTTAAAAAGGATTAGTTACTTAATGAGTATGGAGATATGCTAGTTGATTTATTAGAGTGCATGGGGTTTTTCTGTATCTTGAAGCCAAATATGCATAATTTAGAATTGTTTGTATATGTGGAGTAATGAGTTTCTTGAGTACAATTCACTTTGCGATATGATTAAAGACAAGTTTACATACATGATAACGAGACAAAAGAAAGTGAAAGAATGAACTTTGCAGTTTGATCTATACTTTCATGAAAGGTAATAGGAAGAGAAATATAGAAAGACACAAAGGGAATTCAAACATTGCATATGATATGGTTGTTGGATGTTTGGAAACTTTAATTGGACATGATTTTAAAGAAAATTTTCATGTGAAGGGACGTTAAGAAAGAGGACTAGAAAATTTCTTTACATACTCATTAATTCACATATTTTAAGGAATAATGGAGGGGAGGATGTGATACTCTAGATTTTTTATGCAACGTTTTTCATGTTCATATCTTAAGAATATATATACCGTTTGCATGTTCTTAAGCCCATAAAAGAAGCAAAAAAGAAGAAGTTTGTTAGAATATAAGCAATAAGGTTAAGTCAATATACGTCTATGATTGAAAAGGAAGATATTGTGGAACAACGACTTTCCTCTAGTCATGTGTGATTAGGAAATTAAGAGATTAAGGAAGCCACATGGAAAAAATGATATGACTTTACAACCAAGAGTTTGAGGAATAAAGATATCACGTTAGTCAAGGAGGCTACATGGTAGAGCAAGGACAGTCTAGGAGGCTACATGGTAGAGCAAGGATAATATCAGGTTTCTGCAATTTTTATGAGTTTTGAGGACAAAACTCTTATAAGGTGGAGAAAGTTATAACACCCTCCATTTTTTTCAATGCATAATTGCGTGAATTTAGCATTAGAACATGATATTCACATGCTATTTATGATTTATGTGAAGTAAATTTATGTTTTATTTGGAAATGTCGTAGATAAAAGCCACGAGGGATTGATGTGTTAGGAATATTCATGTCAAAAATGATGACAAGCATAAAGTATTTGATTTGTTCAAATGTTTCAACATGCCTTAAATTTATGCTGCTTTAGAGTTATATATGCCCTAGAGTCATATTTTGATAATGACCTGAATTTTATTGTACATTGTCTATCGTTTAAAAACATTTATGATTTTGTGATAATTACATGTATAGCATGGTTTAATATGGTTTTAAAAACCCTAACATTAGGAAGTGTCCAAAAGAAAAAAAAAATGTGTGAATTTTTTGCGTTATAAAAGCATATATGATTGTTGTATATAATATATGTTTTATAATAAATTATATTATATATTTTGATGGATTATTATTATATGTATAAACTTTTGTCACCGTGATTTAGAAAGAGGAAAAACAGCATACGCCGTGCAATGCAATTCAAGGCAAGTTAACTTGCCGTTCTGAAAAAAAAGGGCAACTTTCAAGTTACTCGAAGTTAGTCTTGGAAAGCATATTACATTTTTCTATCAGTGTATAAGCTATAGTACATAGCATAGTGTATAAGGTAGGTTATATGTGTGTGTATTTATAATTTATGAATGGCAACGGAAAATTGACGTGAGGAAAAAATAGAAAAAAAAAAAGAAAAAAGAAACCCCTTTAGGATGGGATTAGAGTTACGTATGTTTATAAATATGTAGGTTCATGTGCATATATTATTCCTATCTTTTTTTGCTTCCATCTTTTTTCCTATTCGTTTATGCTTTTATGCTCTCTTTTCTTCCCTAAGTCCTGCACATTATTCATTTCAAATTTTATTTCTTGAAAGTTTTCTCTCTCAAAGAATTCAAGGACACAAAGTATGAATTTATTTATATGTTTGATGCTTGGGTTTTGTTGATGCGTATGTTGATAATTATGTGTATTTGGAATGATTTGGATTTGGAATTTTGGGTATGTAGCTATGCTTCAATCAAGAGTTTGGCTTCCATAAGTGAATTTTGATGATATGACATAAACTTGTTTTCAATTCTATTAATTTATGGGAATGTTTAATTTCATGATGTTCATGTTATATTTAATTTTTAGAGTTGTATAAGTTTGGGTCAAATTTATAATAATTTGTGTTATTGGAATGTGATATGAGGATTTTAGGGTTCACTTGTTTGGTAAATTCCTAGTGATGTTTTAGGTTGGAATGATTTTATCTCATTGTGATTTTTGGATATGACGTATATTTATATCTTAGGAAAAACCAAAAATTTTTATAAATTTTCTTTCAACATATTTTAAATGTTATGAGCCTTTAAACAAGCGCTACTCATAGATTTTTATATGCTGATGGATTTATATTTGTGTCTTGTGAGGTTTGTTCTATTAGACAAACAACAACTATTGGTTCTGTAAAAATTTGTAGGTCTTTGCCGGCATGTTAAATGTTAGTTTGTAAATTTTTAGCTTCATATCTTTTCTATGTTTTGAGATAAAATTCATTGATCATTGAGTGCTAAGTGTATATAAATGTCTGCGTGATATTTTCTACAAATTTTATAAGATTGAAAATCATATTTTAAATTTGTTTTTCATAATTTCATATTTTTTGGTGTTTATTTGTTGTTAACCACGATATAAAAAAGTTTCAGAACCATATCATGCACATTTCATTTTATAAAAATTTTGAATATAGGTTGTTCACTTTTAACATGTCTTATGTCAACATTACCTCCAAGTTCAAACATATGTTTTGAATTATTCTAAATTTATTCAAAGCTAATTTTTGGATATGTTTTTTTGCTATTATGTCAAAAAAAATTTATAAATTGTTTTATAACATAAGTTATTTAATATAAAATTTTAGATAGTGACTGCTCACTATCTAGTGGTTGCTAGCAGATTTTGCTGTATTGTTTCTGTGATTTATTTAAATTATCAAAGGATATTTTTATTGTTAAAGAAAAATCTAAATGTTATATATATGTTAACTTGATTTTAGTATGGTTTTATGCTCAAATTGAGGGTGAATTATAAGATATAAGTTGAAGAATCCGTAAAGGTCATTCAGTTTTTCTTACTTGTAGATTTGCTTGAATGTTTTAAACAATTTAAAAAGGTATTTTGGATTAATATTTTTAAGAGAAGAAAATATGAGTGATGTTTTTATATGTTAGGTATGTTATGGAAGGAGTTTTACATTTTTATCATATTTATAAGGAGAATAAATTTTCAAAAAGTTTTAAAGGTTAAGTTTTCTACCTTTATGTTCCTTGATTCTAAGTGCATGTTTATCACTTAAAGGTGTTTTATTTCATTAAGAATGATATTGGATTATGTACTATCATATTAAATGATATTATGAACATAAATATTAATTTCATCTATTATATGAATGATTGATATGGATACTCCAACGACAAGTACACCATGAACTGCGGCTATGTCATCAAAAATAAGGTTTAGTAAGCGAGCAAGTCAAGTAAGTACATTCTCACGTGTAACATGATAAAAGTTTACAAAAAAATTTTAAAAATATGTTTTATGATAATTTTTAAGTATGTTTTTAAATATTATCTTCTTACAAAAACTCTTGTTGCAATGTTTTTAATAGATGTTTTAATGAGAAGGTATGTTTAAAGTATATTTATATGTATGTATTACTTAATTAAGCATTGTACACCCTATGTTTATATTTGACCCGCTAGGTGGACTGTCCCACTTGTACGTTTGGTTTGAGATTAAGCACATCACTTTTCTTGTACAACTATGCTTATGTTTATGGTGCAGTGCTTGGGTCCCAAAAGGTAAAATGAATAATGTTTGAATATGAAAGTCTAAATGAAAAGATATGTTCTTTATAAACGTGTCCTCACGCACTACGTTAATTATGATTATGATATCATGTAATGATTTTTATGAAACATTTTGTATTGTGAGATAGGAAAGTGTATTTATTAAGTTTATGCTTACTTAGTTTATATCATGTTATAGACAAAGATAGAAAACAAGCCTAATAAGGTGGAGGATGGGAACGGGCATGTGTACAAAGAGTGTTAGATTAGAAATGTAGTCATGTCATGAAAGAAATTTGAACTCAAATAATATTAAAATTATAATGCTCTGCACTTTTGTTTGTTTGAGACCTAGTTTTATATATAATGTTTTCTTTGGACATGTTTTCATCGAATGCAATTTGTATTTTTAGATTTTTGGTTTCTTAAACTACACTATGATATTTATTCCATCATAATTAATTTTAGTTGGATGTTTTGTTTCGTTTTAGTAAACTAACTATTTCTGATGGTGGTCAGTTAACCGAACGCCTTTGGTGTTCTATTGGACTAATCAAAGAAGAGAAAAAAATCCAGATAGTGGTCTTTAGAAAAAATGCATGTTTTTTTAAGATATTTCTCTAAGTGTTATTAATTGTTTTTGACTGCTTATCGGTGATTATTAAGTGTAACATTAAAAGAAACGTTCTCTACGATGCCCGTAAGAGGGTGTTACAAGTACTGTCCTCGAAGGAATGATCACTCCTTTCGTTACCGTCGATACCTGACCAAATACTACTACCATAATATCAAACTTTATGATTGTTAAGGGAGATACCCAGTATAATTTTGTGATCGAGAGACCACTCTCTATGGATGCTCAAGACCGTCTTATCCATCTACCATCAGTTGGTTAAGTTTCCAACCAAGAATGGAGTTGGAGAGATGAGAGGGAAGCAATATGATGCCCAAACTACATATTCAGATTCAAGAAGAGACTATAAATTCCTCAAAAATAAGATGATGATCGAAAGTCAGGCTCCTACTTGTGATGAATTTGACCTTGACCCTAGGCTAGATGACGATACTATCACAACAAAACTGATAAAAGACCTCAAGGATTACATGGTAGAGGATAAGGACCTAAGCAAAACAATGAAGACAAGCACCGAGCTCACATCACAGCAACGTGCAGACATGATAGCCTTCTTGAAAAAGAACCTTGAGATGTGTGCCTTGACATATGAGAATATGGTAGGCTTATCTCCTATAGTTATATGTCACTATCTCATCATTGACCCAACCTTCCCACCAAAAAGATAACAAAAGAGGCCCTTTAATGCTAAAAGATACCAAACCTTAAGGGAGGAAGTGGGACGAGCTCATGAAGAGCAAGTCCATCTGAGGAGCATACTACCTGACCTGGATCGTTAGTCCAATCTTAGCAAAGAAGCCTAAAAGGAAATGGAGGAGATGCATGGACTTCCCTGACTTAACAATGCCTGTCCCAAAAAAGACGTCTTCCTTTTCCCATGAATTGACTAGTTAGTAGATGCCACTGCAGGCCATGAGTTGATAAGCTTCATGGACGCCTTCTCGACTTTCAATCAAATACCCATGTATGTCCCCGATAAGGAACACACAACTCTGGATTTGACATGTCTCTTGGTAGAAGTAACATGAAACTCAGAATAGAATGATAATTATGGGTGTGTTCAATAATCACAAGTAAAAAGGGGAATTGGTCTATGGTCAATTCAGTAATAAATAAATAGGTTTATCATTATACCTCGTGAAAAAAAGACTTATTTCTTTATGTGGAATTAACCATTCCTTTTCGTTTAGAAAGAAAAGAGATGAAATTATGTCCAAATAAGGAAATATGTCATGGTTGCAGGAGTCTATACATCGCATATAGGCTTTAAAGACATCGTGACATAACCATCGAGGAAAAGTAGGGACCTAAAAGATTGAATGGAACGGTACATAGACAAATAAATCCCTTATGAATTCTAAGGTACTCCATTTATTACTTTAATTAAGTAAAAGTAAGGGGATTTATCATTCGAAGGGAAGTAGACTACTCAAGAATTTCACATTTCATTTATTTTATGCAATAATTACTAATTGAATAAAGAATTCAGAAAATCTAATAAAATAAACAGAAAAAGAAGAATGAATCAATGAAATGTTGCTTGATCTTCTTTGGGAACTTGAGTAAGGAGTAGATCTTTTGGGGTTTTATAAAATTTGAAAGTGGAAACTCCCTTTTTTTATCTTTATTTGGTGTAACTATTTGAGCCGGATGAAAGGAAACTTTCACGTCCGATTTTGAAAGGGTTTTATCCAATTTTGAATCAATAAAATGTTTCCACAGTGTAGTATACAAAGTATCTTCTACTTTTTTCACAACTAATAGTTTCATTATATTCTCCATCGGATTATCCAATCTAATTCAAGATCCAGTTAGTAGACACTACATTCGTTGTGAAAGGTGTTGGGTTTTGTTGGAATTTGTGATTCAAAGAAGCAGCAAAAAATTAAAATTAATTCCCACAAAACCCTCGCAGGATCTATACAATTTGATTAGATTGATAGGAAAGTCATAGAATCTTACCAGGATGACAAAATTACCAGTTCTTTTTGACGACTATAATCTTTTCCTAAACCCTAGCGAAATACAGCATTTTCATTTTATAGAGTAGAACCCCCCCCCCTCCAGATACTTAGAATCAAGCAAGTATCCAGAGTCCTTTTCTTCTACTTGCTTCTGCTGGAAAAAATTTGCTAAGTTATATCAGCAAAACAAAATAAAGTATTTCGATTCTTTTGTTAATTAGGCGACACCCGGATTTGAACTGGGACAACAAGATCTAAGTCCTCCGCTTACCGCTCGGCCATGCCGCCAAAACGATATAAAATATATGACAAAAATTTCCCTGTTGTTTTTTTTTATTGTACTTGTATTTTGAATCCCGTTTTCTTTAATCCCTTTCCTAAAAGAAACCCTTCCTTTTTTGTTTGGATTGGATCAATCCCTTCGATTGATTGTATCTTAAAATCACGAATATCTAAAAACTTTCTTTCCCTTTTCTATTGAAAAAGAAAACAAATATGGTTTTCAGTTTGACACTGCTACAAACATGGCCTTCCATGACGGTTTTAAACCGTCGTGGAAAACTTTGACGATGGTTAAAAAGCTGTCGTAGAACATCCATTTAGGTATCAAATTTTCTCAGGAAACTGTCGTAAAAATAAATCATTACACAATGAGTTTATGAAAAGACCATCGTAGTAATGAAGCCTTCCATGATAGTTTTCTCAACAAACCATCATAGAAAGTCTTCATTACTTGATTGTTTTTAAGAAAAACCGCCATAAAAAATGACATCCCTAAACCTTACATTATGGTTTTTCACAAAAACTATTGTGTAAGGATATGATTCCATGATAGTTTCTAACAAAAATCGTCATGAAAAATTGGTTGTGGAAATAAAATACACTAAATTTCTTATTTTCCACAAGATATCCAGTCCCATGTGTTATCGATTACTACAAGACCGTGATTGCAAAAAAAAGGGATGCCTATTTATAAATTGTACCCACTCAACTCTAACTTCATTTATATCCATATGTATATAAAATTCCTTTTTGATAAGGTTTGTATACCATTATTAATTATATCCTACATGTAGTGTAGGATGAAAAAACACATTCTATGTTTCCATGTTGTCATGGACACTTACGGTTGGAATACAGCGTTCCGCTCGCTCCCCTTGTTACACTGCTTCCCACTCGAAGTTTCAAATCGTTAAGCGCCCTAACAATATGCCATGATTAAAATGAATTAATAAGCACACTTATGTAAAACTTAACATAGTTAATTTCATAAGAAAAATTGATACTTACAATCTTGTGAGTGCTACGAAATCATCACATGGTGGGTATCTGAGGGGATCAAACTAAAATATTTGGCCTTCCCATGGTAAAACAAGTGCCAACATCCAATGTTCTCCAACATTGTATGACATGAAAAATAATTTCCCCTTGGTGCTTAAGCCAACAGATGGAGGAGTGATGTGGTGGGCTCTCTAACATCACTCTTTGGGTCTTTTTCAACACTTGAAATAAGGGCTGAAGATATGAAACTGAAATTGTGCACCTGGCCTTGACGTTCACAATATTCCACCAAAAAGCTACAATGAAAACAATGCACTAACTTATCTGAATGCACCTTAAAACTCTTCATAGATTTTAAAAAGTAAGAATTAAAAACAAAGCTATTACCTGAGGTATAACATTACACAGCTTGCCCTAATTTTGTTAAAGGTGATGAAGTAGTAAATGTCTTCATACCATACATAGATAGGCATTTCATTTCTAGTGATTATTTCCAGTATCAGCCACTAAATCATCAACCCATCACGCATGAAAGAATGTGCATACAAAGCCAATTGCATAAATTCTTAAGGTACTAAAGAGAAGTTAAATGAAGGTGGATGCTCATTCGCAATGGGCTGTCCTCATCATTGCAACATGTTGGGGAATGTGGCTAGGCACTGGACTTGTCCTCATCATTGCAACGACTTCAATTAACCTTTTTGGTTATGCAATGAAGCTTCCATCTGCTTCACCCACAGTTGTTGCTTCAATTGTTGGAAATAGGCAATTCAGCCGTTTTAACTCTAGTGGTAATGATGTTAGCATGCATGTTTTCATCTTCTAAGTGTCTTCCATGGACTGCATCAGTTGGAAGACTCTCTATCCATGCCTTCCCAAACACAACAAGTGTACACCCACTATTAATTCTAGCATCAACAAAGAGTCTACATTCTTAATATTGTTCAGGCTCTTAACAATGAGGTGACGATTGGACTTCTGAAGGTTATGGAGCTTTCACTTCGTTGATAGGTTTATAGCTATTCTTGAAGCTGTTGCGTCGTAAAATGCTCTTATCCGTTAGTTTGGCATGTCCTTGGGAAATAAATTTAGTCATAATACCTTATAGTTCAGCAATTTCTCGTTGCATCTTTGACATTTGGGTATCAAATTTTGAAGTTGGTTAGAGATGAAGTATTAAGACTACTTGACATGCTTAGATTGACTACAAACACTTCCCGACTGTTCTGGTTTCCTTAGAAAGAAAAATTTTCTAACAAAGTTTTTCACAAAACAATATGTACCAATCATAAAAATTGAAAACTATGAAAACCTTTAAACCATACATTAAATTCTTATGTTTTCTAAAGACTTGAATAGAAAATTTCTTTAAAAAAAAAGAATTCCTTCTACTTTGGCTTAAAACACACAAGAGCAATGAATTTTTGGCTTTGTGGATTAGAGAGATAATGGAGGCTTCTTGGAGAGATTTTTGAGAGGGGGTGCGGGAGAGAATTTTTTTTAGTTGGAAATTAAGAGAATGAAGATTTTAGTGGGTTAAAGGTATATTCATGTGTTCATGAGAGAGAAGAGATTAGATGAGTGTAGATATAAAATCCATAGCTCCTTTTGTAGAGTTAATGGTATTCTCTTATATGCATTATCTTGTAATTAGAAGATGGAAGCACTCAACCATTTAGATACATAGGTGTAACCGAATGGGATACTTCCTATGGATAGTAAGTATTCCAATGGTGTGATAATGGAACATAAGATAAAAATGATTAGGAAAGTAAAACAAAATTTATCCTTAAACCGATTACGAATATCCTATGGGGATATAATACATTATGATATGTCATGGAGGGTTAGCCTATTGAAGCTTCATAATTTAATATAGTTCAAGTGTGCAGCTCTAAGCTTTTAGTGAAGTAGCGTTAGAGTTGATAATTATAAAATATGTATCTATCTGGGATATTGCATTTTATAATTATAGGATCTTAAACTATATATGTCCATCGGGTCCCTTTTGCTAGCTCATTATAAATTCGGTAATGATACAACATCTTTTCCTACATATTGATGACTTATGTTAAATTATTAGATTGGCTGAAATTCGATAAGATTAAATTTAAGAACTCATGTTAGTTTATCTGTTGAATTAATTTTGTAAATTAATTCAAGATAAACATGTTAAATTATTTGGATAATATTTTATTTGAATTCAAACTAAGACTCTATCTAAGATTTTCAGGTGGAAAATAAGATATTCTCAAGAATCAAGATTATCGTAAGATCAGTAGGACGACAGGAAAATTTGGCTTGTTGATAGAGTAAGTTTGGCAAAAGATCGGCTTGCTGATTGAGCATTTTTGATGTATTTTTCATAAGAAGCTAATCCAAACTCGAATTTTAAGGCCTAATCTAATAAGGTTTAACCCCAAATTTGACCATTATAAATAGAGGGTGAGTTTTCTTAGTTATTGAGATCATTTGAGAAGCATAGAGTGAATACTCTAGTTTGAGAAACTCTAAAACTCCCTGAGAGCTATTGTTCAACATCAAGAACCTTAGTTCTAGGTCTTCTCAAGTGGTTGGAAGGAGAGTCACTGGAGGAAAAGCTATACGATATGTGACCACCCACACTCTGATTGTGGATAAAGAATAGCAAAGAAGACTAGTTAGTTAAGGCTCTTTTAGAATGTTTTTCTCTACACGAATTTGAGCCCACTACGATATACAAAAGAGGCTAGTAAGATTGGTCATTAATTTATGTATTTAGTATGTCAAACTTGTACTTTAAAAAATACTCTGATTTAAATTTTTAAAATTCTGTTGCGTACTGTTTTTTCAACAATTTGTATCAGAGCCTAGTTTTTACATTAATTTTCAGGTTTATGATCATTCTATATACATGAATTGTGTGATCTTATTCTCTCTATGTTTGAATTCAATTTTTTAGAAGAGTTGGCACTCTAGGGTTTCTATATAATTAAATGTTACCATGAGATTATATGATGAATATTTATTTATTAATTATGGTTGATTGAATTATTATTTAATTATTTATTGATTAATTTGTGCCGGTTATGGTTCCTTAGAGGCTAGAATATGTATCTAGGTTTTTCATGTAATTAGGTAGTGGTCTATCATCACCATCTAGGAATTATTATTTTAATTTAAATTTGTAAAATTTTGTAATTAAATAATCATTTAAAGTGAAGACAGATCTAGAAGATAAAGATGATTAGAGTTCCATTGTTTTTATGTGTTTATAAATTTTTATGTTTTTAATTGTCAAAAATAAGATTGAAAACCTGCTTAAACACTATTTTTTGGAAAAACGCCAGTTTAGCTCGGTTGACAGGCCAAACCCATCAGTTCGGCAGGCCGATCATCGCAGACTGGTAGGCCAAACTTCTAGTTTGACAGGTTTGCAGCGGGGTAGAACGTTTTCCAAAAAAGGTACATTTTTTGATGCAATTTTTGATTTTGGTTTTTAGACAATTTTGAGAAACATGAAATTTTATGATCACTAGAAAAATAAAACTTTTGATCTATGAGGGATTGGAGAATTAAAGATGGATGCCATATGAAGAAGGACACAACTTCAAGATACAAGATGAAGAATCGACAATATGTTTCAATTGACTTTTGCAATCTTTATTTTCTTTTCTCTAAAATGGAACCATGATATGGCTATTTATTTTTTATTTTGCTTGTCTACAGTATAATATGATTTGCTATGTATGTTGATAACATACCATGTAGAATAGGGAGTGCCACTCATTAAAAATTGTTCATGCATGTTAACACAAAACCATGACTTTTAAAATATTGAGCAGGAAAAGGTTTTCGAAAAGAGGACCTACAGCCTCCATCGTTGGTGCATAGATAGCACATGATGGTTTTGACCCCTAGGAAGAGATTTCATCATGTATCGAGTTGAATCTCTGAAGGAATAATTTATTTTAGCATGATTTATCATTGTACACCCCTTGGTGGCGATTATAAATCATGGATAAAATAGTTGAAATGATGGTTATACACTCAAGATCAATTTTATTATTAACCTCCCCTAGGAGTATTATTAATGAAATTAATGGCCAAAAAAATGATTATTAATATATGCTAGATTAGACAGGTCTTGGATGGCATATATTAATCAAAGGGGACCCATGTTCCATATTGAATTTGGCAAATCTCCTCTAGGCGGCTTATTGGATTCTGAGTTGGGAATTATCATTTTTCTTTATGTGGAATTAACCATTCCTTTTCGTCTATACATCGCATATAGGCTTTAAAGACATCGTGACATAACCATCGAGGAAAAGTAGGGACCTAAAAGATTGAATGGAACGGTACATAGACAAATAAATCTAGGTTCTTCCCAGAGAAACGATCTGTTTTATTTGATTGATAGATATAACAAACAATTAATTATAACAAATATATGATTATAAGAAATATAAAAATTATAAACTTAAATTAAAAATAATATTAAATTCAAATTAATATTAAATAGAAAATAATATTAAATCATATATAGTAATATTAATATATAGTAATTAATAAAATAAATAAAATATTCTTATTCGAAACGCCTTGTGATCTTCAACCAATTCTGCGCTTCAATATAATTACCAGGAGTAAGCGCTAGAGCTTGTTTCCAATATTCGGCAGCTTGATCGAACCAAGCTTCCGCAATTTCAGAATCTCCTTGTCGAATGGCCTGTTCTCCCCGGTCGGAATAGGTGAGTAAATTCCTTCCCTTAGAACCGTACTTGAGAGTTTCCGACCTCATACGGCTCAGCAGTCAAGTTCTCAAGTTCTTTTGGTCTCAAGTTCTCAATTAATATACCATATCTACTTGAATGAAATTTATCATGGATCTATACCATTTTTTCTTTTGGTTAATGGAGGAGGATAGAACCGATAGACTATCGTGATCAACTATACTTAATCCTTTATCCTATTAAATTAAATAGATTAACCCATTATCCTGGGCGGATAGCGGGAATCGAACCCGCATCTCAACCGATATGCCCTTAGGCATGGCCATACATAACATAGAAATCACACTTGGAAAGGGTGGACAATTAGCTAGAGCAGCAGGTGTTGTAGCGAAACTGATTGCAAAAGAGAGGAAATCGGCCACATTACAAAATTGATTAAAAAGGGAATATTACTTATCGAACCAGTTCGTCTATGGCCAAGCCTTAACAAAATGGCAAAGGGCTCTTCGAATACTCTTAAACTACAAATAAAGACTAAGGACTCCTGTGAAGGAGCATATGATGTTGGTCATGGGTTACCTTGCTGAGGCTTAAACCCATGGAGCTGATATCGATGTTGAGTCACAGATGACTATGGTTTTTGAGACTCTATCTAAGGAGTTCATCCTGTTTAGAGCTTCATATAATTTAAGCAATAGACAAGATGTGACCTTGACTGAGTTGATGAAGCAGTTACAAGAGTTCAAAAATCTGATTAGGGAAACTCTTATTGGTGGTGAGGCTAACTTGGCGGCTGCGTTTGGTTCCAATCCTAACCAAGGAAATGGAAAGAAACAGAGGGATGATAATAGGAAATCTTCTATTTTGGCAAATGGCCAGAATAAGAAGAAGAAAAAGAATAACCCGAAGGAGCTAAAGTGCTTTTCTATGGGAAAGTTGACCACATTAAGAAGAGTTGTAAAGACTTCCTTTCTCGAGGAGGTAAGTGTGAACTTTTGGTTATTGAGACTTGTTTACTTGAGGAATCAAGTGACACTTGGGTCATAGATTTTGGAGCAACTAATCATGTTTGTGTTTCTCTATTGGGGTTCAAGGAAATGAGAAGTCGTTGGATAAGGACTTCACATTTCAGATGAGTGATGGATCCTTAGTGTTAGCTGAAGCAATGGGAGACGTCCATCTTTGTTTTGATAATTATAGGATTTTAGTTTTGAAAGACAGTTTTTATGTTCCCAGAGTTAAAAAGGAAATTAATATCTACAGCTTGTTTATTTAAAGATTCTTATTTAGTATCTTTTAATAATAAAGTGGTGATTCATAAAAACAAATCTTTTATCTATGATGGATGGATGCAAAACAATCTCTATTTTATCAAACCTAAGATGGGCATACTGCTTAACACTAAGGTTAATGATAATAACTCTAAAAGACTTAAGACTTATCTTTGGCATTTGCAATTAGGTCATATTAGCCTGAATAGGATTTAAAGATTGGTAAAGAATGGTCCTTTAAGTCACTTAGAGGTAGAATCTACACCACAATGTGAATCTTGCTTGGAGGGTGAAATGACCAGAAGACCATTTAGGTCTTAGGGCAATAGGGCTGAAGGGGTTCTAGAACTTGTGCATAATGTTGTTTATAGTCCCAAGAACACTAGGGCATGTAGAGGACATGAGTACTTCGTCACTTTTATTAATGATTACTCCAGATATGGTTATGTCTACCTTATGCATCATAAAGGCGAACCTTTTCACAAGTTCAAGGAGTTTTGGGCTAAAGCGGAAAAGCAATTAGGTAAATCTATAAATGTACTTTGATCCGATCGAGGTGGTGAATACCTCTCTGATGAGCTCTTAGGAAACTTATTAAAGAATAGGATTTTATCCCATTTGACAACGTTGGCCACTCCTCAGCAGAATGGTGTAGCTGAGAGAGAAAAAAGGACTTTGTTGGACATGGTTAGGTCCATGATGAGTTATTCAACATTACCTTTATCCTTAAAGGGATATGCACTACAAACCGCATATTATCTATTGAACAATGTGCCTCAAAATCGGTTCCTAAAACTCCTCACGTGTTATGGATAGTTAGGAAGACATCCTTAAACCATATTCGCTTATGGAGATGTCTGGCTCATGAAGCGAACAAGTTGGAAGCATGTTTGAAAGCTTGTATGTTCGTAGGATATCCAAAAGGGACTAAAAGGGCTTATTTCTATATCCCAAAAGAAAATAAAGTTGTAGTTTCAATGAATGTAACATTCCTTAAGGAAAGTTACATGGACAACTTTAAGCCTTGAAGTAAAGTGATACTCAAGGAGTTGGCTAGTGATTCGATCACTCCAGGGGTTTTGGTTGAAACCAATCCAAGTAATGTAGAAAAACTAACTAAAAAACAACCTAAGGGGCTTCGATGCAGTGGGAGGATCAGGCCTCAACCCGAGAGGTATATGTTCAATGGTGAAGTCTACTTAGCTGAACTGGTTGAACATGATAGGGATCCTTACACTTATGCAGAGGCTATGGAGGATGTTGATTCAAAGCTCTGGACAGAAGCCATGAACACTAAGATGAAGTCTATGGAGACTAATTAAGTCTAGGAACTTGTGGATCTTCCAAAAAAGGTAAAGCCCATAGGATGTAAGTGGATCTATAAGAGAAAGATAGAAGTAGATGGGAAAGTCGACACCTATAGGGCAAGACTGGTAGCTAAGGGATACACAGAAAAGGAAGGAATCGATTATGAGGAAACCTTTTCTTCTATAGCTAGGCTTAAATCCATCCGCATTTTCTTATCGATAGCTACCACTCTCAACTATGAGATTTGGCAAATGGATGTCAAAACGGCCTTTTTGAATGGCTATCTTGATGAGTTTATATATATTGTGCAACCAGACAAGTTCAAGGCTAAGGGTTAAGAAGTTCAGGTCTATAAGTTGTTAAAGTCCATTTATGGACTTAAACAGGCTTCCCGTTTTTTGAACATAAGATTTGATCATGTAATCAAGACTTATGGGTTAAATAAAATATGGATAAACCATGTCGTTGCAAACACATTAAGGATGGAAAGGTGGTTTTTTTCTCTGCTCTATGTAGATGATATTATCCTAATTAGCAATGACGTTAGGGCATTGTCATCGGCCAAATTATAGTTGACTAAGCTGTTTGATATAAAAGACTTGGGTGAAGCTAATTATATTCTTGGTATCTAGATCTTTTGGGATAGGAAGAACAAAATGATAGCTTTATCCTAAGTGGCCTACTTAGATAAAATTCTCAAGAAGTATGCATTGTAGAATTCCAAGAAAGGTGACAACCATTTGGGTTTGGAATTACTCTTTCTAAGAAAGGCTCACCAAAGTATGATGAAGAAACAGAATATATTTAAAAGGTGCCTTATGCTTCGATAATGGATAATCTCATGAATTCTATGCTTTGCACATGACCAGAGATTTGTTATACGGTCAGGATAGCACGTTGATTTTAGTTAGATCTAGGACCAAACGACTGAGTTACGATCAAGTAAATTTTTAAGTACCTGAGAAGAACTCAATAGTATATGCTTATGTATTCGGGTGAGGATCTAACACCTCTAAGATACACTGATTTAGATTTCCAATCTTGTCTGGATTCAAGAAGATCGACTTCTGATTTTGTATTTACTCAAGGCAATGGTGCCGTTGTTTGGAGAAGTTTCAAGCAAGATTACACTTCAGATTCAACAATGCAGTCAAGTATGTGGCAGCTAGTGATGTTTTGAAAGAAGCAGTGTGGCTACAAAAGTCCGTTGGGGATCTTGAGATAGTTCCTGGTATGGATAAGGCGGTATTACTGTATTGTGATGACACTATAGCGATAGCTAATGCAAAGGAACCAAGGTTTCACAAGAAGAGCAAGCATATTCATTGGAAGTGTCATGTAATAAAGGGCTTCGTTGAGGGCGAGCATGTTACAGTATGCAAAATCGCTTCTGAAGACAATTTAGCTAATCCTTTGACAAAGACACTAACTATAAGAGTTTTTAAGAAGCATGTGGAGGCTTTGAGGATGTGAGATATGTCATATTTACTCACATAGTGCAAGTGGGAGATTATTAGACATAGTGGTCTAAGGAGTAATATCTTGTAATATGTTTTTGGAGAAATTTTATTAATAAAGAGTTTATTTATTATTTATATACCAAATGTTGTCCTCTTTATATTCATTTTTGTTGAACGTATGATAAGCAAACAAAAGTCTAAGACCGTCGGTCTAAGCCTTTAAGAATCATATATATGCAGGATAGATTATACAGAAGACATAAATCTTAAAGCTGATAGTCTAAATCATAAGATCCACAATAGAGGGAATAATGTTGGATGCTTTATCCATGCTAAGATTGTTATGTTGTCTATATCCCTAACGGGAGATGGCTTGTTTTGATCATCGGAGTGGGACTCCATGAGTAGAAACATTAGTGCATTGTCATAGGTAACAATGTATTGAATAGGAACATAAAAGTTAAATTGATTTGGTTAATAATTTTATTTGTGCAAATCAATTCATTTTCGACAATCATATTTATTGTAACTTAACTTGAAATGACTAATGGGCCCGTATTCGTGACTTATGTCTTATGATGTACCAAAAGGTGACATCTTGAGTTAATGATGGTATGCATACTAGTACATTAGAGATATGACTCTTGATTGATGTAGACTCATTATTCATAGATATGGAATCTATAGTTCTTTTTGTAGAGTTATGCATTATCTTGTAATTGGAAGACTAGAGCGCTCAACCATTTAGATACATAGGTGTAACCAAAATAGTATACTATCTACGGATAGTAAGTATTCCAACGGTGTGATAATGGAACTTAAGATAAAAATAATCAAGAAGGTAAATGAAATTTATCCTCAAGACTATTATGAATATCCTATAGGGATGCAACACATTATGATATGTTATGGACAATTAGCTTATTAAAGCTTCATAATTTAACATAGTTTGACAGTGTAACTCTAAGCTTTTAGTGGAGTAGTGTTAGAGTTGATAATTATAAAATATGTATCTGAGATATAATATTTTATAATTATAGGAGCTTGAACCATATATGTCCATCGGGTTTCCTTTGCGAGCTCGTTATAAATCCTGTGATGATACAACATATTTTTTCTACATATTGGTGACTTATATTAAATTATTAGTTGGCTGAAATTCAATAAGATTGAATTTAATAATTCATTTTAGTTTATCGATTGAATTATTTTTGTAAATTAATTCAAGATAAACATGTTAAATTATTTAGATTATATTTTATTTTTTATGGGATTATCTAGATATGATTGTTTTAATTAGAAAACTTCTCCATGTGGTTATTTGAATCAAAACTAAGGTTCTATATAAGATTCTTGAAAATAAGATACTCTCAAGGATCAAGATTATCTCAGGTTCGGCAGGTCGATAGGAAACTTTGGCTTACTAATGGAGTTAGTTCAGTAGGCCGATCACCTAGATTGGCTTACCAATTATGCGATAATATGTATACATGTTTTTCATAAGAAGTTGATCAAGACTTGAATTTTGAGGCCGAATTTGATATGCTTTAACCCAAAATTCGACCACTATAAATTGGGTGTAATTTTTTTCAATTATTTAGGCAATTTGAGAAGCATAGAGTGAGTACTCTAGTTTTAGAAACTCTGAAACTCCCTAAGAACTATTGTTCAACATCAAGAACCTTAGTTCTAGGTCTTTGCAAGTGGTTAGAAGGAGAGTCACTGGAGGAAAAGCTATACTACGTGTGACCAAGCACACTCCAATCGTGGATAGAGAATAGCAAAGAAGACCAATTGGTTGGGACTCTTCTGGAACATTCTTCTCTACACGGATTTAAGCCCACTTCAGTATGCAAAAGAGATTAGTAAGATTTGTCATTAATTTAGTATTTAACATGTCAAACTTGTGATTTAGAAAATACTTTGATTTTTAATTTTAGAATTTCTCTATGTACTATTTTTCCAACACCTTGGATATACGTCCTTGGGGTCACGGGATCCCAAAGGCCTTTTGAGGCGATCGACTAAGCCAAGTTAACACGTGTCAGCTTGCTATTGGTTGTTTCCCTAACAAGTGTAATGATTACACCTCCTTGTATTATGCATCAATTCTTTGGCTATAAATAAGGGCAGCCCCCCGTTCAATTACTTCACATTGCTTTTGAACTATTTAGAGCTTGCATTTAGCTGCCGAGCAGAACTCTCGCAAACTTTAAAAACTTCACTTTCTTTAGTTCCAAATAGGTAATTCTTGGACACAAGAATAAGTGAATTGAGTGATTCACAAAATCGATCAGCTAGCATCTCTAGGTCAGAAGAGAGTACCAAGTCCAACTAGTCGAGCCTCATGGAGTGGGGAAGCAATCAGAGGGTGATCAAGTAAGAAGAGGTAGCTTGGTTGGCCTAAATCATCAGCTTAAGGCATGGGAATGCCCCCAAGCAAGAGTTCTTGGATTATTGGAAAGAACTGTCCTAATCTGGCCATGTAGGGGAGGACCTATATATCAGGTGACCACCGTGGGCACATCTTGGGTAACCATACAAAAGGGTGCCCACTTGGCAGCCGCTACAAGTGGGCTAAGATCCTCTATCTGAAATACCATAGAGAAGGCCCAAGTAGTGGGTGAAGTTAGTGTTGACTTGACCGATGGCGCTGAGGAAAAGTGACAAGTCCAGAGAGGTGACAATGTCAAGGACTAGGAGGGAGTGTCAATGTTGTGAGAAAATATGCCTCATAACCTTACTTATGTGTGGCTTCTTTCAGTTAATGATTATATCCCAATTGTCTTGACAGGGAACATAGCGTTGTTTTTTTCTTAGTCCTTCTTTCTCCTAGTCTAGGGCTTATACTTACCCTTTTTATTATACTAAGTTCTTGTGTAGCCACATCTACATCATGATCTGGTACATAGGGATTGGCCAAAAAGTTAATCTTCTTATCACTTCATCTATGGATTCATATCATCTAGTTGTTAAGACTAGCAAAAGCGCTAATCTAAAAAATGCAAATATGTTAATATAAAACATTTCTATCTACTTGCTATAAAACTTCCACAGGTTCATCACACCTTAGCTTATGCATTCATGTCTCTCTTACATATGTCTCGCTTTTCTTACTTGTGCAAGTAACAAAAAGTTGCTCTCACTTTCCACATTCGTAGGTTTTTTTCTAGCCTTGCTCTTGTGGCCTCTTTACTACTCCTGAGATATTTTTAGCCCCAATTCAATTATCATATGTTTTGGCAATTTCTAATTGAAACTAGTGTGTCTCCAACTAGTTTCCTCCAAATTCTTAGAGGTAAATTGCACCTTTATATTTCTTTTAGTAAAAATTTTCTATATGATACTAAATTTGGGGTGGATAGGATCTCTTAACTTATGAAAATCTTACTATCGATTGTACTTACTCATGCTTATTCTAAAATCTAAGACAAACTATTGTAGCATATCGTGGGTGATTGGGTGATCTTACCGCTTATGACATCCTGCTATAGGTAGGTAGTCATTCTAGATATAAATTTCATACTACTAAGTTTGGTATGCTCTTCTACAAAGAGCAAAATTACACTGTCTCCTTCAACCTATAAGAGGTTTATTAGTCTCAAATACGTTTTATCTACTTTGGGATCATAATTCGTCTTTCAAGTACCTAATTCCTTAGAAAGTTAGGTGACATTCTATCTCTACTTGACTCTATTTATTTGATGACAAAACCACACTTAGGCCATTCTTATGGTATTTTATTGTTTACATAGCTATCTCTGCTTTGGAGTTCTAATTGACTTCGTTTCCACTGTAGAAACATTCACGATGTATCTTTAACTTCCTACATAGTAGATACTATGCCTATGGTAGTCTATGTCTTACTCCTTTTATAGGTCATTATAGCATCCTATGTGATTCTAAGGCTCCTGTATGACTCTAGGAAGGGTTCTGTCTTGGTCTTCAAAAGCATCCTAGAGTCATCAACTACTTCTATTCTTTCTCATTGTTGAGTTTGAGCCAGGCTAAAAGCTATGAACTTAATTAATAAGGCACAATATACGAGTCTTTACTCCATTTTTATCATCTTAATCCTGACTTAATTGAGTCCTTAGACATCTTCATTTTATAGCTCATGTGTTTCTATCATTACTGCTCTAATTAGGTATTATCAACATTTTGAAATGAAGGCGTTTGTTGATAGTTCTAGTTCATGGCTGATGTCATGGTCTTTCTACTTTCTAGTTAATGGGTCGAGATTCTACTGACTAATTTCAGAGTGCTCTTGATCTTATTCTTATTATGCAATTATGAACCTAACAAATTCTCCTTCCCAAAATAAGGATAGGTATACTAGAAATATTTTCTTACTCTATTGGGTACTCTACATACTTCATTACCCCTATTTCTATGGAACAAAAGGTGGGGGAAAACTAAGAAGTGTACTTACGTATTTTAGTTAATGGTTTCTAAATTCTATTCGAAGGAATCGATCGATTTATTTCATATTCATCTATCTTTAGATGAATAATATGGGCTTGATACTTACTCTTAGGATATTATGTGAAACTCTTTTGCTAATATGTCACACTGATTCTAAAGTGATACCCATAAGCCCCATATCTTGGATATGGTAACTAATTTTTTTGTTGTTATTTGCCCTAATTTGTCTAATGATGAATCATGTTAGTCCTATGGAGGCTGGAAGGGCCTTTGATAAACCTTACCTACCTATTGTAAAATTTCTATTGTTAAGACACGCTTAATAAAAACTAACTTTAGAAGCATTACCTTACTTGGTGGATACTATATGTAAGGTCCTTTCTGAATCAAATTTCTTAACTTAACATTAGCACATCCTCTATCAGCATCAGGAGGGGCACATGAATGGCTCTTAAACTGTTGCTACATCCAAAGCTTGATATCTTACTTTTAAACTTACTACTCATATTAATTAGACGTCATTGGCTCTCTAGTCTTTACTGTCCATACACTTATCAAAAAGATCACATTGATGCTCCTTAAGGAGGTCACTCTTTGTTGTCTATTGTTCCTTGAGGGATGCGTCATAAACTTCATAGCCTTAGCTTTGGAAGTCGTCACAATGAGTCCTAAAAATTTATGCTTTCTAGTTGACGTCATAGTCAGGCTTATCTAAAGTGTCTAAGCACATTTTTTATTTTCTTTTCCAAAATAACTTAGGGGTATTTTGACCATTGGCTATGTAACTAAATTTTCTTTAAAAAAGGTTGAGCGATACTAGTTCACTTTGCTATTAACTATAGAGGATTTCTCCTTGAGGAACATGTCTTAGTTGGTCAAAGGCATTCTATCCATGTGCTGTATTTGTAGTATCTAATTTACTCTAGTGGTTCAGTGTTTGACTCTAAAATTTTCAATCTTATTTAATTTATAACTCTTGCACATCTAAATGCTTCATAAACTAAGGGGGACCACATCTACTTCAGGTGGTCTTCTTGGCTTAATAATTTAAATGGGTAAGTCTCCTAGGAATTCTTTATTCGTATCCTTAGGAGAATGTCTCTATCTACTTATCTTAAATTGGTTCTCTGCCTACTAATAACTAGATGTTATTAAGTCATATGGCAGACTGCGCCTTTTGCTCGGGAATTTTCTAATGGTTTCTCCTTGTTCTGGCTGCTCTATCTAAGTTACATATCTCTACTAGAGAGATTTAGATATTGAACTAGTCTGAAGTCCAGTGAATTTCAATCCTTTTATAGTATAATGTCCTCGTGACATTATTCACATCTCTTTGGTGAGTATAAGCAATCTTTTCTTTTATAATCTCTACTTAACATAATCCTAATTTCTCATAAGATGGTGTGTAACCAATAGTAGAACTTCTTGTTTTAAGTGGGTTAAAAAGGGGATATCTTATTCTGAGACCATTATAATGGTTTGTTTGATCGGATACTAACTTTGAAGTATCCTTATTGAGATTCTCATTTTATAGAATCTCTCCTTTCACCGTAACCTAAAAGCTCAAGTTCTTAATGGGTTGATTACATAGAACTTATTATGCATTCTTATTATGCATTATAAGGTACTTATAAGCAGTATCGTATTTATAATATAAATAACAAGCGTAAAAAATAGCATTCATGCACATATTATTTATACTTTTGTATCATAGAGTTTCTAAACATTTTCCTTTAGTTAGCTACCATGACATATCATAGACTATTGTTGAGTTTGAAACTTTACTCTTCTTCAATAGGCCACATAACATAAAGTTCTTCCTACTAGAAATATTTTTAATTGTTCGTACATAAATCTTACTTACATTTTATGTATACTTGCTTAGTAGTCTGTTGTGGTACACCACTAACCTTATAGTAGTATGATGCCTATCTAATCCTCTACGTCGTTTTCAGGCCGAATCTCAATGTCCTCACTGATGGACTAAGCTTGTAAGCCTTTAGTAGTAGGGTGCTCAAACATGCTTTGGGAAAGTGTCTTGGTGTCAACATCTCGTTTGGTAATCCTTTAAGGAAGACTCTGCTCCTCCCTTCTTCGCTTATTTTGAATAGGAGTTTTGGTAGTAGATCTTTTTCAAACAACTTAATTTAGCTCTACATATCATCTTCTCTAACTCTCAATCATCTCGATGTGTCAGTTCTAACGATCATGTAATTCTAAGTGTTGTCTAGCTCGCTTAGGAAGTTAGCACCCAATATAGCTTCCATGATTTGATGCGTCATGGTTGTTAGGCTTTGCATCAGGCTTTGAGAGGAGATTTAAAACCGTCCTGGCATATCGATTGTTTGATTGTTGTTATACAAGACAATGTTGCCAATTAACAAGTGTGACTTAATTAACATATACTATGTCTAACTTACTTGGACTGTGGCAAAGCAGACACGTGACGATATAGAGTAGGATGACAGGATATCGGCTCTGCCACCAACTATAACGACCCCATTTGCATGGTTGTTACTTAAATACATAATTTTACAAGTAAACATAGCTTAACATAAAGTGTTTAAATTTACGGAATATTTTGTTTTATGAAATAATAATTTCTTAAACATTTTACTTTTAAAATATTTTTTGATTTAAAATAAAACCTTTTAAAACATTTTTAAAATTAAATATCATTATAATATCTTATTTGAAATTTACATATATCTGTTGAAGTTTCCATTACAGCATCTTAAATCTTAAAATTTTTTAACTAAGATTGTTTGACAACAAGCTTGATTTCCAAGACAAACTTACGGAATATTTTTTAATCATTCTTACGTACATAATTTATAATAACCATACCATGGAAATTGCATTTTGCAAAAGCTGTATCCATTCCAATATCTACCATTCATCTATCATTTCTCATTGCTCAACACTGTTACTGATAGGTTTCTTATCTACAAATGTGCTTTTACTCTGCAATTAGGAAATTAAACTCTTAAAACATAATTGAAAACTTTTAATAAAAGCATGCATAAGCGATTTATGCTTGCTTATGGACATAATTTAAGCCTTATTATAAAAAGCTTGATCTTGTATATGGGTCCGAGTGTTCATATCAGTTGTAGGTGATCCTCGAGAGGTTAGGGTTCGTGAAGTTCCTAACTTTGCAAAGACCATAATTTTGAACTTAAAGCCTCCTCGAAGGTCAAGAGATCTTTAAACCTCCCTATAGATCGAGAAGTTGGTATAATACTCTTAACTTATATTATCTTGTTCATTTCACTTGTCTAATTGTGTGTATTTAGTATGACATTTTACTATATAGCCTCACATAACATAAAACATAAACATACTTAACATAAAGTGAGTATGCAGTATAATTTAATATCGCATAACCACACATAACATAAAACATAATATAAGCATGGCATGATATAAACATAGCAAATTATAAACATGACATAACTTAACATAATATATCATGACGTGACATTACATGACGTAGCATAACATTGTATGCTGTGTTAGCATGGTAATATAGATCATCACATAACATTGATCATAACAACACGTATACATGGCATGACATAACACTGATCATGCATTTCATAAATTCATAAATCATAATAAAAACAATTAGTTTGAAAAGTGTAGTTTTGTTACTACAGGCCAGTTTTCTACTTACCTAAATTTCAAGCTAAATGGTTTTATTTGTATATTGCCAGTCCTATAGTCCAAGAAGCATCCTCTGTTGGAAAATGATACACAATAGAATTTAAGAACAAATTTAAATCAGTCTTTTCAAAATAATAAGTTTGACATGTTAAGAATATAAATTAATAACAGATTTTACGTATCTCTTTTGCATACTGAAGACTGCAGAAAATTATAACTAGAGAAGGACCTTCTAAAAGAGCCTCAACCAACTGGTCTTTCTTACTATTCTCTATCCTCGTCTAGAGTGTGGGTGGTTGCACGCTGTACAATTTCAGTTGGAAAAATAGTAAGCAATGGAATTTTAAAAATTTTATATCAGAGTATTTTTCAAAACACAAGTTTGACACCTATGTGCATAAATTAACCAGATCTTACTAACCTTTGAATGCCAAAGAACTTCTGCAATCCGTGAAAAGAAGTAACGTTTTAGAAGAGCCTCAACCAATTGGTCTTCTTTGCTATTCTCTATCCACAATCTGAGTGAGTGTGGGCTCACATGTATAGCTCTTTCTCCAGGTGAATCTCCTTCTAACCAATTGAGAGAACCCAAAGCTAGTGTTCGTGATTTGTGAACAAGAGCTCTCAAGGAGTTTCAGATTCTCACCAGCAGAGTATCACTCTTAATCTCTCAATTGATCTAAATAAATTATGAGACACACTCCCTATTTATAGAGGTTGGGTCTAGGGTCAGTCCTTATCAAATAAGGTCTCAAAAATTCACATCAGGATCGAACTTGGATCAATATCTGATGAAATTCACGTGAAAACATGTGATCTTTTTTTTCACGCATAGGCAGTCTGATCTGTCTAATAGGTAGGCCAAACTTGCCCCATCGACAAGCCAAACTTGAGGATCGGCATGCCGAATTGTCGATAAAAAATCTCAGCGAATCTTTTATTTTCCACTCAAGATTCTATAGGATAAAGTCTTAGTTTTAATTCAAATAACCCAATAGAAAAGTCATCTAATTAAATCAACTTTATCTAGAAAATCTCTAGGAAAATAAATGAATTCCTAATAATTCTATAAGTTTATTTTGATTTAATTTATTCAAAATTAAATCAACTGATAAACAGATAAGAATTTTTTGATCCCAATAATTCAACAAGTTTGTCATGAATTAATTTTGTCATAAAATTAATTCAACCGATAAATAGACATGAATTATTTGATTGTTTCGAATTTCAACCAATCTAACAAATCTGACATAAGTAACCAATTATTGGAAAAGCATGCCGTATCGTTACAGGATTTTGTAAACTAGCAAAGGGGACCAAATGGACCTATATAGTTCAATCTCCCGATAATTATGAAACCCAATATCTCATATATACATTTCATAATTATCAACTCCAACGCTATTCCACTAAAAGCTTGGTGCTGCACTCTCAAACTAAATAGAATTACGAAGCTCGTATAGCTAAGTCTCCATGACATATCATAGTGTATCGTATCCACATAGAATTATCCATAACCAGCTTAAGGACAAATTCTGTCTTACCTTCCCAATTATTTTAATCTTACATTCCATTATCTCACCATTGGAAAAGTTATCATCTAAAGATAGTATACCATTCAGTTACACCTATGTATCCAAATGGTTGAGCGCTCTAGTTTTCCAATTACAGGATAACGTAGATAAGAGGATATCACTGTTCCAAAAGAGGAGCTATGGATTCCATATCTATGAATAATAGGTCTATGCTATCAAAAGTCATGCCTCCAACTTACCGGCATGCATACCACTATTAATCTGTGGGTGTCACCCTTTGGTACATCAAAAGATACAAGTCAAGACAACAGGCCCACTATTCATCTCAGGATTAAGGTACAATACAAATGATTATCTAAAGTGAATCGATTTGCCGAGTCAAAATTATTAATCCAAATCAATTCACTTTAAGTCCTAATCCAACGCATCACCACCTATGACAATATGCCAATGTTTCTATTCATGGAGTCCACCTCTAATGGCCAAGACAAACCGTCTCCCAATAGGGATATTGACAACATAACAATCTTTACATGAATAAAGCGCCCAACTTTATTCCCTCGACTGCGGATATTATGTTTTATACCATCACCTTAAGAATTGTGTCTTCCGTATAATCTGTCCATCATATGCCCAATTCTTAAAGGTTTAGACTGATAGCCTTAGACTATTGTTTTCTTAACATACATTTAATAAATATGAACATAAAGAGGACAAGATTTGATATATAAATAATAAATGAATTCTTTATTGATAAAAATGTTTCGAAAAACGTATTACATTTTTACTCCTTAGGGCATACACGTCTAACAGTCTCCTACTTTTACTAAGTGAGTAAATATGACAAATATCGCATCCCCATAGCTTCTACATGCCTCTTGAAGACTTTCCTAGTAAGTGTCTTCGTGAATGGATCAGCTAAATTGTCCTCTAAAGCGATTTTGCACAATGTGACATGCCCGCCCTCAACAAAGTCCTTTATCACATGATACTTTCGATCAATATGCTTACTTTTCTTGTGAAATCTTGGTTCCTTAGCATTAGCTACCGCCGTACTGTTATCATAGTATAGTGATACCACCTTATTCATTCCAGGAACTACCTCAAGATCCCCAAGGAACTTGTGGAGCCACACTGCTTCTTTTGAAACATCTCTAGCTGCCACATACTCGGCCTCTATCATTGAATCTGAAGTGCAATCTTGCTTCATACTTCTCCAACTGATAGCACTGCCGCCCAGAGTAAACACAAAACCCGAAGTCGATTTCCTAGAATCTAGACATGATTGAAAATCCAAGCCAGTATATCCAAGAAGAGTCAAGTCCCCACCCAAATATACAAGCATATACCCTCGAGTCCTTCTCAGGTACTTGAAAATATGCTTAACCGCAACCTAGCAGTTTGGTCCTGGATCCGCCTGAAATTGACTTACAATCCCGACTGCATAACAAATATTCAATCGTGTGCAAAGCATGGCATACATGAGACTACCCACTGCCGAAGCATAAGGCACCTTCTTCATGTATTCTTTTTCTTCATCAGACTTTGGAGAGTCTTTCTTAGATAGAGTAGTTCCAGACCTAGATGGTTGCCCACCTTTCTTGGAATCTTGCATTACAAACCTCTTGAGAATTTTATCTATGTAGCTAGCTTGGGACAAAGCTATCATTTTCTTCTTCCTATCCCTAAAGATCTGGATACCGAGAACAAAATTTGCCTCACCCAAGTCCTTCATGTCAAACTACTTGGTCAACCATAATTTGAATAATGACAGTCCCCTAATGTCATTTCCAATTAGCAGAATGTCATCTACATAAAGCAGTAGAAAAACCACCTTCTTATCTTTATTGTGTTTGTAAACACATGGCTCATCCACATTTTGTGAGAACCCATAAGTCTTGATCACCTGATCAAATCTTATGTTCTAAGAACGGGAAGCCTGCTTAAGTTCATAAATTGACTTTAGCAGCTTACAAACCTTACCCTCTTGACCCTTGACCCTTGACCTTGAACTCGTCTAGTTGTTTCATATAAATGGACTCATCAAGATAGCCATTTAGAAAAGTCATGTTGACATCCATCTGTCAAATCTCATAGTCGAGAGCGGCAGCTATGGACAAGAGAATCCAGATGGATTTAAGCATGGCTACAAGCGAAAAGGTTTCCTCATAACCGAATGCTTCCTTTTGTGTATAACACTTAGCTATCAATCTAGCCTTAAAGGTTTCGACCTTTCCATCCACTCCTCTTTTCCTCTTGTTGATCCACTTACACCCTATGGGTTTTAGCCCTATGGGAAGATCCATAAGCTCCCATACTTGATTAGTCTCCATAGACTTCATCTCTGTGTTCATAGCCTCTGTCTAGAGTTTTGAACCAACATCCTCCATAGCCTCCGCGTAAGTATAAGGATCCCTGTCATGTTCATCCAGTTCAGCCAATAAGGCCTCCCCATTGAACATATACTTCTCAGGTTGAAGCCCAATCCTCCCACTACGCCGAAGCCCCTTAGGTTGTTGTTCAAGTTCGTTTGGTTTTTCTACACTTATCAGAACGGTTTCATTTGGAACCTCTGGAGTGATTGGATCACTCGTTAACTCATCAAGCACCACATTGCATTGAGGCTTAAAGTCATCCATGTAACTCTCCTCAAGAAAAGTTAAATTAGTTGAAACCACGACTTTATTTTCCTTTGGGTTATAGAAATAACCCTTTTTAGTCCTTTTTGGATATCCTACAAACATGCAAACTTCTGAACATGCTTCTAACTTATTCGTATCCTTAAATAGGACATGAGCCGGACATCCCCATGTACGAATATGGTTTAAGGATGTCTTCCTACCCGTCCACAACTCGTGAGGAGTTTTAGGGACCGATTTTGAGGCACATTTTTCAAAAGATAACATGCGGTTTGTAGTGCATATCCCCAAAAGGATAAAGGCAATAATGAATAACTCATCATGGGCCATACCATGTCTAATAAAGTCATATTCCTTCTCTCTGCTATGCCATTCTACTGCAGAGTGCCCGACGCAGTCAAATGGGATAAAATCCCATTCTCTAATAAGTGTCCCAAGAACTCATCAGAAAGGTATTCACCACCTCGATCAGATCAAAGTGCCTTTATGGGTCTACCCAATTGCTTTTCCACTTCAGCCTGAAACTCCCTGAACTTGTCAAAAGTTTCGCTTTTGTGATGCATTAGATAAACATAGCTATACCTTGAGAAATCATTGATAAAAGTGACAAAGTACTCATACCCTCCTCGTGCCTTGATGTTCATAGGTCCACAAACATCACTATGCACAAGTTCTAGAACCCTTTCAGCGCTATTGCCCTTAGACCCAAATGATCTTTTGGTCATTTTACCCTCCAAACAAGATTCACATTGAGGTATAGATTCCACCTTTTAGTGTCTTAAAGGTCCATCCTTTACCAGCCTTTGAATCCTATTTAGGTTAATATGACCAAGGCGTAAATGCCAAAGATAAGTCTTATTAGAGTGAGAAGTTTTAAGTCTTTTAGAGTTATTGTCATTCATCTCAGCATTAAGCAGTAAGTTCATTTTAGGTTTGATAAAATATAGATTATTTTGCATCCATCCAGAACAGTTAAAAGATTTATTTTTACGAATCACCACTTTATTATTAAAAGAAACCAAATAGGAGTCTTTAAATAAACAAGCTACAAAAATTAAATTCCTTTTAAATTTAGGAACAAAAAAGCAATCTCATAGAATTAAATTCCTATAATTATCAAAATAAAGATGGATGTCTCCCACTGCTTCCGCTAAGACCAAGGATCCATCGCCCATCCGAAGCGTGAAGTCTTCATGAAGTAGACTTCTCGTTTCTTTGGACCCCTGTAGAGAAACACAAACATGATTAGTTGTACCAGAATCTATAACCCAAATTTCACTGGATTCCTCAACTAAACAAGTTTCTAAATATAGAAGATTACATCTACCTCCTTTAGAAAGGAAGTCCTTGCAACGCTTCTTAAAATGCCCGACCTTCCCACAGAAGAAGCACTTAAGCTTCTTTGGGTTCTTCTTCTTCTTCTTCTTGCTCTTGTTGTTAGCAGGAACAAAAGGCTTCCCATTCTTGGCTCGTTGTTTCTTTCCATTCCCAGAATTGAGATTAGAACTAGAAGCAGCCGCCAAATTGGCCTCTCCACCAGCAGGAGACTCCCTGATCAGCAGTTTGAACTCCAGTAACTGTTTCATTAATTCTATTAAGGTCATATCGCGCCTATTGCTCAAATTAAAAGTAGCTTTAAACAGAATAAATTTCTTTGACAAAGTCTCAAAGACCATACTCATATGAGTTTTAGCATCGATGTCAGCTCCATTGGTTTGCGCCTCAGCGAGATAACCCATGACCAACATCATGTGCTCCTTAACAGATGTCCTCGGTCTCTGTTTACAGTTCAAGAGTTTCCGAAGCACCCCCTACTGCTTTGTTATGGCCTGACCTCCAAACATATCTTCTAGATTATCCAACATCTGCTTAGCAGTCTTATAATGCTCATGTTGAGCCTAAATCACATTATTCATGCTGGCCATAACATAGTAACGGGCCTAATCGTTTGCATCTTTCCAGCAATCGTATGCTTGGAATTGCTCATTGGTGGAATCTCCTGTAGGCTTGGGAGGACAAGAGGTTGTCAGCACAAATTTTAGTTTCTCAAAGGAGAGGACGATATCCAGGTTCTGTTTCCAATCATTAACTCTCTCCAGTTAATAGGTTTTTGTCAAGTTTCAAAGATAAAGTGTTTTTAGACATTTTTAATCTACAATAAAGAATCATATACCAAACATAAGCAAACATGCAATAATAATTTAGTAAGATAACACAATCATGTAAAAAACATACAAATGTGTTTATATGTCAAAAACCATGAAAATATCACAACCTTACAATGATAATTCCCAACTTAGAATTCAACAAGCTCCTAGGGGAGTCATGCCAAATTCAATAAGGAACACAGATCCCTTCCTGATTAATATATGCCATCCAAGACCCGTATGATCCAGCATATATTAATAATCATTTCTTTGGCCATTAATTTTATTAACAGAGTTCCTAGGAGAGGTTAATAATAAAATTAACATGAGTATATAACCATCATTTCAATATTTTATCCATGATTTATAATCACCACCTCGGGGTGTGCAACCATAAATCATGCTAAAATACCTTATCCTTTTGGAAATCCAATCTGGTACATAATAGAAATCCCTTCCTAGGGGTCGGGACCACCATGTTCTTCCTATGGACCAACAATGGAGGCCCCATGTCCTCTCTTCGAAAACCTTCTCCCACTCAATCTTTTGAAATCAAGGTTTTATTTTAAAAAGACAAGCATGAATAATTTTAATATGAGTGGCACTCCCTATTCTATATGACATGTTATCAATATACATGACAAATCATATTATAATGTAGACAAGCAAAGCTACAAGTAAAATAATAAATAACCATAATGTTATGGTTCCACCCTAGAGAATAGAAAATAAAGATTTCAAGAGAATAATCGAAACATACTATCGATTCTTCATCCTTGAATCCTCATGCTGTATCCTTCTTCATGTAATGCCCATCTTCAAGTCTTCAATCCCATATGAATCAAATACTCCATATTTTCGATCATATCCAAATTTAATGTTTCTTAGAATTGTCCCAAAAATAAAATTAAAACTGCATTGAAAACTGCACCTTTTCTGGAAAAATTTTCAGCTCTTTGTCGGCAAGCCGATTTGTGTGATCGGCCTACCGATACATGACAGATCGGCCTACCGAACCAGAAGTTTGGCCTACTGCTAGAGCCACCTGATTTCTGCCCCGTTGACTGCTTACCAAACCTTACGTCTGGCCTACCGCTCTATGACCATCGGCCAGCTGAACTGGAGAGTTTGGCATGCCGACCAAGCAAAAATCATCCTTTCCAAAAAATACAATTTTTAATGCAATTCATCAATTTTATTTTCAACAATTCAAAAACATAAAATCAGAGACTCAAGAAATACCTAGGAGCGCCATATTTATCTTTTAGATCCTTCTTCTTCGAATGATTATTTAATTACAAAATTCTTACAAATTTAAATTTAAATAATAATTCCTAGACGGAGATAATAGTCTGCCATCTAATTACATAAAAACCCTAGATACACAATCTAACCTCTAAGGAACCATAATCGATATAAATTAATTAATTAAGAAATAATTAAATAATAATTTAATCAACCATAATTAATTAATAAACATTCACCATATAATCTATGATAACATATAAAATATATAGAAACCTAAAGTGCCAACTCCCTATAAAATTAAATTCAAGCATTGGAGAGATCAAGATCACATAATTTATACATATAGCATGATCACAAACTCGTAAATTTATGTAAAAACCATGGCTCTGATACCAATTGTTGAAAAAATAGTACACAGCAAAATTTTAAAAATTTTATATCAAAGTATTTTTTAAAACACAAGTTTGACACGCTATATGTATAAATTAACCAGATCTTACTAACCTTTGAATGTCGAAGAACTTCTGTAATCCGTGAAGAGAAGTAATGTTCCAGAAGAGCCTCAACCAACTAGTCTTCTTTGCTATTCTCTATCCATGATCAGAGTGAGTGTGGGCTCACATGTACAGCTCTTCCTCCAGGTGACTCTCCTTCCAACCAATGAAGAAAACCTAAAGCTAGTGTTTGTGATTTGTGAACAAGAGCTCTCAGGGAGTTTCAGATTCTCACTAGCAGAGTATCACTCTTAATCTCTCAATTGATCTAAATAACTTATGAGACTCACTCTCTATTTATAGAGGTTGGGTCTAGGGTCAGTCCTAATCAAATAAGGTCTCAAAAATTTGAATCAGAATCAAATTCAGATCAATATCTGATAAAATCCGCATGAAAACGCATGATCTTTTTTTTGTGCATAAGCAGGCCGATCTATGTAATAGGCAGGCCAAACTTGCCCTATTGGCAGGCCAAACTTGAGGATCGGCATGCCGAGCAGCCGATAAAAAATCTCAGCGAATCTTTTATTTTTACTCAAGATTCTATAGGATAAAATCTTAGTTTTAATTCAAATAACCCAATAGAAAAGTTATCTAATTAAAACAACTTTATCTAGAAAATCTCTAGGAAAATAAATGAATTTCTAATAATTCTACAAGTTTATCTTGATTTAATAAATTAAATCAACTGATAAACAGACAAGAATTATCCGATCACAATAATTCAACAAGTTTATCTTGAATTAATTTTGTCACAAAATTAATTCAACTGATAAACAGACATGAATTATTTGATTCTTTCGAATTTCAACCAATCTAATAAATCTGACATAAGTCTCCAATTATTAGAAAAGCACGCCGTATCGTTACAGGATTTTGTGAGCTAGCAAAAGGGACCAAATGGACCTTTATAGTTCAAGCTCCTGATAATTATGAAACCCAAAATCTTGGATATACATTTCATAATTATCAACTCCAACGCTACTCCACTAAAAGCTTGGAGCTGCACGCTAGAACTATATAGAATTACGAAGCCCGTATAGCCAAGTCTCCATAACATATCATAGTGTATCGCATCCCCATAGGATTATCCATAACTGGCTTAAGGACAAGTTATGTCTTATCTTCCCAATTATTTTTATCTTACGTTCCATTATCTCACCATTGGAAAACTTACCATCCAAAGACAGTATACCATTTGGTTACACCTATGTATCCAAATGGTTGAGCGCTCCAGTTTTCCAATTACAAGATAACGCATATAATAGGATATCACTACTCCTAAAGAGGAGCTATGGATTCCATATCTATAAATAATAGGTCTACGCTATCAAAAGTCATGCCTTCAACATGCCGGCATGCACCCTTTGGTATATCAAAAGACACAAGTCAAGACAACGGGCCCACTATTCATCTCAGGATTAAGATACAATACAAAAAATTGTCTAAAGTGAATCGATTTGCCGAGACAAAATTATTAATCCAAATCAATTCACTTTATGTCCCGATCCAATACATCGTCACCTATGACAATGTGCCAATGTTTCTATTCACGGAGTCCACCTCCGATGGCCAAGACAAACCATCTCCCAATAGGGATATAGACAACATAACAATCTTTATATGAATAAAGCGCCAACTTTATTCCCTCGATTGCGAATCTTATGTTTTATACTTTCACCTTAAGATCATGTCTTCCGCATAATCTGTCCATCATATGCCTAATTCTTAAAGGTTTAGACTGATAGTCTCAGACTATTGTTTGTTGAACATGCATTCAACAAATATAAACGTAAAGAGAATAAGATTTGGTATATAAATAATAAATAAATTCTTTATTAATAAAAATGTCTCAAAAAACGTATTACATTTTTACTCCTTAGGGCATACACGTCTAATAATTTCTTCTCTGGTGACTCTCCTTCCAACCACTTGAGAAAAACTAAAGCTAAGATTTTAGATGCTAAACAACAGTTCGTTGGTAGTTTCAAAGTTTTTCTCGCAAGAGTACTCACTCTATACTTCTTAAGTGGTCTATGAAACAATGAAAAATATTCCCTTTATATAGTGGTCGACTTTTGGTTCAATTGCTATCAAATTAGGCTTCAAAATTCAAGTTTGGATCAACTTCTGATAGAAAATGTGTCAAAAATGCATAACAGCATTATCGCACGATCAGCTTGCTGATTTATGCTGATTTATGAGATCAGCTTGTTGAAATGGCTCCACCGTCTTGCTGAACTCGGCCACTAGCCTGCCGATCGAGCGATAATCTAGAAATATCAAAATATCTTATTTTGCACGAGAATCTTAGATAAAGCCTCAGTTTTAATTCAAATAACTCAATAGAGAATTTATCTAATAAAAATAGTCATATACAGATAATTCCATATCAAATAAAATATTAGTCAAATAATTCAACATGTTTATCTTGAATTAATTCACAAAATTAATTCAACCAATAAACTAACACGAATTATTATGTAGGAAAAAACATGTCATATCATTATAGTAATTATTATGAGCTAGCAAAGAAAACCTAATGGATATATATAGATTAAGCTCCTATAATTATAAAATAACATATTTAAGATACATATATTTTACAATTTTCAACTCTAATGCTACTCCACTAAAATCTTAAGCTGCACCCTCGAACTATATAAAATTACAAAGCTCCAATAAGCTAATCGTCCATGACATATCATAATATGTAACATTCACATAAGATATTCATAATCAGCTTAAGGATAAATTTCATTTTACCCTCCCAATTATTTTAATCTTATGTTCCATTATCTCACAATTAGAATACTTACTATTCACAAATAGTATACAATTCGGTCATACTTATGTATCCAAACGATTGAGAGTTTCAGTCTTCTAATTACAGGATAATATTAGAGAATATCATTAACTCTACTAAAGAACTACGAATTCCATATCTATGAATAACGATTCTATGTCAATCAAGAGTCATGACTCTAGTGTACCGATATGTATACCTTTATCTATTTAGGATGTCACCTTTTGGTACATCAAAAGACACAAGTCAAGAATATAGGCCCATTAATTCATTTAAGAATTAAGATATGATATATATAATTGTCTAAAATGAATTGATCTAAACAAACTAAATTATTAATCAAATCAATTCAACTTTTGTTCCGATCCAATATATCATCACCTATGATAATATACCAATCTTTTTACTCATGGAGTCCCACTCCAATGACCAAGACAAGTCATCTCTTATTAGGGATATAGACAACATAACAATCTTAGCATGAATAAAGCACTTAACTTTATTCCGTTGATTGTGAACCTTATCATTTAGACTACCACCTTTAAGATTCATGTCTTCCTCATAATCTGTCCATTATATGCACTATCTTAAAGGTTTAGACTGGCAGTCTCGGACTTTTATTTACTCATCATACATTCAATAGAAATGAACATAAAGAGGACAATGCTTGATATACAAATAAATAAATCTTTTTTGATAAAATGTCTCCAATAACTTTTTACACCATTTAATCCTTAGGGTGCCTAGTCTTACAATGTCCCACTAAATGAGTAATTGAGACATGTTTTGCATCCCCATAACCTCTACGTGTCGAAAACCCTCGTTGATAGTGTCTTCATGAAAGGATCTTCATGAAAGGATCAACTATATTGTCCTCAGATGTGATCATGCATACTGTAACATGTGGACCGTCAATGAAGTCTTTTATCACATGATGCTTCCGATGTATATGTTTGCTCTTCATGTGAAATCTTGGTTCTTAGCATTAGCTATCGCTGTATTGTTATCACAATATAGCGACATTGGCCTACCCATACTAAGAACTACCTAAAGATTCCCAAAGAACTTATAGAGCCACATAGCTTCTTTCGAAGCTTCACTAACTACCATGTACTCAGCCTCAATCGTTAAATTTGAAGTGCAATCTTACTTGACACTCCTCTTAACCATGGCACCTCCTTCTAGAGTAAACACAGATCCCAAAGTTGATCTTCTCGAATCAAGATAGAATTGAAAATCTGAATCAGTGTATCCAAAAGGTGTTAGATCCTCACCAGAATACACTAACATATAACCTCTAGTCCTTCTCAAGTACTTGAAAATATGCTTGACCGCAACCCAATAGTTTGGTCCTGGATCCGATTGAAATCGACTCACCATCCTGATCGTACAACATATGTTCGATAGTGTGCAAAGCATGGCATACATGAGGCTACCCACTGTTGAAACATAAGGCACCTTCTTCATGTATTCTCTTTCTTAATCAGAATTTAGAGAGTCTTTCTTAGAAAGAGTAATTCCAGGCCCAGATGGCTGCTCACCTTTCTTAGAATTTACATTGCATACTTCTTAAGAATTTTATCTATGTAGTTAACTTGGGATAAACCTATCATCTCGTTGTTTCTATCTCGAAAGAATTCGATACCTAGAACCTAGTTAGCTTCATCTAAGTCCTTCATATCAAACTGCTTAGTAAACCATAATTTGACTGATGATAAGGCCCCAACGTCATTGCCAATAAGCAGAATGTCATCTACATAAAGCAGTAAAAAACCACATTTTCATCCTTAATATGTTTGTAAACACACGGTTCGTCCACGTTTTGTTCAAGCCCATAAGTCTTGATCACTTGATCAAATCTTATGTTCCAAGAACGAGAAGCTTGCTTAAATCTATAAATAAACTTTAGCAGCTTACAGACCTTATTTTCTTAGCTTTGAACCCATTTAGCTACACCATATATATGGTCTCATCAAAATATAGCCATTCAACAAGGCCGTTTTGACATCCATTTAGCAAATCTCATTGTCGAGAGTGGCAGCAATGGACAAGAGAATGTGGATGGACTTAAATATGGCTACAGGCCAAAACTTTTCTTACTAATCGATTCCTTCCTTGTGTGTATATCCTTTTGTTACCAGTATGACCTTATAGCTTTTGACTTTCATATCTACTCCTCTCTTTCTCTTGTAGACCTACTTACACCCTATGGGTTTTATCCCTTTGGGAATGTCTACAAGCTCACATATGGTTTGTAGTACATATCCCCAAAAGGATAAAGGTAACATCAAATAACTCATCATTGACCTAAATATATCCAATAAAGTCTTATTCCTTCTTTTAGCCACACCATTCTGATGCAAAGTGCCTGGCGTGTCAAATAGGATAAGATCCCTTTCTCTAATAAGTTTCCTAAGAACTCATTGGAGAGATATACTTCACCACAACTGGATCAAAGTGCCTTTATAGGTTTACCTAATTGCTTCTCTACTTCAGCTCGAAACTCCTTGAACTTGTCAAAAGTTTCGCTTTTACAATGCATTAGGTAAACATACCTATATCTCGAGTAATCATCAATAAAAGTGACAAAATGCTTGTACCTTCCTCGTGCCTTGATGTTCAAGGGTCCAAAAACATCACTATGTGCGAGTTCTAGAACCACTTCAACTTAATTGCCCTTAGACTCGAATGGTCTTTTTGTCATTTTGCCCTCCAAACAAGGCATAGATTCCACCTCTAAAAGACTTAAAGATCCTTACTTCACCAACCTTTCAATCCTATTCAGGCTAACACGACCTAATCGCAAGTGCCAAAGATAAGTTTTATTAGAGTGAGGAGTTTCACTTTTTTTAAAGATCATTAATCTTAGTGTTCAGCAGTGAGTCTATCTTAGGTTTGATAAAATATAAGTTGTTTTGCATCGACTATCAATAAGATTTGTTTTTATGAATCACAACTTTATTATTAAAAGAAACTGAACAAAAATATTTAAATAAACAAGCGATATAAATTGCTTTTGAGTTTAGGGACATTAAAACAATCTCTCAAAACTGAACTCCTATAACCATAAAAAAAATGGACGTCTCTCGCTACTTGAGCCAACTCTAAGGTCCCATCGCCATCCGAAGCATGAAGTGCTCACGTAGCAAACTTCTTGTTTCATTGAAACCCTGTAGAGAAATACAAACATGATAAGTCACTCCAAAATCTATGACGCAAGTGTCACTTGATTCTTTAACTAAAAAATTTTCAACAACCAGAAGTTCGCACTTACCTCCTTTAGATTAAAAGTCCTTGCAATTCTTCTTTCTGTGCCCAACCTTCTTATAGAAGAAACACTTTAGTTTCATTGGGTCCCTCTTATTTTTCTTCTTATCCTTGCCATTTGGTGGAATAGTTGATTTCTTGCTCTTGGCTTTTTGCTTTTTTCTATTCCCAAATATGGAATTGGAACCAGATGCAACTGCCAAGTTCACCTCACCACTAGCTAGAGTTTCATTGATTAGATTTTCAAATCCTATAACTGCTTTATCAGCTCAATTAAGGTCACATCCAGTCTATTGCTCAAGTCATATAAAGCTCTAAATGGATGAACTCCTTAGAGAGAGTTTCAAAGACCATAGTCATCTGTGGCTCGGTATCAGTGCTGTCTCTATGGGTTTGAGCCTCAGTGAGGTAACCCATGACCAACCTCATATTCTCCTTCACAAGTGTTCCTGGTCTCTGCTTGTAGTTAAGAAGCTTTTGAAGAGAACCTTGCCGTTTCGTTAAGGCTTGGCCTCCAAACATGTCTTCCTAATTATCTAAGATCTGACAAGCAGTCTCATAATCTTCATGTTGAGTTGTAGCACATTATTCATGCTACCCATAATGTAATAGTGGGCTTGATCACTAGCATGATTCTAGTGATCATACACTTGAATTGTTCGTTAGTGGATTCGTAGGTAAGCGTAGGAGGACATGGTATAGTTAGCACAACTTTCAGTTTCTCAAAGGATATGATGATATTTAGGCTTCATTTCCAATCATTATAATTCTTGCCAGTTAATATGTTTTTATCGAGTATCGAAGATAAAGCATTTTTACACATTTTAATCTACAACAAAGAATCATATATTAAACATGAACAAACATTCCACAATAGTTTAGTAAGATAATATAATCAAGTAAGCATACATTGTGTTTATGTGTCAAAACCATGAAAATACTACAACCTTACAATAATAATTCCTAACTCAAAATTCAACAAGCCATTTTGGGGAGACTTACCAAATTCAATTAGATACATAGATCCCTTCTTGATTAGTATATACCATCCAAGTCCCATCTGATCTAGTGGAGATTAATAAGAAAATTAATCTTAAATATATAATCATTGTTTCAACTACATTATCCATAGTTTATAATTGCTACCTTGGGGTGACCAATGATCGACCATGCTAAAGCAAATTATCCTCTAGTAGATCTAACCTGGTACATGGTACAATCCCTTCCTTGAGGTCGGAAGCATTAGGTGTTACCAATGGACTAATGAATGGAGGCCATAGGTCCTCTCTTCAAAAATCTTCTCCCACTAAATATTTTAGAAGTCAATGTTTTTATGTTAACATGCATGAATAACTTTTAATAAGTGGCACTTTCTATTCTACATAGCATGTTATCAACATACGTGGTAAAACATTTATAATGTTGACAAGCAACACAACATGCAAAGCTACAAGCGATATAATAAATAGCTATAATATCATGGTTCCATCATAGAGAAAAGAAAATAAAAATTTTAAAAGATCAATCAAAACATATTATCGATTCTTTGTCTTGTATCTTCTTGTTATATCCTTATTGATGTGGCATCTATATTCAATTCTTAATCTCATATAGATCAAAAATTTATTTTTCTGATTATCATAAAATTTCATGTTTCTTAGAATTGTCCAAAAAAAAAAAACTACAGGGAAAAACATATTATTTTTCTAAAAAAAGGTTCTGCCTACTACCGGCCTGTCAATCTATGACCATCGACCTGCCGGTACTGGGCAACTAGCCTATCGACCGATGTTGAACCTGCGTTTTTCTAAACTTTTTATAAAAATAATATTTAAGCATTTTTAAGTTATTTTTCAACAATTCAAAAATATAAAAATTTATAAACGCAAAAAAAACATAAAGAACTCCAGTCATCTCTATCTTCTTTATCCGTTTCCACTTCAAGTAATTATTTCAATGTAAATTTTATAAATCAAAATTAAAATAATAAATCCTAGACAGTGATGATAAACCGCCATCTACTTACATAAAAGTTCTAGATACACACTTTAACCAGCAAAATTGATTAATTAATAGAATAACTAAAACAAAAATTTAATTAACCATAATTAATTAATAAACATCCACCACATAATCTCATGACAACATTTTATTATATAGAAACCCTAGAGTGCTAAATCTATAAAAAAATATAATTCAAGTATAGAAGAGATTAAGATCACATAATTTATATACATAGCATAATCACAAACACATAAAATCAATGTAAAACTATGTCTTTGATACTAGTTATTGAGAAATGTTACGCAATAAATCGAAGTCCTTTCCAAATAATAAGTTTAACATCGTAAGTACATAAATTAATAATAAATCTTACGTACCTCTTTTTATACTAAAGACTCTAAAAAAGTCTGACTAGAGAATAACATTCTGGAAGAGCCTCAACCAACTGGCCTTCGTTGCTATTCTCTATCCTTGATTGGAGTATGGTTAGTTGAACATCGTATAGCTTCTCTTTTGGTGACTCTCCTTCCAACCACTTGAAAAAACCTAGAGCTAAAGTTCCACATATTGAATAATAGCTTTGGGAGTTTTAGAGTTTCTCTCACTAGAGTCTGGATCAACATCTGAACAAAAAATGCGTCAAAAAATGCATAACAACATTATCACACGGTCGGCTTACCGATTTGTGAGATCGATCTATCGAACTGGCTCCAACGGCTTGCCAAACTCGACCACCAACCTACCGAGCAAGCGATAATCTAGAAATCGTAGAATATTTTATTTCACACAAGAATCTTAGATAGAGCATCAGTTTTAATTCAAATAATTTAATAGAGAAATTATCTGATCAAAATAGTTATATACAGATATCCTATATCAAATAAAATATCATTCAAATAATTCAACATGTTTATCTTAAATTAATTCTCAAAATTAATTTAACCAATAAACTAACACAAATTATTGAATCCAATCTATTGAATTTCAGCTAATCTAATAATTAGCATAAGTCACTAATTGTTGGAAAAATAAAACGCAGTGAAAATTTAAAAATTTTATACCAGAGTATTTCTCAAAACACAAGTTTGATATACTATATGCATAAATTATTCAGATCTTACTAACCTTGTATGCCAAAGAGCCTTTGCAATCGATGAAGAGAAGGGCATTCTAGAAGAGCCTAAACCAACTAGTTTTCTTTGTTTTTCTCTATCCACGATCGGAGTGCGTGTGGGCGCACAACGTACAGCTCTTCACCCAGTGACTCTCCTTCCAACCAATTGAGAAATTCTCAAAACAACCGTTCGTGATTTGTAAACAATAGCTCTTTAGGGGAGTTTCAAAGACTCATAGTCTAGAGTGCTCACTCTTAATCTCTCAACTGATCTAAATAACATATGAGTCTCACTCCCTATTTATAGAGGTTGGACCCAAGAGTTAGTCCTTGTAATATAAGGCCTCAGAAATTCAAATCTAGATCAATAACTAATAAAATCGTGTAAGAATACATGATCAAATTATCGTTTGGTCAACAGGCCAAACTGGCAGATCGGCTTGCCAAACTTACTCCATTGGTTGGCCGAACCTGAAGGCCGACCTGCCGAACTTACGATAAATGATCCCTACGAATCTTTTATTTCCCACCTAAGATTCTTTGGATAAAGCTTAGTTTTAATTCAAATAATCCAATAGAGAAATTATTTGATTAAAATAACCATATCTAGATAACCTCTAGGAAAATAAATATACCCATTAATTTCAACAAGTTTATGTTAAATTAATTTTGTGACAAATTAATTTTTCACAAAATTAATTCAACCGATAAACAGACATGAATTATCTGATTCTATGGAATTTCAGCCAATTTGATAATTTGACATAAGTCAGAAATTTATGGGAAAAGCACGCCGTATCGTTACAAAATTTATTATAAGCTAGCAAAAGGGACCTGATGGACCTATATAGTTCAAGCTCCTGATAATTACGAAACCGAATATCCCATATATATGTTTCATAATTATCAACTCTAATGCTACTCCACTAAAAGCTTAGAGCTGTAATCTCGAACTATATAGAATTACGAGGCCCGAATAGCTAAGTCTCCATGACATATCATAATGTATTGTATCCCCATAGGATATCCATAATTGGCTTAAGAATAAATTCTATCTTACCTTTTTGATTATTTTTCTCTTACGTTCCATTATCTCACCATCGAAAAACTTACCATCCAAAGATAATATACCATTCGGTTACAGCTACGTATTCAAAATGATTGAGTGCTCAAGTTTTCCAATTATAGAATAACACATGTAAGAGGATAACATCGACTCTTAAAGTGGAGTTATGAATTCTATATCTATGAATAACAGGTCTATGCTATCAAGATTCATGTCTTCAACGTATCGGTATGGCACCAACATAAATTATGGATGTCACCCTTTGGACACATAAGTGAAGACAAAGGGCCTACTATTTATTTCAGGATTAAGAAACAATACATATGATTGTCTAAAGTGAATTGATTTGCCAAGGCAAAATTATTAATCCAAATCAATTACACTTTATGTCCCGATCCAATACATCATCACCTATGACAATGTACCAATGTCTCTATTCATAGAGTCCATCTTCGATCGCAAAGGTTTAAACCGACAGTCTTAGACTTTTGTTTGCTTATCATACATTCAACATAATGATAAAGCACCTAACTTTATGTTGAAAAAATAGTACGTAGCGAATTTTAAAAATTTTATATTAGAGTATTTTCCAAAACACAAGTTTGACATGCTATATGCATAAATTAACCAGATCTTACTAACCTTTGAATGCGGAAGAACTCGCACAATCTATGAAAAGAAGTAACGTTCCAGAAGAGCCTCAACCAACTGGTCTTCTTTGCTATTCTCTATCCATGATTGGAGTGAGTGTGGGCTCACACGTATAGCTTTCCATTAGGTGACTCTCCTTCCAACCAATTGAGAGAACCCAAAGCTAGTGTTCGTGATTTGTGAACAAGAGCTCTTAGGGAGTTTCTAGATTCTCACCAGTAGAGTATCTCTCTTAATCTCTCAATTGGTCTAAATAACTTATGTGACTTACTCCCTATTTATAGAGGTTGGGTCTAGGGTTAGTCCTTATCAGATTAGGTCTCAAAAATTCAAATCAGAATCAAACTCAAATCAATATTTGATAAAATCTGCGTGAAAATACGTAATCTTTTTTCCACGCATTGGCAGGCCGAACTTGCCCCATCGGCAGGCCGAACATGAGGATCGGCATGCCAAACTACTAAAAAAAGATCTCAGTGAATCTTTTATTTTCTACCCGAGATTCTATAGGATAAAGTCTTAGTTTTAATTCAAATAATCCAATAGAGAAGTTATTTAATTAAAACAACTTTATCTAGATAATCTCTAGGAAAATAAATGAATTCTTGTTAATTCTACAATTTTATCTTGATTTAATTTTTTCAAAATTAAATCAACTGATAAACAGACAAGAATTATCCGATCTCAATAACTCAACAAGTTTATCTTGAATTAATTTTATCACAAAATTAATTCAACTGATAAACAGACATGAATTATTTAATTCTTTCAAGTTTCAACAAATCTAATAAATTTGACATAAGTCACCAATTATTGGAAAAGCATGCCGTATCGTTATAGGATGTTATGAGCTAGCAAAGGGGACCAAATGGACCTATATAGTTAAAGCTCCTGATAATTACGAAACCTAATATCCCAGATATACATTCATAATTATCAACTCCAATGCTACTCCACTAAAAGCTTGGAGCTGCACTCTCAAACTATATAGAATTACGAAGCCCGTATAGCTAAGTCTCCATGACATATCATAGTGTATTGTATCCCCATAGGATTATCCATAACCGGCTTAAGGACAAGTTCTATCTTACCTTCCTGATTATTTTTATCTTACATTCCATTATCTCACCATCGGAAAACTTACCATCCAAAGATAGTATACCATTTGGTTACACCTATGTATCTAAATGGTTGAGCGCTCCAGTTTTTCAATTACAAGATAACGTATATAAGAGGATATCACTACTCCTAAAGAGGAGCTATGGATTTCATATCTATGAATAAAAGGTCTACGCCATCAAGAGTTATGCCTCCAACGTACCGGTATGCGTACTACTATTAAGATGTGGGTGTCACCCTTTAATGCATCAAAAGACACAACTCAAGACAACAGGCCTACTATTCATCTCAGGATTAAGATACAATACAAATGATTGTTAAAGTGAATTGATTTCCCGAGACAGAATTATTAATCCAAATCTATTCACTTTATGTCCCGATCCAACACATCATCACCTATGACAACGTGCCAATATTTTTATTCACAGAATCCACCTCTGATGGTCAAGACAAACCATCTCCCAATAGGGATATAGACAACATAACAATCTTTACTTGAATAAAGCGCCCAACTTTATTCCCTTGATTGCAGATCTTATGATTTAGACCGTCACCTGAAGAATCGTGTTGTGACGACCCGCCTTTTCGGGTAGTCACTTTACTTTCTTAAACATCGTTTTATAAACAGTAATCTTACTTACTTAGTAAGAAAAATACTGAAATAATTTTTTCTTTCTTTAAACGTTCTTTCAAACTGATGCGACCTCTGTCGTCATTCAAGTTGAGACCTCGCTCAACACTTTCCCTTAAAATCATTTTAAATCATTTCTTAAAACTTAATAAGAAACATTTATTAAATCATAGCTTAAAACTTTACTTTATAATTACATAAAACAGTTCGTAAACTGTATCTTAAACTTTGAATACAATTCTTAGAACTCTGATTTTCTTAAAACTTTGCAAACACAACATTAAACAATGGAAAACCTTTTCTTTACGTAGCAGAAGTAAACAGTGATGGTATCCATATCTAAATCTTCGCATCTGTCCTCCGCAGCACCCCGCTCTTCGAACGGGTCCTATTGGCCACCCACAAATTACCTACAGTATGAAGAAACTTGTAATGAGCTTTTGCTCGGTAAGTTCAAACATAAACTCACAAATCATTTAATCATGCTTTAAAACTTTTCTCATAAAAACCTTTCTCTTGAAACATTTTTCATAAACATTTCTGAAAACGTTTTTCATAAAACATTTCTGAAACGTTTTGCATAAACCTTTTTTTTGTAAAACATTTCTTGAACGTTTTTCTTAAAATGTCGTTCATAAACCTTTTTTTTTTTTTGAAAACATGAAAATATTTTTCATAAACATTTAATGTAAAACCTTTCTCTTAATGTCTTTCATAACATAACATATAAATATTTCAGAAAAAGGCATTCAAGCAACATCAGAATGCATGACTCCATTTATGCTCAATTATTAACTTCAATTATGAGCATTTTATGAACATTCTTTTCTTACTTTAACTTTTTCTTCTTATTCCTTATCTTACATTCATTTTCCTTACTTTACTTTAATGTTCGTACTAACTCATTAATCATGAGATCATAAACATGATGCTTCCCTTGTGGAAGACTTGAGACCATCAAACATTGAGGTCTTGTACCTCACATCTAGGAGGTCAAACTTTAATTTTACTTTCATTACCTCATAACAAAGAGGCTGGTACGACACTTTCCTTTTTATCCTTACGTTACGTTCTTATTAACTTTAGTGGGCATGTCAAATGCAATCACATCATATACAAACACACTTGCAATTCATAGCTTGTACTATAAAACCCATTGCATAACAAATGCAACATATTGCTCAACAAAGGCATCATAAAACGCAAACATATTTTACAAGTCATAACTTTTATTCTAAAACTTATTGCACAATAAATGCAACTTATTGTATAACAAATGCATCATGAAACTTACAACTTAAACTATAAAACATTATGCATTGTCATAATGCAAAACATACTTTAAATACTTTAAAAATCATAACTTGAACTTTTAAAAACGTTATGCATATCAATATGCAAATAGACTTTTAAACATAATAATTGCAAACTCATTGCAAATTCTTTTCTTTTGCACTTTAGAACTTTTTTGCATAATAAATGCAAATATACTTTAAAAACAACTTGCATAACAATTGCAAACACATTTGCAAGCATGTAAATAAGCATTTAAAAATCATTTACTTCATGTTGTAGGTGAAGTTTGAAACTTACCCAAACTATGCTCTAGCATTCTCTATTCCGTTCCTTTTCCTTCCATTAGTCGGCCTTTGCGTCTTGAACTCCAAGCTAAGCAGGTCCAGTTGTACCTCGCTGTATCTACAGTATGCGAAGCATCCTCTATAGTGTTCCTTGAGCGACCATGAATAGCAAGGAATGCTTCCTAGAGATCATACATTACTGGAACTGTTATTCTGGACTCCGTTACTACAGTTTGAATCGCCTTGATCTAAGTGCAGTTAGTATCAGATGATTTTCACCAGAGTGGAATTTGCTTGAACGGAGGTCACCATTGAGTTCAGAGCATCGAAACGAGTCAGGAGGCAGCCTCGGATCGTCGATCGGAGGTCCAAATCACAAAATCCCAATTTGGCGTTGACCGACGGTTGACCGCCGTTGACCAACGGCGGTTGGCTCTGTTGGGGGTTGAGCTCGAGCCTACCCCCCTAATTTGACCCTCTTGAGTCCATTGGTGGGGTCAATTTTACCCAATTTGACCTCCATATGCTCAAATCAAGGATGGGTTTTTCGGCTAACACTGGCGGCTCCAATCTCCTATCTCCGGCGGAGATACCGCAAAATTTAGCTGGGCATTTCCTTCCCCGTGGCCCTCTGAGTGTTTTCCCTATGATGGGGCAGCTCAACATCGCGTGGAATGGTGGCTCCACCTCTCCATGGCTGCGCTAGGCGGCGGGTCCTGGTTCTCCAGTGACCAGCCATCGTCTCGTGCAATTGAGGAGCCGAATTTGCTCCTCTCGATCCTCTAAAGGTGGCTGCCTCTTCAATTTGGCTCAACATGGCCTAAAACGGTGAACCTAAGTTCACCGACGGTAGCTCACGGTGGGCGTCCTCGATCTCTAGCGTAGGGCGACGAAACGGTGCAATTGGCCAAGGGATCTTGCTCGTCGTCGCCCTCTGGTCATTTTGGCACCGACGGTGAGACACACCACCGCCAGAGATGGCGGCTTTGATGGTGGCTCCATAGCAGCGACAAGGCTACTCCGTCGAGGCTTTTCCAGCCAAAATTGAGCTGGAAAATTGTTACCATCTTGCTCCTCTCCTCATGCTGAGTCCATAGACACCAAGATCACGTCGATTGGTGGTCAGACGGTGGAGAAATCACATTAGGAAGAAATGGGTTTCACCGCCACTTTGGGCGGCATGTGAGGCTTCCTCCGGTGGCGTTTTGGGTGGCACGACTGTAACATCCGCCTATTTTTATGTAATGAATCATGTTAAGTTAGTAACGACGTTAATGATATTTTATTAATAAATTATGTTATATGTAATGACATATGATGTTAATGTTACTAACTTTTTTGTCAAGTTTTATGATAGGTGACGACCGCATGGAATCATTGTGCTCAAGTGTTCATGATTATTTTAATGTATGTTTAATTATGATGCAATGATGTATGAATGTTTTAAATTATGGCATTTATGGACAGTTCGGCAGGCCGGACTTTTAAGTTTGGCAGGCCAAAAAGTCTGCCCAAGATTGGCAGGCCGAAGGAAGCCATCAGCAGGCCTAACTTGGTGGAAACCGACAGGCCGAAAGGGAAAATCGGCAGGTCGAACATGGCTGACGAGCAGTCAGCAGAAATCTCTCCAAATTTATGGCTAAGATAATTATGTTAAATAGGTGATTAATTGGCATATTAATGAAATAATTTTGTCAGTTAAGGAAATTAAAAGGTTGACTTAGCATTGTTTTGTATAATTTTAAATGGTTTCCCATTTTAAGAGGGCAAGATATGGCAAGTGTGACTAATGGATTTGACTTCCCTCTTTTCTCTCCTTCCTCCACACCCATTGCTATCTAACAGTCAGAAAATTCTGATTTAATGATGGGTAATGAATCTCCATTATGTTCATTATGTTAAAAAAATTTTAACGTTCCTTCCTTAGATATTCTCTCTCTCACTCAGTTCTGAGATGTTCTCTCACTCTCATTCTTCTTCTTCTTCTCTTCTCCACGCATTCCATTTCTTCTCTCTCGAAAATTTTCTGCAAGAAAATTTAAAGAAAAAGTCTTATTTTGTTGGTTGAATTAAAGAATTTTGAGAAGAACTTTCAAGGTAAGAACTTTTCGGTAATTTGAAAAGAATTCTTGTTCTCCAATCGTTTGCAATATCTTTCTATAGGTATTGTATTTTTGCCTTGAGTTTTTAATATGATGTTCATGTATGTATTGTGTGATGTTTTTCCAAGTTTCATGTTATTTCGGTGTTTTTATGAAAAATATGAATTTTCTATCCTCTACCCCTCATAAAATATTACTGTTTGGATATGGTGCAAGAAATGTAATGTTTATTCATGAGGTAAATGAATGATGTTTTTCATGAGAATTGTCAAGAATGTGCATGTATAATGTATGATGAATGTATTTCATGTTATGATGAGTATATTTTATGTTATAAGATTTCTATGAGAAAACTATTTTAACAATGTTATTTCTGGATTTTGTTTATGAAATGTTATATATATGTTTAAATGATATTATGATAATGAAATAATTTTATGCATGATAATAAGATGTTTGTATGAATTTTAAAATGTATGTATTTTAAATTATTAGAAAACGTTTTCAAAAGATTTTCATGTTTGTAATGTATGGTTTGGTTTTAACATGTTTAAGGTAATTTTTATGATTTAAAAAAAAATGATGGTAACATGTTTATATGATGATAATTTTATGTTTTAATAATTATGGTTATGAATTATGTATATTATATGAATGAATGTTATATGAATAGATGATATATGTATGGATGATTTACGCTATTATGAAAAGTATTAATTTTATTGTATTTTAAATGGATAAATGGCATGAACACTCAAAGGAAAGAGCACTTTAAGACTGCGGCATCGTCACCAAATCACATTAAGGTTAAGTAAGCTAGCGTTAAGGTAAGTACATTCTCACCTGCAACATGACACGTTTTACAAGGTTTGATGATATATTCACAATGTTATCCATGATGATTTTATGGTTATTTTCCTTAAAGGATTCCTTATGAAAAATTATCATGATTTAAAGTTATGTATGTATGATGATGACATGTTTCAAAGTATGAAAATTAAGTATATATGTATCACCTAATAAGTGTTGCACACCAATGTTATGAAATGATATGTTATGATGTCATGTTTAGTTTGGGATTAGCTACCCTTCTCCTCTCATGACGGCACGCCTACAATGATGTTCATGGTGCAACACTTGGGCCCTAAAGATAAAATGGAAGATGTTTTAAAATGGTCAATGAGATGAAAGATATGTTTCTATGAAATTGTGCTTAAGGCGCTTTTATGATATGATGATAATGATGAAGATGATGTTTATGTAATGTTTTAAATTGTGAGAATTATATGTACTTACTAAGCTTTAGCTTAATCATGTTTTATGTCATGTTAGAGATAAGGGTAAGAAAATCATGGAATAGGCGGAGGACATGGAAAGGCATGTGAGCGCTAAGCATGATGAATTGTAACCGGAAGCACGCCAAGAAGAACGTTTTTATATTTAATTCAAGTTTCATGTTTTGAACACATTTTTTTATGATAAATATTTAAAGGATTCTTGAACTATATTTTATATTTTATTTTATCTTTTTAAAGAAGTTTGATCTTCTGCATTTTTATTGAAAAGTTAATATGTTTTACAAAATAAGTTTTTCTCAAGGATTTTGGCTCGGTCGGCCTGCCGAACATCCTTGGTCGGCCTACCGATGTCCGAAAGTTTGGCCTGCCGATTATGTTTTCGGCCTGCCGGATGATGATGAGTTTTTAAGTCAGGTTTGCAAAGTCTCTGTCGGCCTGCCGATTGAGGGAACTCCGGCCTGCCGATCATGTTTGGCCTGCCGAAGTCCCAAGTTCGGCCTGCCGAACTGTGGGAGTAAGTAAATTTTAAATGATATGATGATTGATGAGTTATGATGTGATGTGTTTTTATAAGTCCTGATTTTACAACTTGGTATATTTATTCTATTAAAATAAGTTCATGATTAATTTAAAGTATAAGTGAATTATTTATTGTATGGAATAAGTTAAGCTATGTGAATTAACAATGTTAAGTTACCAAAAAAAAAAAACATATGAATGAATGGATCCTGGTTATGTATGTTTAAATATGTTTACGAATTATGGTATCGTATAAGTTTTATAACTATGTTATGTTTAAAGTTTACACAAGTGTGAATGTATGAATGTAACAACATCTGTGACGTCCAAAATAAGGGGCGTTGCAACGACACCTCGTTGGACTCAGCTCATCGAGAGCTTTCCATTGGCGCGGGAGGTGTCAAAAAAGGACGCCGAAATCTCGAACGAGATTTGAGGAGAGAGAGAGAGAAATTCTAGAGAGAGAGAGGCGAATTATGTGAGATTTTTTTTATTTCCTCCCCCCCCCCCCCCCCCCCCCCCTTTTTTTCTTCTTTTCTTTTTATACTTTTGTAAAAGAAATTGTGATCCACACAATCCAATTCTTACACTGCATTGCTCTAATACTGTATAATTTCCTGTAATATTATACAGTATTTTTCCTCAAACTGTACTTTTTGTCTTAATATAATCCTCAACTTAATGCATTTTTAATGCATTAAAAATCTCGGGTGTTACACGTGTCTTCTACATAATCTGTCCATCATATGCCTAATTCTTAAAGGTTTAAATCGATAGTCTCAGACTTTTGTTTGCTTAACATACATTCAACAAATATGAATGTAAAGAGGACAAGATTTGGTATATAAACAATAAATAAATTCTTTATTGATAAAAATGTCCCTAAAAACTTATTACATTTTTATTCCTTAGGGCATACATGTATAACAATCTCCCACTTGCACTAAGTGAGTAAATATGACAAATGTCGCATCCCCACAGCTTCCACATGCCTCTCAAAGACTCTCCCAGTAAGTGTCTTCGTAAATGGATTAGCTAAATTGTCCTCTGATGTGATCTTGCACACCGTGACAAGCCTACCTTTAACGAAGTCCTTTATCACATGATACTTCCGATCAATATGCTTACTCTTCTTGTGAAATCTTGGTTCCTTAGCCTTAGCTACCACCGCACTGTTGTCATAATACAGTGATACCGCCTTATCCATACCAAGAATTGCTTCAAGATCCCCAAGGAACTTGCGGAGCCACACTGCTTCTTTTGAAGCATCAAGCTGCCATATACTCGGCCTCCATCGTTGAATCTGAAGTGCAATCTTGCTTGACACTTCTCCAACTGATGGTGTCGTCGCCTAGAGTAAACACAAAACCTTAAGTTGATTTCCTAGAATCCTGATAGGATCAAAAATCTGAGTCAGTATATCCTAGAGGAGTCAAGTTCTCACCCGAATATATAAGCATATGCCCTCGAGTCCTTCTCAGGTACTTGAAATAATGCTTTACCGCAACCCAATGGTTCGGTCCTGGATCCGCCTGAAATCAACTTACAATATTGACTGCATAACAAATATCTGGTTTTGTGCAAAGCTTGGCATACATGAGACTACCCACTGCCGAAGCATAAGGCACCTTCTTCATGTATTCTCTTTCTTCGTTAGACTTTGGAGAGTCTTTCTTAGAAAGAGTAATTCCAGACCTAGATGGTTGCCCACCTTTCTTGGAATCCTGTATTGCAAACCTCTTGAGAATTTTATCCATGTGGCCAACCTGGGATAAAGCTATCATTTTGTTCTTCCTATCTCGAAAGATTGGATACCGAGAACAAAATTAGCCTCACCTAAGTACTTCATGTCTAACTACTTGGTCAACCATAATTTGACTGATGACAATGCTCCAATGTCATTGCCAATTAGCAGAATGCCATCTACATAGAGTAGTAGAAAAACCACATTCCCATCCTTAATGTGTTTGTAAACACATGGCTCATCCACATTTTGTGAGAACCCATAAGTCTTGATCACTTGATCAAATCTTATGTTCCAAGAACGAGAAGCCTGCTTAAGTCCATAAATTGACTTTAGCAGCTTACAAACCTTACCTTTTTGACCCTTGACCTTGAACCCGTCCGGTTGTTCCATATAAATGGACTCATCAAGATAAACATTTAGAAAAGCCATGTTGACATCCATTTGCCAAATCTTGTAGTCGAGAGCAGTAGCTTTGGACAAGAGAATTTGGATGGACTTGAGCATGGCTACAGGCGAAGAGGTTTCCTCATAATCGATTCCTTCCTTTTGTGTATAACCCTTAGCTACCAGTCTAGCCATAAAGGTTTTGAGCTTTTCGTCCACTCCTCTTTTCCTCTTGTGGATCCTCTTACACCCTATGGGTTTTACCCCTTCGGGAAGATCCACAAGCTCCTAGACTTGATTAGTCTCCATAGACTTCATCTCAGTGTTCATGGCCTCTGTCTAGAGTTTTAAATCAACATCCTCCATAGCCTCTACGTAAGTATAAGGATCCCTATCATGCTCATCCGGTTCAGCCAAGAAGACCTCCCCATTAAACATATACCTCTCAGTAGACGCCCGATCCTCCCACTACGTCGAAGCCCCTTAGGATGTTGTTCAGGTTCGTTTGGTTTTTCTACACTGATCGGAATGGTTTCATTCGAAACCTCCGGAGTAATTGGATCACTCCTTAACTCCTCAAGCACCACTTTGCTTCTAGGCTTAAAGTCATCCATGTAGCTCTCCTCAAGGAAAGTTGCATTAGTTGAGACCACGACTTTATTTTCCTTTGGTTTATAGAAATAACCCCTTTTGTCCCTTTTGGATATCTTACAAACACGCAAACTTCTGAACGTGCTTCTAACTTATTCGCATCCTTAAACAGGAAATGAGCTGGACATTTCCATATGTGAATATGGTTTAAGGATTTCTTCGTGCCCATCCACAACTCGTGAAGAGTTTTAGGAACCGATTTTGAAGGCACATTGTTCAAAAGATAACGTGTGGTTTGTAGTGCATATCCCCAAAAGGATAAAGGCAATGATGAATAACTTATCATAGACCTGACCATGTCCAATAAAGTCCTATTCCTTCTCTCTGCTATGCCATTCTGCTGCAGAGTGCCTGGTGCAGTCAAATGGGATAAAATCTCATTCTCTAATAAGTGTCCTAAGAACTCATTAGAAAGGTATCCTCCACCTCGATAGGATCAAAGTACCTTTATGGGTCTACCTAATTGCTTTTTCACTTTAGCCTGAAACTCCCTGAACTTGTCAAAAGTTTCACTTTTGTGGTGCATCAGGCACACATACCCATATCTTGAGTAATCGTCAATAAAAGTGACAAAGTACTTATACCCTCCTCGTGCCCGAATGTTCATTGGTCCGTAAGCATCACTATTCACAAGTTTTAGAACCCCTTCGGCCCTATTGCCCTGAGACCCGTATGGTCTTTTGGTCATTTTATCCTCCAAACAAGATTCACATTGAGGTATAGATTCCACCTTTAAGTGACTTAAAGGTTCATCCCTTACCAACCTTTGAATCCCGTTCAGGTTAATATGACCAAGGCACAAATGCCAAAGATAAGTCATATTAGAGTGAGAAGTTTTAAGTCTTTTAGAGTTATTATCATTCATCTTAGCATTAAGCAGTAAGTCCATCTTAGGTTTGATAAAATATAGATTATTTTGCATCCATCTATAACAGATAAAAGATTTTTTTTTACGAGTCACCACTTTATCATTAAAAGAAACCAAATAGGAGTCTTTAAATAAATAAGCTATAGAAATTAAATTCCTTTTAAATTTAGAAACATAAAAAAAATCTCACAAAATTAAATTCCTACAATTATCAAAGTAAAGATGGACGTCTCCCACTGCTTCTGCTAAGACCAAGGATCCATCACCTATCTGAAGAATGAAGTCTTCATGTAGCAGACTTCTCATTTCTTTGAACCCCTGCAGAGAAACACAAACATGATTAGTTGCACTGGAATCTATGACCCAAATGTCATTGGATTCCTCAACCAAACAAGTTTCTAAATACAAAAGATCACACCTACCTCCTTATGAAAGGAAGTCCTTGCAATGCTTCTTTATGCGCCCGACCTTCCTACAGAAGAAGCACTTAAGCTTCTTCAGGTTTTTCTTCTTTTTTTTCTTGCTCTTGGTGCTAGCAGGAATAGAAGACTTCCCGTTCTTGGCCTGTTGCTTCTTTCCATTCCCAGAGTTGGGATTGGAACCAGAAGCAGCTACCATATTGGCCTCTCCACCTGCAGGAGACTCCCTGATCAACAGTTCAAACTCCTGTAACTATTTCATTAATTCTGTTAAGGTCATATCCTGCCTATTGCTTAAATTAAATGTAGCTCTAAATGGAATAAATTCCTTTGACAGAGTCTCAAAGACCATAGTCATCTGAGTTTCAGCATCGATGTCGGCTCCATTGGTTTGAGCCTCAACGAGGTAACCCATGACCAACATCATGTGCTCCTTTATAGATGTCCCCAGCCTCTGCTTACAGTTCAAGAGTTTTTGAAGTGCCCCTTGCCGCTTTGTTATGGCCTGGCCTCCAAACATATCTTTAAGATTATCCAAGATCTGCTTCGCAGTCTCATAATCTTGATGTTGAGCCTGCAGCACATTATTCATGCTAGCCATAACATAGCAGCGGACCTGATCATTTGCATCTTTCCAGCGATCGTACGCTTGGAATTGCTCATTAGTGGAATCTCCCGTAGGCTTGGGAGGACAAGGGGTTGTCAGGACAAATTTCAGTTTCTCAAAGGAGAGGACGATATCCAGGTTTCGTTTTCAATCATTATAATTCTCTTCGGTTAATAGGTTTTTGTCAAGTATCGAAGATAAAGCATTTTTAGACATTTTTAATCTACAATAAAGAATCATATACCAAACAAAAGCAAACATACAATAATAATTTAGTAAGATAACATGTAAAAACATACAAATGTGTTTATGTGTCAAAACCTTGAAAATATCACAACCTTATAATGATAATTTCCAACTCAGAATTCAACAAGCTCCTAGGGGAATCATGCCAAATTCAATCAGGAACACGGATCCCCTCCTGATTAATATATTTCATCTAGGACCCATATGATCCAACATATATTAATAATCGTTTCTTTGGCCTTTAATTTTATTAATAGAGCTCCTAGGGGAGGTTAATAATAAAATTAACGTGAGTGTATAACCATCGTTTCAATATTTATCCATGATTTATAATCACCACCTAGGGGTGTGCAACCATAAATCATGCTAAAATACATTGTCCTCTCAGAGATCCAATCTGGTACATGATAGAAATCCCTTCCTAGGGGTTGGGACCACCATGTTCTTCCTATGGACCAACGATGGAGACCGTAGGTCCTTTCTTCAAAAACCTTCTCCCACTCAATCTATTGAAATCAAGTTTTTATTTTAAGAGACATGCATGAGCAATTTTAATATGAGCGGTACTCCCTATTCTATATGACATGTTATCAATATACATGGCAAATCATATTATAATGCAGACAAGCAAAGCAATCAAGCAAAACTACAAGCAAAATAATAATAACCGTAATATTATGGTTCCACCTAAGAGAATAGAAAACAAAGATTACAAGAGAATAATCGAAACATATTATCGACTCTTCATCCTTGAATTCTTAGGTTGTATCATTCTTCATGTAATGTCCATCTTCAAGTCTTCAGGTTGTATCCTTGAATTCTCAAGTTGAATTCTTCGGTCATATCCAAATTTAATGTCTCTCAAAATTGTCCCAAAAATAAAATTAAAACTACATTGAAAAACTGCACCTTTTTTGGGAAAAATTTTCAACTCTCTACCGACAAGCCGATCTGGGTGATCGGCCTGCCAATCTTCACAGATCGGCCTGCTGATTCACGATAGATCGGCCTGCTGAACTATAAGTTTAGTCTGCTGCCAAAGTAACCCGATTTTTGCCCCGCTGTCGGCTTGCCGATCTGCGACCATCGGCATGCCAAACCATCCGGCTTGGCATGCCAACCGAGTAGAAATCACCGTTTTCAAAAAATACAATTTTTAATGCAATTCATCAATTTATTTTCAACAATGCAAAAACATAAAATTAGAGACTCAGGAAATACCTAAGAGCGCAATCATCGATCTTCTAGATCCGTCTTCTCCAAATGATTATTTAATTATAAAAATTCTTACAAATTTAAAATTAAATAATAATTCCTAGATAGAAATGATAATCTGCCATCTAATTACATGAAAAAACTAGATAGACATTCTAACCTCTAAGGAACCATAACCGGTATAAATTAACTAATTAATAAATAATTAAATAATAATTTAATCAACCATAATTAATTAATAAGCATTCACCATATAATCCAGGACAACATATAAAATATATAGAAACCTAGAGTGCAAACTCTCTATAAAATTAAATTCAAGCATGGAGAGATTAAGATCACAAAATTTATACATATAGTATGACTACAAACTCGTAAACTTATGTAAAAACTATGGCTCTGATACCAATTATTAGAAAAATAGTACCAAGCGAAATTTTAAAAAGTTTTTAACAGAGTATTTTCCAAAACATAAGTTTAACATGCTATATGCATAAATTAACCAGATCTTACTAACCTTTGAATGGCGAAGAACTCGCACAATTTGTGAAGAGAAGTAACGTTCCAAAAGAGCCTTAACCAACTAGTCTTCTCTGCTATTCTCTATCCATGATTGGAGTGAGTGTGGGCTCACACGTATAGCTTTCCTTCAGTGACTCTCCTTCCAACCAATTGAGAGAACCCAAAGCTAGTGTTCATGATTTGTGAACAAGAGCTCTCAGCGAGTTTCAGATTCTCACCAGCAAAGTATCTCTCTTAATCTCTCAATTGATCTAAATAACTTATGCGACTTACTCCCTTTTTATAGAGGTTGGGTCTAGGGTCAGTCCTTATCAGATTAGGTCTCAAAAATTCAAATCATAATCAAATTTGGATCAATATCTAATAAAATTTGTGTGAAAATATGTAATCTTTTTTCCACGCATCGACAGGCCGAACTTGCCTCATCGGTAGGCCGAACATGAATGTTCGGCCTGCCGAACTGCCAAAAAAGATCTCAGCGAATCATTTATTTTCCACCCGAGATTCTATAGGCTAAAGTCTTAGTTTTAATTCAAATAACCCAATAGAGAAGTTATCTAATTAAATCAACTTTTTCTAGATAATCTCTAGGAAAATAAATGAATTCCAGATAATTCTACAAGTTTATCTTGATTTAATTTTTTCAAAATTAAATCAACTGATAAACAGGCAAGAATTATTCGATCCCAAAAATTCAACAAGTTTATCTTGAATTAATTTTATCACAAAATTAATTAAACCAATAAACAAACATGAATTATTTAATTCTTTCAAATTTCAACCAATCTAATAAATCTGACATAAGTCACTAATTATTAGAAAAACACGCCGTATCGTTGTAGGATGTTGTGAGCTAGCAAAGGGATCAAATAGACTTATATAGTTAAAGCTCCCGATAATTACGAAACCCAATATCCTAGATATACATTTCATAATTATCAACTCCAACGCTACTCCACTAAAAGCTTGGAGCTACACTCTCAAATTATATAAAATTACGAAGCCGTATAGCTAAGTCTCCATGACATAACATAGTGTATCGTATCCCCATAGGATCATCCATAACTAGCTTAAGGATAAGTTCTGTCTTACCTTCTCGATTATTTTTATCTTACGTTCCATTATCTCACCATCAGAAAACTTACCATCCAAAGACAGTATACCATTCGGTTACACCTATGTATCCAAATGGTTGAGCGCTCCAGTTTTCCAATTACAGGATAACGCATATAAGAGGATATCACTTCTCCTAAAGAGGAGCTATGGATTCTACATCTATGAATAACAGGTCTACGTTATCAAGAGTCATGCCTCCAATGTACCGGCATGGATACCACTATTAAGATGTGGGTATCACCCTTTGGTACATCAAAAGACACAAGTGAAGACAACGGGCTCACTATTCATCTCAAGATTAAGATACAATACAAATGATTGTCTAAAGTGAATTGATTTTTTGAGACAGAATTAATAATCTAAATCTATTCACTTTATGTCCTGATGTAACACATCATCACCTATGACAATGTGCCAATGTTTCTATTCACGGAGTCCACCTCCGATGGTCAAGACAAACCATCTCCCAATAAGGATATAGACAACATAACAATCTTTACATGAAGAAAGCGGTCAACTTTATTCCCTTGATTGCAGATCTTATGATTTAGACCGTCACCTGAAGAATTGTGTCTTTTGCATAATCTGTCTATCATATGCCTAATTCTTAAAGGTTTAGACCAATAGTCTCAAAGTTTTGTTTGCTTAACATACATTCAACAAATATGAATGTAAAGAGGACAAGATTTGGTATATAAACAATAAATAAATTCTTTAATTGATAAAAATATCTCCAAAAACTTATTACGTTTTTACTCCTTCGGGCATACATGTCTAACACTTTAATCTGTTGATTACGAATCTTATGATTTAGACTGTCACCTTTAGACTTGAGTCTTCTGCATAATCTATCCATCTTATGCCTGATTCTAAAGGTTTAAACCAACAATTTTAGACTTTTGTTTGCTCATCATACATTCAACAAATATGAATGTAAAGAGGACAACAATTTTGTATATGAATAATAAATAAACTCTTTAATGATATAAATGTCTCCAAAAACATCTTACATTTTTACTCCTTAGGGCATACATGTCTAACAATCTCCCACTTGCACTAAGTGAGTAAATATGACAAGTCCTGCATCCCCATAGCTTCCACATGCCTCTCGAAAAATCTTGTAGTTAGTGTCTTCATGAATAGATCAGCTAAATTGTCCTTGGATGCGTTTTTGCATGCAGCAACATGCCTGGCCTCTATGAAGTACTTTATCACATGAGACTTACGATTAATGTGCTCACTCATCTTGTGCAATCTTGGTTCCTTAGCATTAGCTATCGCCGTACTGTTATCATAATACAGCGATACCGCCCTATCCATACCAGGAACTACCTCAAGATCCCCAAGGAACTTACAGAGCCACACTTCTTCTTTCGAACCATCACTAGCTGCCACATATTCGGCTTCCATTGTTGAATCCAAAATGCAATCTTGCTTGATACTTCTCCAAACAATGGCACCGCCACCCAAAGTAAACACAAAACCACTAGTCGATCTTCTCGAATCTAGACAGGATTGGAAATCCGTGTTAGTGTATCCTAGAGGTGTTAAATCCTCACCCGAATACACAAGCATATACCCTCGAGTCCTTCTCAGGTACTTGAAAATATGCTTACTTGTAACCTAGTTGTTTGGTCCTGGATCTGACTGAAATCGACTTACTATCTTGATAGCATAACTAATATCCGATTGTATGCGAAGCATGGCATATATGAGACTACCTACTACCGAAGCATAAGACACCTTCTTCATGTATTCTCTTTCTTCATTAGACTTTAGTGAGTCTTTCTTAGAGAGAGTAATTCCAGACTTAGATGATTGCCTAACTTTCTTAGAATCCTGTATTGCATACCTTTTGAGAATTTTATCTATGTAGCCCACATGGGATAAAGCTATCATTCAATTCTTACTATCCCAAAAAATCTAGATACAAGAATATAATTAGCTTCACCTAAGTCTTTTATATCAAACTGCTTGGTCAACCATAATTTGACCAGTGACAACGCCCCAATGTTATTGCCAATTAGCAAAATGTCATCTACATAGAGTAGTAGAAAAACCACCTTCCTATCCTTAATGTGTTTGTAAGCATTTGGTTCATCCACATTTTGTGTAAACCCATAAGTCTTAATCCCTTGATCAAATCTTATATTCCAAGAACGAGAAGCATGCGTAAGTCCATAAATTGACTTTAGTTGCTTACAAACCTGACCCTCTTGACCCATAGCCTTGAACCCGTTTGGCTATTCTATATATATATGAACTCATCAAGATAGCCATTTAGAAAAGCCGTCTTCACATCCATTTGTCAAATCTTGTAGTCAAGAGCGCCAGCTATAGACAAGAGAATACAGATGGACTTAAGCATGGTTATAGGTGAAAAGGCTTCCTCATAACCGACTCCTTCATTTTGTGTGTATCTCTTAGCTATAAGTCTAGCCTTATAGGTTTTTAATTTTTCATCCACTCTTCTCTTTCTCTTATAGATCCATTTACACCCTATGGGTTTTACCCCTTCAAAAAGATCTACAAGTTCTCAGACCCGATTAGTCTCCATAGACTTCATCTCTGTGTTCATGGCCTCTGTCAGAGTTTCAAATCAACATCCTCCATAGCCACTTCGTAAGTGTAAAGATTCCTATCATGTTCAACCGGTTCAACCAAGAAGGCCTTACCATTGAACATATAGCTCTCAGGCTAACACCCGATCTTCCCACTATGTCGAAGCCCTTTAGGTAGTTATTTAGGTTCAATTGGTTTTTCTACACTGATTGGAATGGTTTCATTCAGAACCCCTAGAGTGATCGAATCACTAGCCAACTCCTCAAGCACCACTTCGCTTCGAGGCTTAAAGACGTCCATGCAACTTTCCTCAAGGAAAATTGCATTAGTTGAAACCACGGCTTTATTTTCCTTTGGGTTATAGAAATAACCCCCTTTAGTCTTTTTTGGATATCCTACAAACACACAAATGTCCAAACGTGCTTCTGACTTATTTGCTTCCTTAAACAAGACATGAGCCGGACATCCCTATATGAAAATATGGTTTAAGAATTTCTTTTTCCCCGTTCACAACCCGTGAGCAGTTTTAGGAACCGATTTTGAAGGCACATTGTTCAAAAGATAACATGCGGTTTGTAGTGCATATACCTAAAAGGATAAAGGCAATGATGAATAACTCATCATGGACCTGACCATGTCCAACAAAGTCCTATTTCTTCTCTTAGCCACACCATTCTGCTACAGGGTGCCTAGTGCAGTTAGATGAGATAAAGTCTCATTCTCTAATAAGTGTCCCAAGAACTAATCAGAAAGGTATTCACCACCTTGATCGGATCAAAGTTCCTTTATGGGTATATCCAATTGCTTCTCCATATCAGCCTGAAACTCCCTAAACTTGTCATAAGTTTCACTTTTGTTGTGCATTAGGTACACATACCCATACCTTGAGTAATCATCAATAAAAGTGACGAAATACTAAAGCTCTCCTTATGCCCGAATATTCATAGGCCTGCAAACATCATTATGCACAAGTTTTAGAACTCTTCCGACCCTATTGCCTTTAGATCCAAATGGTCTTTTGGTCATTTTACTATCCAAACAAGATTTACATTGTGGTGTAGATTTCACCTTTAAGTGACTTAAAGGTCCATCCCTTACCAACATTTGAATTCTATTCAGGTTAATATGACCTAGTCGTGAATGCCAAAGATAAGTCTTATTAGAGTGAGAAGTTTTAAGTCTTTTACAGTTATTATCATTAACCACAGTGTTCAGCAGTAAGTCCATTTTAGGTTTAATAAAATATAGACTATTTTGCATCCATTCATTACAAATAAAAGATTTATTTTTATGAATCACCACTTTATTATTAAAAGAAACTACACAAGTGTCTTTAAATAAACAAACTATAGAAATTAAATTTATTTTTAATTTAGGAACATAAATTAATCTCACAAAATAAACTCCTATAATTATCAAAATAAAGATGGACACCACCCACTCCTTCCGCCAACACTAAGGATCCATCGTCCATCCAAAGCGTGAAGTCTTCATGTATTTTAAATAAACAAGCTATAGAAATTAAATTCCTTTATAATTTAGGAACATAAATCAATCTCTCAAAAATAAACTCCTATAATGATCAAAATAAAGATGGACGTCACCCACTCCTTCAGCCAACACTAAGGATCCATCGTCCATCCAAAGCTTGAAGTCTTCATGTAGCAGACTTCTCGTTTCTTTAAACCCTATAGAGAAACACAAACATGATTAGTTGCTCCAGAATCAATGACCCACGTTGTAATGGATTCCTCAACTAAACAAGTTTCAATAACCAAAAGATCACACCTACCTCCTTGGAAAAGGAAGTCCTTGCAATTCTTCTTTATGTGCCTGACCTTCCCATAGAAAAAGCACTTGAAATTCCATGGGTTCTTCTTTTTCTTCTTCTTGTCCTTGCCATTGGCAAGAATAAAAGATTTCCCATTCTTAGCCTATTGCTCTTTTCTATTCCTCGGGTTGGGATTGGAATCAAAGGCAGCTGCCAAGTTAGCCTCGCTTATAACATCCGCCATTTTTCATGTAATGATTAATGTTGGATATTTGACGACATTAAGTATTTTCTTTATGAAATAATGTTACTGACCATCTTATTTTGAGTATTTTGACAGGTGACAGTCACGTGGAATTGATGTGCTCGAGGTGTTCATATCACTTATAATGTGTGTATGATAAATATTTAATGTTTTAATTGCGTGTAATATTGAATGTGGTACTTCGACAGGCTGATCTTGAGTAATTGGCAAGCCGAAGGCTGCTGATGAGAAATCAGCAGATAATTCCTAAAATTATGGCATTGATAATTAATTTGTTGAGAAAATTCTGAATAATTCATATATTTTATCTCTTTCCTTATCCATGATTGGGGAAGGTTTGACTTTTTAAAAGAGAAGGTTTGATTTTTGTGTAAGATTTCTTAATTTGAAAAGATAAGTTGGCTTAACAAAGTATCTTTCTTGGGCCACGTTGTATCAAAGGATGGAATAATGGTGGATCCTGCAAAAGTTGAAGCCGTTCTTAACTAGAAAAAGCCGAAGAATGCAAGTGAGATAATGAGCTTCTTAGGTCTAGCTAGTTATTATCAGAAATTCATGGAAGATTTTTCCAAGATAGCAGCACCACTCACAAAGGAAAGAAGTTTGAATGGTCAGATACGTCTGAGAAGAGTTTTCAAAAACTGAAGAAAAGGTTGACTACAGCTCCTGTCATGGCTATTCTTGAAGGGAACAATAGGTTTGTAATTTATAGTGATGCATCTAAGATGGGCCTTGATGCAGTGCTAATGTAGAATGATAAGGTCATTGCCTATGCTATTGGAAAAACAGTGCGCAGCGGAATTTTAAAAATTTTATATCAAAGTAATTTCCAAAACACAAGTTTGACATGCTATATACATAAATTAACAAGATCTTACTAACCTTTGTGTGCCGAAGAACTCTCGTAAAACGTGAAGAGAAGTAACGTTCCAAAAGAGTCTCAACCAACTGGTCTTCTTTGCTACTCTCTATCCACGACCGGAGTGAGTGTGGGCTCACACGTATAGCTCTTCTACCAGTGACTCTCCTTCTAACCAATCAAGAGAACCTAAAACAAGTGTTCGTGATTTGTGAACAAAAGCTCTCAGGGAGTTTGCAGATTCTTAGTACCAGAGTATCTCTCTTAATCTCTCAATTGATCTAAGTAATTTGTGAGAATCACTCCCTATTTATAGAGGTTGGTCCGAGGGTCAGTCCTCATCACATTAGGTCTCAAAATTCAGATCAGAATCAAATTCGAATCAATATCTGATAAGATCCGCGTGGAAGCGTGTGATCTTATCCTTCGTTGATCGACAGGCCGAACCACTTGATCGGTAGGCCGAACAGGTCCCATCGGCCAGCCGAACAAGTCCCATCGGCCGGCTAAACACGTCCATCGGCAGGCCGAACTGCCGAATAAAAATTCTCTCGAATCTTTTATTTTCCACCCGAGATTCTATAGGATAAAGTCTCAGTTTTAATAAAAATAACCCAATAGAGAAGTTATCTGATGAAAACAACTTTATCTAGATAATCTCTAAGAAAATAAATCAATTCCCAATAATTCTACAAGTTTGTCTTGATCTAATTTATCCAAAATTAAATCAACCGATAAACAGATAAGAATTATCTGATCCCAATAATTTAACAAGTTTATCTTGAATTAATTTATTACAAAATTAATTCAACCGATAAATAGACATTAATTATTTAATGCTTTCAAATTTTAACCAATCTGATAAATCTGACACAAGTCACCAATTATTGGAAAAGCATGCCGTGTTGTTACAGGATGTTATGAGCTAGCAAAGGGGACCAAATGGACCTACATAGTTCAAGCTCTCGATAATTACAAAACTAAATATCCCAGATATACATTTCATAATTATCAACTCCAATGCTACTCCACTAAAAGCTTGGAGCTGCACTCTTGAACTACATAGAATTACGAAGCTCATATAGCTAAGTCTCCATGACATATCATAGTATATCGTATCCCCATAGGATTATCCATAATCGGCTTTAGGACAAGTTATGTCTTACCTTCCTGATTTTTTTTATCTTACGTTCCATTATCTCACCATCAGAAAACTTACTATCCAATGATAGTATACTATTCGGTTTCACCTATGTATCCAAATGGTTAAGTGCTCCAGTTTTTCAATTACAGGATAACGTATATAAGAGGATATCATTACTCCTAAAGAGAAGCTATGGATTCCATTTCTATGAATAACAGGTCTACGCTATCAAGAGTCATGCCTCCAACGTACCGGCATGCATACCATTATTAAAATGTGGGTGTCACCCTTTGGTACATCAAAAGACACAAGCCAAGACAACGGGCCCATTATTCATCTTAGGATTAAGATACAACACAAATGATTGTCTAAAGTAAATCGATTTGCCGAGATAGAGTTATTAATCCAAATCAATTCACTTTATGTCCCGATCCAACATATCGTCACTTATGACAACGTGCCAATGTTTCTATTCACGGAGTCCTCCTCCGATGGCCAAGACAAACCATCTCCCAAAAGGGATATAGACAACATAACAATTTTGCATGAATAAAGTGCCCAACTTTATTTCCTCGATTGCGGATCGTACGATTTAGACCATCACCTTAAGAATCATGTCTTCCGCATAATCTGTGCATCATATGCCCAATTCTTAAGGTTTAGACCAACAGTTTCAGACTATTGTTTGCTTAATATACATTCAATAAATATGAACGTAAAGAGGACAAGATTTGGTACATATAAATAATGAATAAATTCTTTATTGATAAAAATATCTCCAAAAACTTATTACATTTTTACTCCTTAGGGCATACATGTCTAACATATGCATCGAGACAATTGAAAGACTACAAGAAGAACTATCCTACTCATGACCTCGAATTAGCGACTGTAGTTTTCGCTCTAAAGATTTGGAGACATTATTTGTATGGGGTTCAATATAAGATCTTTACTAATCATCAAAGTTTAAAGTACTTCTTCACTCAGAAGGACCTAAATATGAGGCAACAGAGATGGTTAAAGCTGGTGAAGGATTATGATTATGAAATCCTTTATCATCAAGGAAAGGCTAATCGAGTAGCTGATGCTCTGAGTAGGAAGTCGGCTACAACATTGATGTCACTACAGGCGATGTCCCAGCCTTTAAGGAAAGAAATTCTAGACTTCGGTTTGAAAATCATAATAGGACAGCTTTCAGCACTAACTCTTGCTCCATTGCTATTTGATGAGATTTAGAGTAACCAAGTTGAAGATGTAAGCCTCACAAGGATTAAGCAGGAAATTAAGGAAGGACAACGTTGATGGTTTAAGGGAAAGAATCATAACAGAAATTCATGATACTCCTTACTTTATTCACCCAGGTGCAACAAAGATGTACAATGATCTAGGTGATAGTTTTTGGTGGTTTGGAATGAAACATGACGTTGCAATGTATGTGAAGAAATGTTTGACATGTTAATAAGTGAAAGCTGAACACCAAAGACCTGGCGACACCAAAATAGAAATGGGAAGAAATAGTGATGGATTTCATTACTAGTTTGCCTAGGACTATGAATGGATATGACGCCATTTGGGTTGTTGTCAACCGACTGACGAAGATGGTGCATTTCATTCCCATTAAGATTACTTATTCTATGGAGTGGTTAGCAGAACTTTATGTTAAGGAGATAGTATGACTTCATGGAATCCCTAAGTCTATTATCTCTGATCATGACGGTAGGTTCACGTCCAAGTTCTGGAAAAGCGTACAGATTATGATGGGAACTAAGTTACATTTTAGCATAGCTTTTTATCATCAGACTGATGGCTAGACAGAGAGGACAAATTTGATCTTAGAAGATACGCTTCAGGCCTGTACCCTCGATTACAAGACCAGCTGTGTAAGATGTTACCATTAGCAGAATTCGCTTACAACAACAGCTATCAGGGGACGATTGGAATGGCACCTTATGAGGCCTTATATGGACGAAAATATAGGTTGCGTATACGCTGGCATGAACCTAGTGAAAAGAAAATGATGCAAAGTGATATTAATGAGAAAACTGATTTTGTCAATGAGACTTCTGAAATGATAAAGTTGATACGAAAGAGGATAGAGATCGCTTAAAGTTGTCAAAAGTTCTACGCTGATAAAAGAAGAAGGCCTTTAGAATTCACTGTAGATAACTTTGTATTCCTAAAGATTGCGCCAATGAAAGGAGTTATGAGGTTCGAAAGGAAAGGCAAGTTGAGCCCGAGGTTTACTGGACCTTATGAAATCATGAAGCAGATAGGCAAGGTACCCTACCAATTGAGATTGCTATCAGAAATGTCAGCTATTCACAATGTGTTCCATGTTTCGATGCTCAAGAAGTATGTCTCAAATCCTACGTACATGATTAATCCATAGGTGATTGAAATTTGATATGACCTCAGTTATGAAGAAAAGCCAATGGAGATTCTAGATCAAAAAACCAAGATCTTAAGGAATAACGAGATTCCTTCAGTCAAGGTATTATGGTGAAGTCAGCAAGTGGAAGAAGCTACATGGGAATGTGAAGACAACATAAGGGTTAGATATCCGTAATTGTTCTGAGTTTCAAGGACGAAACTCTTATATGGTGGGGAGAATTGTAACACTTGCCATTTTTCATGTAATGATTAATGTTGGATATTTAACGATGTAAAGTATTTTCTTTACGAAATAATATTACTGATGATCTTATTTTAAGTATTTTGACAGGTGACAGTCATGTGGAATTGATGTACTCGAGGAGTTCATGTCACTTATAATGTGTGTATGATAAATATTTGATGTTTTAATTACGTGTAAGATTGAATATGGTACTTCGGCAGGTCGATCCTAAGTAATCGATAGGCCGAAGGCTGTTGACGAGAAATCAACAGATAATTTCTAAAATTGTGGCATTGATAATTAATTTATTGAGAAAATTTTGAATAATTGATAAATTTTTTCTTTTTCCGTATCCATGATTAGGAAGGTTTGACCTTTTAAAAGAGAAGATGTGATATTTGTGATAAGGTTTCTTAATTTGAAAAGATAAGAGTTGATAGTTAGAGCGAATCTTGAACTTTTTCCTTATCTTTCCCCATCCAACACGCATGCCCCCTTATTTTTAAAGAAAACATGCTTCAAATATGGAGAAGATTATTTTCTTTTCACATCATTCTTAGTTTTCACGAACATATTTCTCTCTCTCAAAAATCATTTTTTCTCCTCCCTCTCCCTAAAATTTTCTCAGACACTCTCTTCCTATCTATAGTTTTTCTTCCCTTTTTCTCCCTTATTTTTCCTGCAAATAATTGAATAAAAAATTTGGATTTCACTTGGACAAATTCAAGGAAATCTTGAGAAGAATTGTTTTGAGGTAAGAAGCTCATTCTATATTATTTCTGAAATTGTATTCTCCCTTTAACCCGACTCCCATAACTTTGTCTACAAGTTTCCATTTGCCGTGAAATTTTAATATAGTATTTATTATATGTTATATGAAATTTCTCAAAATTTCATGCCATTTGGAGTTTTCTATGCTAAGATATTGAGTTTTTATTCTCTACCACTTATAATCAGACTGTTGCTGATCAGTTAGGTTTTACAAAAGTGTAGTCTATGTTTAAGAGGTAAACGAATTGTGATTTAAATGAAATTTTGTAGAAATATTCATACATATGTTAGGTTATGATCTGGAAAATTTCATGGTGATTTGGTGAATATTTGATGAGTTCTTGAATTTTCTTTAAGATAGGTCTTTATGGCTGTTAAATTAGTGAATTTTGGACTTCTTGCTTGTGTGACCTATTTGTATCACCAAACGAATTTTTTTGACAATGAGACTTTTTGTGATGCTGTATTTATATGTTTATAGGTTGTCATAAAAATTTTAGGGTCAAAATAGTTTTATTTTAATTATTTGAGTATGATGATCATGCATTGCTCATTGCTTTAAGTATTTAGGGTTTATTTTATCTCCGAATTCTAATGCATGTTTTATGTGATTATTGCTAAAAAAAATTTTGAAGCTAATTTTTTGATATGTTGTAGTTTTAGGTGTCTATTACATATAAGATTTTTATGTGATTATTTTGGGACATAGATAATTTATCATATGAATGTTTGTTAGGGTTGCTCATTGTTTTGTGGTTGCTGGTAGTTTTTGCGTTAGGTGTTGTGTGACTTATTTTAATTGTCTAATAGAATTTTTATAGTTAATGAAAAATTAAGGTATCTTATATATTTGTTAATTTTGTCCCTGTAAAGTCTCATGACTTAATGGTGTATGAATTGTGAATAATTGAGTTGTGTATCCTTAAGGGTTAGGTAGGTTGTTGTATTTCAATTTTACATGAAAGTTTATAAGTTGATAAAATGTATTTGCATTCTTGTATTTCTTGAGATGGAAATATGAATGATGTTTTATGTTAATTTTATGAAAATGAAAATGAATATTAATTTTATGTGTGAATGTATGACATGAACATACCAAGAAGTGAGCACATCGAGACCGCGGCGACACCATCTAAGGTTTAGTAAGCAAGTCAAGTAAGTACATTCTCACCTATAACATGATGAAGTTTATGCAAAGTTTTGATGAATATGATCATGATAATTTCTATGATGATTTTTATAATGTTTTATTATGAAAGTTTTGAGGTACAAAAAGGTTTACGTATGTTTTGATAATGAGGTATTTCAAAATTTAAAAGTATATATATGCATATATGTATCACCTAAGTAAGTGTTGAACACCCTATATTTATGTTTATGATATCCCGCAAGGTTGGACTTGTTATGTATAGTTTAGGATTAGCTACCTCTCTTCTCTCATGGCAACGTGCCCACAATGATGATAATGGTGCAACACTTGGGCCCCTAAAGATAAAATAAATGAAGTTTTAATATGAATAATGTTAAAGAAATATATGTTCTATATGAAACCGTGCCAAGTGCACTATTATGTTAATGATGATTATGAATATGAAGTTGCATATAGATGTTCATAAAATGTTTTATGTTGTGAGATAGGAAAGTGTACTTACTAAACTTTGGCTTACTTAGTTATTATCATGTTGCAAATAGAAGTAAGAGGATCTTGGAATAGGTGGAGGGCCAAGGATGGGTTTGTGAGCAAGGAACGATGGATTGAAAATGAAAGAACGCAAAGAAAGAGATTTAAAGCTTATAAACTAGATTTTTATTTCAATGTATGTTTATTTTCCCACTATGGTGTTAGAGAGACTTAGTTTACATTTTTTTGGATTTTTTCAGAGGTTTGGCCTTCTGAACTAGTAAAATAGATTTGAAAGGTTGTTTTAAATTTTATTTGAATGATGGACTCATTGTTTTGGTATTGATAAACTATTTAAAAATTTTATTTGCATGTAGTTTTAATATATGATTGTATATTTATAAATGTTTTTTTTTAAAAATGTATGTATCCTAGGAATATGTTTATCAAATTAATCATTTAATTTAAATAGTTCACCTTAAATAATGATAACAAGGACGAATATAATGACATCTATGACGTCCGTCAGGGGGAGTTACATCACCGCCAGCAGGAGTTTTCCTAATTAGATTTTCAAACTCTTATAACTGCTTGATTAACTCAGTTAAGGTCATATTCCTTTTATTGCTTAAATTAAATGTAGCTCTAAAAGGGATAAACTCCTTTGATAGAGTCTCAAAGACTATAGTCATCTGAGTTTTAACATCAATGTTATCACCATTAGTTTCAGCCTCAGCAAGGCAACCCATGACCAACATCATATGCTCCTTTATAGATGTCCCAGTCTTTGTTTGTAGTTTAGAAGTTTTCAAAGAGCCCCTTGCCTTTTTGTTAGGACTTTGCCTCCAAACATGTCTTCAAGATTATCCAAGATCTGCTTCATAGTCTCATAATCTTCGTGTTGAGCCTGTAGCACGTTATTCATGATAGCCATAATATAACAGCAGGCCTGATTATTAGCATCCTTCCAGTGATCATATACTTAGATTTTCTCATTAGTGGAATCTCCTATAGGCTCAAGAGGGCAAGGAGTTGTCAGCATAAATTTTAGTTTCTCAAAGGACAGGATGATGTTCAGGTTCCATTGCCAATTATTATAGTTCTCACTAGTTAATTGATTTTTATCAAGAATAAAAAATAAAGCGTTTTTAGATATTTTTAATCTACAAAAAAAAAATCATATACCAAACATAAGCAAACATATCGTAATAATTTAGTAAGATAGCACAATCATGTAAAATATACAAATGTGTTTATGTATCAAAACCTTGAAAATATCATAACCTTGCAACGATAATTTCCAACTCAGAATTCAACAAGCTGCCTATGGGAGACTTGCCTGACTCAATTACGAGCACATATCCCCTCCTAATTTATATATACCATCCAAGGCTCGTATGATCCAACATTTATTAATAATCATTTTTTTGGCCATCAATTTTATTAACAAATCTCCTAGGAAAGGTTAATAATAAATCAACTTGAGTGTATAACCCTCGTTTCAACATTTTATTCAAGATTTATAATCACTACCTAAGGGTGTGCAATGATAAATTATGCTAAAATACCTTATCCTCTTGGAGATAAAACTCAATACATGATGAAGTCCCTTCCTAAGGCTCGAAACCACCATGCACTACCATGGACAAATGATGGAGGCTGTAGGTCCTCTCTTCAAAAACCTTCTTCTACTCAATCTTTTGAAATCAATGTTTCATTTTAAAAAACATTCATGAACAATTTTTTAATAAGCGGCACTTCCTATTCTATATGACATATTATCAATATACATGGCAAATCATATTATAATGCAGACAAGTAAAGCAATCATGCAAAGCCACAACAAAATAATAATAAATAGCCGTAATATTATAGTCTCATCCTAGAAAAAAGAAATTAAAGATTACAAGAGATAAATCGAAACTTATTATCGATTCTTCATCCTTAAATGTTCAAATTATATCCTTCTTCATATATTATCCATCTTCAAGTCTTTAATCCTACATAGATCAAATACTTTATATTTTTGGTCATTTCCAAATTTTATGTTTTTTAGAATTGTCCCAAAAATAAAATCAAAATTGCACTAAAAACGTACCTTTTCTAAAAATCCACAACTCTCTGCCGGCATGCCGATATGTGTAGTCAGCCTACTAGCCATGACAGATCGGCCTGTTAAACTTGAAAGTTTGGCCTACCTCTAGAGCCATTAGAATTTTGCCCCATGGACGGCTTGCTGAACCCAAGGCCTGGCCTGCCAGCCTGCGACCATCGGCCTGCCGATCTTAAAGGTTTAACTTGTCGACCGAGTAGAAATCACATTTTCCAAAAATACACTTTTTATGCAGTTTTTCAATTTTATTTTCAACAATTCAAAAACAAAAAAATTAGAGACTCACGAAATACCTGTGAAATGCTATCATCCATCTTCTAGATCTGTCTTCTCTGAATGATTATTTAATTACATAATTCTTACAAATTTAAAATTAAATAATAATTCCTAGATGGTAATTATAGACCATCATCTAATTACATGAGAAACCTAGACACATATTCTAACGTACAAGGAACCATCACCGGCATAAATTAATTAATTAATAATTAATTAAATAATAATTTAATCAACCATAATTAATTAATAAACATTCACCACATAATCCATGACAACATGAATATATAGAAACCCTAGAGTACCAACTCTCTAAAAAAATTAAATTCAAGTACAAGAGCGACCAAGATCACATAATTTATACATATTGCAAGATTATAAACTCGCAAATTTACGTAAAAACCTGACTCTAATACCAATTGTTGGAAAAATAGAACGCAACAAAAATTTAAAAATTTTATTCCAAAGTATTTTTTAAAAACAAGTTTGACATACTATATGCATAAATTATCCAGATCTTACTAACCTTATATGCCAAAGAGCTCCTGCAATCGGTGAAGAGAAGGGCATTCTAGAAGAGCCTCAGCCAACTAGTCTTCTTTACTATTCTCTATCCATGATCGGAGTGCATGTGGGTGCTTAACGTGCAGCTCTTCCCTCGGTGACTCTACTTCCAACCAATTGAGAAATACCTAAAGCTACCTATCATGATTTATGAACAATAGTTCTTCAGGAGAGTTTTAGAGACTCATAGTATAGAGTGCTCACTCTTAATCTCTCAACTGATCTAAATAACATATGAGTCTCACTCCTTATTTATAGAGATTGGACTAGTAGTTAGTCCTTATCAGATAAGGCCTTAGAAATTTGAATCTAGATCAATATCTAATAAAATCGTGTAAAAAGCGTGATCAGATTATCATTTAGTCGGTAGGCCGAACTAGTAGATCAGCCTACCTAAAGATCGGCCTGCCAAACTTACTACAAATGATCCTTGCGAATCTTTATTTCCCACCGGAGATTCTTTGGATAAAGCTCAATTTTAATTCAAATAATCCAATAGAGAAATTATCTGATTAAAACAACCATATCTAGATAACCTCTAGGAAAATAAATATTCTCAATAATTTCAACAAGTTTATCTTGAATTAATTTTTTATAAAATTAATTCAACTGATAAACAAACATGAATTATCTAATCTTATTAAATATCATCCAATCTGATAATTTGACATAAGCCACCAATTTATTAGAAAAGTATGCCATATCATTATAGGATTTATTATGAGCTAGCAAAGGGGACCTGATGGGCCTATATAGTTCAAGCTCCTGATAATTATGAAACCTAATATTCTAGATATATATTTCATAATTATCAACTCTATTGCTACTCCATTAAAAACTTAGAGCTGCACTCTCAAACTATATCAAATTACAAAGCCCGATTAGCTAAATCTTCATAACATATCATAATGTATTGTATTACCATAGGATATCAATAGTTGACTTAAGGATTAATTTTGTCTTACCTTCCCCATTATTTTTCTCTTACATCCCACTATCTCACCATCGAAAAACTTACCATCCAAAGATAGTATGCCATTCGGTTACACCTATGTATCTAAAATGATTGAGTGCACTAGTTTTCCAATTACAAGATAATACATATAAGAGGATATCATCAACTCTTAAAGAGGAGCTGTGGATTCTGTATCTATAAATAACAAGTCTATGCTATCAAAAGTCATGTCTCTAATGTACAAGTATACGTACCAACATAAATTATGGATGTCACCCTTTGGTATATAAAAAGACATAAGTCAAAATAATAGGTCCACTATTCATCTCAAGATTAAAATACAATATATATGATTATCTAAAATGAATTGATTTGCCAAGACAAAATTATTAATTTAAATCAATTATACTTTATGTCCCGATCTAATATATCGTCACCTATAACAATGTACCGATGTTTATGTTCATAAAGTCCATCTTCGATGACCACGACAAACCATCTCCCATTAGGGACATAGACAACATGGTAATCTTTGTATGAATAAAGCGCCAAACTTTTTTCTCTTGATTGCAGATCTTGTGATTTAGACTGTCAAATTTAGAATCATGTCTGTCACATAATCTATCCATCATATGCCTGATTGTAAAGATTTAGACCTACAGTCTCAGACTTTTGTTTGCTTATTATACATTCAATAAATATGAATGTAAAGAGGACAACAATTTGGCATATGAATAACAAATAAACTCTTTATTAATAAAAATGTCTCTAAAAATATATTACATTTTTACTCCTTATGACACACATGCCTAACACTAATATGTAGGAAAAAACGTGCTATATCGTTATAGGAATTATTATAAGCTAGTAAAGGGGACCTGATGGATATAGATAGATAAAGCTCCAATAGTTTTCAAATAACATATCACAAATAATTATATAGATCAAGCTACTCTACTAAAATATTAGAGTTGCACTCTCAAACTATATAAAGTTATGAAGCTCCAATAAGCTAATGATCCATGACATATCATAAAGTGTAACATCCCCATACGATATTCAAGATCGACTTAAGGGTAAGTTCTCTTTTATCTTTCTGATTATTTTTATCTTATGTTACATCATCTCACCATTGGTATACTTACTATTAATTAATAGTATACCATTCGGTTACACCTATGGATCTGAATTATTGAGCACTCTAGTCTTTCAATTATAGTATAATGCCTACAAGAGAATATCATTAGCTCTACTAAAGAGCTATAGATTCTATATCTATGAATAACGAGTTTACGTCAATCAAGAATCATGTCTCCAATGTATCGGTATGTGTACCATCATCAAATCAGGATATCGCCCTTTAGTATATCAAAAGGCATAAGGAAAGCATACAAGCCCATGAATTCATTTCAAGATTAAGCCATAACACATATGATTATGTAAAGTGAATTGATTTAAACAAATAGAGTTACTAATCAGATCAATTCAACTTTTGTCCTAATCCAATATATCATCACCTATGGTAATATACCAATATTTCTACTTGTGGAGTCCTACTATGATGACTAAGACAAGTCATCTCCCAATAGGGATATGGACAACTTAACAATCATAGCATGAATAAAGTGCCCAACTTTATTCCTTCAATTGCAGACCTTATCATTTAGACTATCACATTTAAGATTCATACCTTTCAAATAATTTGTCCATCATATGCAAGATATTAAAGGTTTAGATAGACAGTCTCAGACTTTTGTTTACTTTTTATACATTCAACAAAAAGAACATAAAGAGGACAATATTTGATATATGAATAAATAAACTCTTCATTCATTACATGTCTCAAAAAACTTATCACATTATTTAATCCTTAGTGCACCTAGTCTAACATCCTTAAGAATGGTCCTAGAGGGATTGTGGATTGCTAGGAATGCTTCTTGGAGGTTTCCAATTGATGGAAATGTTGTTCAAGACTCTATTTCCTTAATCCACCTTCCCTCGATTTGCATGTAGCTAGCACTAGACAATTTCTAACATAGTGGAATTGGCTTGAAGGGTGGCATTGTTGCACTCAAAATGTTGAAATGAGTTGGAAATTTGTCTCGGATCATCAATTGGAGGTCTAGATCATGAAACCTATGACTCGTCGAAAACTAGCCACATGTGTTGTCATGTAGGGCATGTGAGGTGGCTCTAGTGACCAAATGATAGCAATGCTTCTGCTCCTAGTAGATCTCGACCTTTTGAGCTTGATGATGTCATTAATTTCACCTAACTCAGCTTCTAATCCAGTAGATTGAACTCAAGTTTCTTAGCCACAATAGGCAGTAGCAATAGGTAGGTAGAATAGACTGGGGGTCTTGCTACCTATTCCTTTTTTAGTCTTTTGCCTTGGTAAATTTGAGTCGATGACATTGAAATTAAAGAGATCAAACCCATCTACATTGGTTTACAGTGGCCGATACCGATCTCTACCTTCTCACAATGGTTTTGAGCAATTGAAGTGTTGGTTTTATTCCCCTAGATCATTTAGTGTGTTGGTGAGGTTAATTTACCTCAACAATGGTGGAAGGAATGTGAACAACGTTCTTCATGATGGTTCACTATGGCTTTCTTGGAACTCTAGTGATTGATAGTCATTCAATAAAATTGTTTGGGGGCTTTCAATCCTTGCCTCGCTCTAAGTGTTTTGGCATTGGAGGTATTCTTCACCACCATCAGAAATGGTGGATTTAACAATTGTGTGATGATAGATATAGGCACTTCCATCGTAGTGGTTCTGGCTGAAACCAACTAGAAAGATTGGTGCAGTTTTCTTCGTCTCATCGAACTGATTTTATGGAGACTATAATTACATCAATCAAAGCCCGAAGAGAAATTACATTGGAAAAAAATGGGTTTCATGCGGCTTTGACCAATGAGTGCAGGCCACTCTAGTGGAGTTGACATCGACACGATATGTCATTAGCTTCAACTCATCGAGATCTATGCGTTAGTGTAGGAAGTGTTGAAAACAACCACCAAAATTTTTGTTCTTGTTTTGATAGTGTGTGAAGAGAGCAAGAAAGAGCTGAATTTTGATTGGTGGGATTTTTTTTTCCACAATTGTATTTATGGACAGTGTCCGTAGGTCCTCAAAGTTTCTACGATACCATTGTTAGGTCGTTCGTAATTTGATTTGTAAACTTTATAATTTCTAAATTTATAGCCATTTTTTCAAACTATAATATTCTTCACCTTTCCAAAATAAATAAAAAAGTTCTAACTTTTCACTGTATTATCCTCGTACTAACACCTCTACACTATTATCAAACCACTTCTATGAATCTAAGCTTATTTTCAAGATTTTATTATTTTATTCTGAAATGCTAAACCTTTGACACTTTGGTCTTCAAAATCGGTGACAAACTATTTCGCCATTTTTTATCTTCTAAGATTAATAATCTGTATTCAAGAACTTTGATCCAATTCGATATTTTATCTGCATACAACGTTTTCTTTGATCAAAATGATCTTAAGCTAATCTGAACTGCTAAAACATACATCCATGTTTATATTTTTCTTTGATCAAAATCAGTGACACTGAAACATACATCCGTCCTTATATTTTTCGTATACTCATACTTATCATAAAACATAGTTAGAATTCAAGTATGTCGGTATTCTAAAATTCCTCATTTTTATCATAAATAGTGATCTTAAATTACAGAGATTTTCATAAATTAAATTGACTATCTGTAAGTCAAATTTATTCAAATTTTGAACTTGATACAATTTATGCTTTATGAATATAATTCGAACTATTTTTAATAAAAAGTCACTTATGGGTCCATATCCAATCTACGGATGCTTTTAAACTTTTTTAATCACAATATGGATTTGAAATTATTCCTAAAACAATATATTGAAGTGCCTTTTAGGCTTATGAAATCTATTTGTTCTCCAATAACTCTTTTTATTTTTTATTTTTTATTTTTTATTATGGACCTAACATAAACATTAACGTGCATAAATAACTAACTGTGCATATATATTGAAATTTCTTAACTTTTCAATAATTCTTACCACTTAGAAAATTCTCGCCTTGTCTTATTGACTTCATTAAATTTGAGTACGATAATGCATTCATGGTTGTTATGCTCACTATTTATGAATTATGATCTTGAGTTGTTGATCACTAGTGATCTAATTTTTTTCTTATAAAACTAACATCATGTAGCAATTCTATGCAGTTTTATGTTCTTTTTTATCAATTAATCTTAATTTTGATATTCTAATTGAGATTCTTATAAAAATCACCACCTTGACTTTCAAATGAAGTTATCAAATCATGAAACCTTTGTTTAGCACACCGAGTATTTATTTTTAATTAACCAAGTATACTATGATAATATCATATTTCATTGGTTTCATGCAAAAAGAACATTAAGTTGTGCATTTAGAACATTATTTATTACTCAAGTCTTATAATTATTAAGGCCTTCAAAATGCACGTTAATTAAGAAAGTTCAAAATTATAAATCATGATTAAGCCACGATTTAACTTTTGAATTTTCTAGGCCTTACATATAGAATGCTTCTAACCTTGTATTGATTTCTTATAGGTTCTTATAACGCTTAATCATATTATGTACTGCTGAGTTTAATCTAATTGTACATTCGCAGAATTTAAGCTGTAACTCTATGAATTTTGTGTAGAATTAAATTCATGGGTTTTTTTTATAAAAATAAACCTTTGAATTAAATACTTAAATTTTCTTGGGTGTAATCGATGACGTACTAAATAATCAAACTGAAGTTCTGCTCGGACCGTTAACGATACCTTGACTTATCTAAAGTCAACCATTTTTTAAATCTTCACACTTTCTTGTAAGTGTTCTATGTCTATGTAATTCATACAGAAACTTGAATTTATAAGCATAGAACTTATACTTTCTTATAAACTTAATGGTATAGTTATGAAAAAATCCTTAATTAATTAGACTTATTAATTACTAGTTTTTTAAAACATTAATTTATTGGTCTTTTAATTCATAAACCTTAAATACATAGTACTGGATCCCTCAGGCCGTAGGGATAAGAGAGAGTCATGGGCGATAAACATCACCAAATAGGTGCCTCTCCATTGAAGGACACCTGTTCAATTTGACCGAACTTGTGATTGGATAAAAGTTGTCAGTGAATTTACAGCATGGTTTGAGAGTGTTGTTGGGCTACACACGAGGGGTTATGTACCCCCTTCCTCCAACTCCTAGAGGTCTATCTCGGCACAGGAAAAGAGCAAGATCCCCAACTAAATAATGGTAATAACCTTTTTATCATTTCAATTTTCTTACGTTTTTATGAAACAAGCAATATAAACTTATCTATGAAAATGCAGCTGTAATGCTCAAAAAAAATTATTAATTTAGATCTAGAATTAGTTTGGATTTAATTAAGGAATTTTTTCTTGAGAAATCATATTTTGTAAAATAAAAAATGTAAATTATTTACAAATAATATTAATGTGTATTATGTTCGTAAATTTTGTGCAATTTAGAACATTTTAATATACAAATTTTTTGAGTTTAAATACTCAAAAAATGTGGGAGAAATTTCCTTAAAATGAAATTTATATTACATTAATTATAATTTTGTGGTATAAATTAATAAAGGGTAAATATGTTATTTAAAGTTGAAAATCATGCCATGATCCAAAATAGTATAAAATGGAAGATACTAGTCAATTAAACTAGTAAAGGTTTCTATGTCTACAAACTATTGGTTGATAGAATATAGTATAGAAAGGCACATAAAAGGGAAAAGAGTACACAGTACAATGTAATTTTATTGATAAAGTAAAAACATATATATAAGGCATATTGTGTTGGGATGAAAAAAAAGGGGTAAAAAGGTAAGATATTAAATCCTAGACTATTTAAGTGTATATTTCCTCTATTTTTCACTAATCGTATAGAAAAAATATTGTGCAGTATAAAACTACATTGTGTGAAGTTTTGTGGGACCAACCATAAAGTGCTGCCCAAAAGGGTGGAATTTTGCCACTTAATCCCTAGTTATGGCCAGTTTCTATCTAATGGCTTTTAAGCCAAAATTTTACCACAAAAATGTTTAAATGATTACTAATTATGATGAGCCATCAAAGTTGAAAAAATCCCATGTTTAACTCATCATGTTCACGCTGGTTTTGAACCAAAATATTTCACTTCTCCTCCTTCCAAAATCGGCAGCCCCCCCATAGGCTATTCCTCCAAAATTTTGTCAAACAATTTTCTTACAGAAACATCTTCCAAGCAATCTCTAGGATAAGTTCAAGTTTCCTAGCCCAAGGATTAATAAACTTTGAAGGTAAATCTTAGACTTGCTTTATGTGTTTCTAAGGTTTTCTTTAGGTTTTAAAGGGATTTTGATAAGAGTCTTCTTGTCATGACTTGTGTCTAGGAAAGCAAACAAGATCAAGTTCTTGTAGAGGCTCACAAGCTCATAAAATCTTTTGGTAAATACCTTAAACATTGCCTTCAATGTTTTTTTATTTTTTATGAAACTTTGAGTATGTTTTGTACTAAATATAGGCTATGGCATGTTAAAAGGACTTATAGCATGATTATGTGATTTTTTGTGAGTATGATGCTTGATGCTTGATGCATAGAAACTAGGGTTTATGTGCTTGAAAATCAAGTTTGGAAATATATATATATATATATATATATATGCAAAACGCAAAGTTTGGATTTTCAAAAATGAAATTTTGACATGTTCAAACATGATTTATTTTCTAGGTACGAGCTGAAACTTGTTCGATCTACAACTTTTGTGAACAAAATTTTGTGAAATTTGAAAGGACTAAATTGCAAAGATTTGTACAAGTTTGGTAGAATTGAAAAATAACAGAAAACATGATTGAGCAGTTAGAATTTGGAAAAAGTTAAAGCACAAAAGCTGTAGAACTCATTGAAACTCTTAAGATTCATGGTCAACTTGCGAGAATTCCACACAATTTATGAGTTACGAATTTTGCAAGCTTTAATCACAAAAATATTCAAGAAAAAAATGTGCTAAAAAGAAAAAAAATCTTAAACTAAAGGACTTTGACTTAGAAACTTTAGAGAAAATTAATCCTTGTGAATAGAAATTGAGCCCGATGGCATAAAATGATTAGCTTTGGTTTCGGGGGAAAATCGTTAACATTTTCATAATTTAGGTTTAAATCTCAATGTTTTGTTAAAATGGATTATTGTTGCAAAAAGAAAATCGACGGCTCGTTTTTCTTGCCTTGTAATCAATAAGTAATATTTTGCAACAATTTAGCAAAAAGGGACTCAAAAAGTTTTCTAAGGCCCATCAAGGGCAAAAATGTCATTTTTTTATGAAACGGCTCGAACGGACCCCAAAACGTCTAAAATAGAGAAATGCCCCTTAGCGAAAATCTTTTATATTTAAATAGTAATAAAAATACCATGCAAGATAAGAGAAAACAAATTCCATAACGCACGGGTTTCATTTAGAAAACGACTTATAATTAGATTAAGCATTTAAGTGTCTAAGTTCTGTTATCAACAACTAGTCGGTAATAAATAAGTTAGCTAATAACAGTAAATTTTCCAAGTAGGACACTTAGATGGATAGTGAGGGAATTGGAAAACTAGATAAATTCCAAGTAACTTCCAAACCTTACCCGCAACATGGACAAAAAGGTTCATGAAAATGCTATTTCTTTCATTTTAGCCAATTACATAAGATAAGAAAGTATCGTACCAACCTCCGGATGCAAGGGGAGTTCTAAGTTATGTTATAGTCTCGAAGTTACGATGACCCATGTGTGTATTTAGTATGACTACTTAGGCTCTAGTTAATTTAAGAATGTTAAGTGAATTATTAAAGTTCATAAATAAGCATAAATAGGTCATGCATACAAATAGAATTTATTTGTGGGCTATGTTTGGACTTATTGAGCAATAACTCACCTAGTTTTTTCATACTATACAAAATCTAGCCAAGAGGTCAGAATAGAATTACCATTGAGCTGGGATCAATGGATGAGCAAATGTGTAGTTAAAGGTATAGATACTACCACAGAAATGTTTTCACTGTATGTAAGTAGTTTGGGATATGTAAGTTTAAAAGAAAATATTAAGTATGCTATGAGATATTAGGTGTAATATAAGATAAGTAATCTAAACTCTTTTGGAAACAATGATGTGATAATAATGTATATAAAATGGAAAGTTTTATGTATTTATACATATATAATGTTTTCTAATTTTTATAGTATGTAAGTAAGAAAAGTATTTAAGGAATGACCCAAAATATCGGGTTGTGACAGCAGCAATGGTTTGAAATTGAGCAGAGGGATGAGTTGTTTGGGTACAACATGCATGAGGCTCAAAAATACTATCGGGTCTAGAAAAACGACCTCCACATCCACTACAAAGAATATGGTAGGGCCATTGTGCCTAAAATTGTCAAGGATCTTATCCATTGCAACAATGTTGTGATTGGTTTTGCTCACCTTAATTTCAAGTTTGTCCCCCATCAAGATTTCTTTAATATGCTTGACATAGTAAAATGCATTATAATACTATAGCCTTCTTTTTTACAGGCTAAATCTCGAACAATTGTAGCAAACAACAAACAAGTTGTGATTGGTTTAGCTCACCCCAAATTTAGGTTTGTTCCCTATCAATATTTATTTAATATGGTTGACATAGTAAAATACATTATAATGCTATAACCTTTTTTTTACAGGCTAAATCTCGAACAAATGTAGCAAACCGCAAAGAATGAAAATGGCCAACCTATCAAGAGCAATCATCTTACTCTCAACATCGACACAAAAAGATAAGATATTGTATGCATTTTTATTAGTTAATAATTTTTATAGAAAATATCAATAATTGAACTCTAATATCAATTCAACATTATAGATGAACCCCAAGACATGCCAGGCATAGTTGTAAATCGACAACTGATGTGACCAACATTTTCGCCAGTGTAAGGATTGGGCCAACGAGGCTACGGAAGCAGTGTATGTAAGTGTATTATAGTCATTTCTTTATAATCTTATGTTATAACTATTTTATTTGTTAATAATATTTTTTTAACTCTTAACCAATAAGCTAGATGGTTGATGAGAGGCAAACTCAGTGCCGTAGTATATATCTAACTCTTCCACCTCTATCATTGATGAGGTTGCCATTCTTGAAAATGTGCTGGGGTAGCACAGAGGTCATCGAAGTAGAGTGGGACCTGGACTAAGTTAGAGATAGTTGGGTGCTAGTTCTTCCTCTTTTGAAACATAGTCTGGGTTCCCCTAACGCAGTAACCTCCATATGTGCAACAGTGGCTTCCATAGATATACACCAGCAACTTGGAGATGGTTGCTCAAATTAGGAAATTCAATCTAGGACTTAGTTTTAACATCCTTCGACCCCTGCGAGTATTATGCCCTTGCTAATGAAGAAGAGGAATAAGATGAAAATGTAAACTTAGGGGATTAGACACGATGAATTTTATTCAACTTCTACTTTTTATTTACTATTAGACCATACATTTTGTGTAATGTTATTTCACTTTACGTAGTGTATTTTTTATTGTGTCATATTATTTTATCTTAATTATGGGATTTTTATTAATTATTATTGTTTCATTCAAATAATTTCAATTAAATTACAATTAATATTACAAAAATAAATACAATAATTTTTAATGCAAAATTCAAATTCAAATTAGATAATTTGGTACAAATAAAATTAATTTAAAATTAACTATTTAAACGCAATTAATTAATTATACCTATGCAAAAAACTTATTGTTGTCACTAAAACTTATTTAAAGTTTGAAATTCTTTAAAAAAATTTAAACTTTTAGCGATGACAAATTTAAAAATTGTTATTGCTATAAAGTTCGTTAACATCATATTGTACCTATCCCTAGCCTTAAGTCGTCGCTAAAAGAGTTTTTAGCAACGAATTATTAGCAACTATGGTTTAGCAACAACAAAAAAATATTTTGTGAAGCAACAACATTTTGCCATCGTTAAAGCCTTCGTTTCTTGCAGTGACAATCATCAGGTCGACCTGCTTTGGTGCAGGATGATATAGGATCCAAAGAGTAAAGTGGAAAACCATATAGTTTATTGAAAAGTAAATACGAAACAGAGAAAATACAATAAAAACTGATAGTGCTGAGCGTTCGCGAGGCTCAATTCTCTTCCCACTGCTCTAACAAGAATCACACTATTTCCTATAGTGCCAACAAACTTCTCTCTCAACCCTTTTATTCCTTCCATAACAGACAAAAGCATAGATCCCGATAACATCACTCAACTCCCTAATTAGTCCTGCAAGAATAAGATACTCCTTAAGGGACGTGCTTCGCATGCCTAGCATAGGTGAACCGACGGAAGGCTTATCAGTTAATAGTCATGGAACTTTTATTTGCTTCGTAAAATTTTCTCAAAAAAAAAAAAAAAAGTACACATGGAGTTGGACTTATACTTTGTTGCAGCGAAGGTTTTGCAAAAGAAAGTTTTAGTTCAACACCTTCTTTCAATTAATCAAGCAGTTGATCTGGGTCAAAGCCCATTTTCATCTCCAAATTTCCACAGCTAGCAAACAATGTCAAAGGTGAAGCCTTAGGTATGGGTGGCGGGTTGTTCAGCTGTCGATTACCATGTAATTGTAGAGTTTATTACAATTCAGTTACTATACGGATTTGTATTTAATGATCAAATGTACTAATTATCGTCTTAATGAGAATATTCATTCTTCAGTAATGTCTTTTGATTCTCTGATTTTTCTCAAACTCAATCGAGGGAAAATCCGAATTCTTGTGTTTGATATTAACATGTTAAGCATACTAAAATGGACTTTTAACACCACCTATCATTAGAGTTGTAGTAGATCATGAACATTGCCATAGACAATTTAAATGAAAGAACACTGAAACACATTTTTGCTGAAAAATAACTCTTCAACTATGTAATTAATTGGTCACGACCTGTTTCATAGACGGACTTAAATATCTAGCATATATGTATCCATGCTTTAAAATACCGGGAACACGTGCTCCTAGACAAATCCCAAAAGCTCATGAGAAGAAATCTAGTTGCAAGGACTGGCATAAAAATATATCATTGTCTTGGAATAAGTTTCATACAACGGTAAACTCTTTATTCTAATCAAATGACAAAAAAGTAGTGTCTTCCTTTCTTTTCCTTCCACTTTTCATAGACAAAACGTTTCCTGCATCAACATTGAACTAATTTGGAAAAAAGCTTAGCCACTTGGAAATCTCTTCCTCATTTGAAAGCTTTCTAATTCCCCCGTATAATCGATCTGCTCCCTTTCCTTCTCCAGGACGGTGCTTTCGATTTATCATTGTTTGTCTCCATATTGAGCCTGGAGGGTATTGGTTGAACTCCACTACTATTGTATCTGCTAGGAAAAGAACTCCTTTGTCAGATAAAAATATAGTGCAGAACGGAAAATACAAACTCCAGGAAACAAACAAGCAAGAACAAGATTACGAAGAGCTGAAACTATAAATAGCGCTATTCAAAAGAATAGAGAGAAAACTTCAAACATCGCGACCATAAGTATAGCATAATCAACCATTTTGTTGATGGTGAGGCTATTTGTTATCGACATATTTTAGTTCAAGTGAGCCCTATCATCGTAGACAAGTGTTAGAAACCTGTGATGAAGCTAGGAAATTAGTTTGGGGGAAGGGGACGGGGCTTAATGACTGTCAAAAATTCTATTATAAATTAATAGGTTATTAACATTAATGGCCTTTAAACCTTGAGGTCTTTTTCATTTTGCATCTTCAACTTTAAAAATCATTATTTTGTCCTTTGAATTTTTAAACTCCTCATTTTGTGCCCTAAATTCTCATTTAAAAAGGGTTTCTATGAACAGTTTTTCTCATCTTTAATGTATAATTCTTATTAAATAAGTTCCTATTAAAAATGAGAAGAAATATGCAGACAAATCATTCCTAAATGAGAGTTCAGATTAAAAAAAAAAGTCTTAAGTGGGAGTGTCTATATGAAATAAAACTCAGTAGTGATAAAATTTCATTTTTCCTTTACAGATGATCCATGTGTGAATCACGTTGAATAAAAAATTGGATGTTTAGGAGACAAAATGAGAAGCTTCAAAAGTTTAGGAGGCAAAGTGGCGATTTTTAAAGTTCATAAGGCAAAGTGAGGAGTTTTTGAAAGTTTAACGAAAAAAGTGATAATTTTTAAAGTTCAAAAAAAAAAAAAAGGAGAGACCTTAAAGTTTAAGGACTATTAATGTTAATCTCTAAATTAATAATGTAATAAGTACTAAAAATCTCATAACTATTTGTCCTTTTATTTTGTTTTTCTATTGATGTATATTTGTGTGTTTACATATTATTTCCTAATATAAGACTAATTATGATAGCTTTGTATTCTCATTTTTGTTTATTTCGATTCCTATATTTGAAATAATGGATACAAGTTGATATCTCTATATATATATATATATATATATATATATATATATATATATTTCTTTTTAATATATGACTAAGGTAGCACAGCTATGTAGTTTTTGTTAAATAATGGAAATATAAGTTAATATATATACATATGTATATATATAAAGTAATATAATTAGAAGTAAAAATCAAGAGTGGTAAATGAAACTTTTTAAGATTTTTTTTTTTTTTTGACTATTGAGGCCCCTAACATTAGAATTGATAAAAGATTTCTCAAATTTTACAAAAACAAGCAGTTCCTAGTCACATAATAATTGAAATTTTTACAAAAAAGTTGTAGATGAAAAATATTATATTGACTATTCTTATAAACACTTAAAAACTTGAAAATTTTGCATTTAATATATCTAATTCTGAAAAACATTCCACTTAATAGTATGAAGTGACTATTACCACGAAATTAAAGAAGTCATTTGCCAATTTAATGTAAGAAACGAAAACTGAAAGTTCAGACACAGTAATTTTCAAAAATTAAAAGTTTCTAGGTCAAACGACGCAATGTTTATAAATCAATGATTAATATATAGTGCTAACAACTCAATATCAAATGATTACTTTACCACTATAATGACAGTGACAATGATTCATATTCCCATCACATTCCTCCAAGTGACCAACAAGGGCATACCACCAACCTACAGTGCAAATTCAGACATGACGAGGGCCCTGATGAAATTTATCAAAGCTAAGAGGTTTAAATACTTAAATATATATATAATTAGTTGGGATTGAGACAACAAACCATAAGGCAAATTTTCAAGACTTCTCCACTGGATCTCAATATGGTCACCAGGTTTTAAGCCATGTAAACAGTCAGACACATGAGGCATAAATGGAGGAGTGTCAACTGGTGGTGCTCTTAGCCTGTCCCACTTTATATTTGCCTCACTTCCCCCCCATGTTTGACCAGGATAACTGAAATACAGAATAGAATGATGCAAATCATAAGTTGAAGAAAAGGTCCTTCCTTATAGGCTAACTAATCAAATTTTGAGAACAATTAAACGCTTAAAGTGAAAATGCATTAAAGTGTTTAAACATTTCTTTTAGACTTCAAAACAAAGGACCAAAATTTATTCTATAAGTGTTTAAATTAGAACTGTTGTCTTCTTTTTTTTTTGTTGGTTATTATTATAGATTCACAGATAACAACGATTGTCATCTGTTGTCATTCGCTCCTACTTTTAACAATGCCTAGACACTGGATTTTATCTGTTTTCGATCAATAATTTTTCTAGTTGGGATGAGGTTTGAGGCCCATTGTATGAGCACGACACTAAAAAGGTTTTGGAATTTAGGGTTGGGGAGGGGGTGATGCCTTAATAATCTTTTTCTAATTTATATATTATCGAGTACTGCCTTATGTAACACAAGAATACATACATGCAGTTTACAGAAACATGACATAACAAGGCATGCTCTACCACTAGCACGAAGATAATTGAGCCATACCATGGTTGACATTTTGAATTTAGCATAGATAGTACTGTTGGACATAAGAATTTTTGATGGACCAACAAAAAATGGGACAATATGGGACAATATTTACATTACATTATTATACTTTACATATATGTGTTGTGTGTGTGTGTGTGTGTGTGTGTACGGTTTTTACCACACAAACAAAAGATGGATCAGTAATAGTTCACGGAAGTATTTTTCAATAATCCCATACCTTGCCCGAAAGGTATCAGTCTTGTAATCGTAGCTAACCTGAGCATCATTACATAACAACGTCGCTCCAGTATATCCACTCTGGATCAAGAAATACAAGCATAAAGAATTAGTAAGAAAAGAATAATAATATGTACAGAGTAAATAGAGAGTTATTGTTGAACAATTACCCCTCCATAGTAGATCTGGACGGGGAACCAAAACTTGCCACTCTCAAGAGAAAGATAGAAAGCCATTACTGAACCAACTGGTAAAGTAGGCATCCCCTCGCAACTCCTTTTTTCAGGTGGTTTTTGCCTAATCTTTGAATATTGTTGTACATCGGTAGCAGAGTTGAGCAAATATCCCCTTTTCCTTTTCCGATTAGAGAGGAAGTATGGTCCATTCCATGAGGTCACATGAGCCTGCCATTCTCTGTATGTAATGTCACCAATCCATTTCCGATATGCAGCATCACCGATAAGTTTACCCCATTTTCGATTCAAGTGTTTCTCCCATAAATGGTCACTAGTACACATTATCCTCAAAAAGGAACAAACTCCTATCATGTTGCATAAGTCGGCAGGTGAAAGCTGCTCAAAAATGCACTCCAAGATTATTTCAGGCAAATCTAGAAGTGAAATCTTCTTCTCTTTATCCTTCGTATTCTCCGATACACTTGAACAAGAGGCCTTCTTTTTTAATGAATTAAGGCTCATCTTTCACACTGAAAAAGAAGAAAACAAGACGAAAATTTCAATAGATTGTTGAACCTTTACTTAAAATTGTTGGTTAAACATGGATTAGCGTTGATCAGTGTTGACGAACAAAAATATATTTGTGAGTCTTCTTTGTCAGAACAAGAATAAGACAAGGCTCTAGAGTTTGCCTTGTTATGGTATCATTGATGCTTACAATGCCATTCACATTGTTTTCCACTCCATTAGGTACTTATTGTTTAAAACTTCATTTTTCTAGCTTTCCATTGTCTATGAACATATAATATAATATGAAATTTTGATACATAGGCATTTCCGCAAAAGATCATATTATAAGGAACGAAAAGGACTATATAACGAGTTATTTTTAAAAAAATAAAATAAGTACTATTTGTTCAAAGCTCTCATATGTCATTCCTTTGAATCTCTTATTCCGAATATTTTAGTAACACATCACACTACAAGAATTAGCCTCTTTAATGGCGAAACTTTTAGCGACAATATTAGTCATCACTAAAAGTCGACTTTTAGCGACAACAAGGTTTCGTAACATCACAATTACCTCTGTATTTTTTGCAGGTGGGGTTCTTTTTTTAGTAACATATCATTGTTAAAAGTTTTGAGGAAAATCAATCTCAACAAAAACTTTGTTGGAGTAAAAAAGGTTTTAAGTCATCGCTAAAAGTAGGATTGAATTTTAGCACCAAAAAAGGTAGTGGAAATTAATTTCCAAAATATTTGAAGACCAGCAACAATATGTTGGAAACAAAGTGCACAGCGAAATTTTTTTAAAATTTTTCATCAGAGTAATTTCCAAAACACAAATTTGACATGTTATATGTATAAATTAGACAGATCTTACTAACCTCAGTGTGCTGAAGAACCTCCGCAACCTGTGTAGAGAAGTAACGTTCTAGAAAAGCCTTAACTAACTGGTCTTCTTTGCTATTCTCTATCCACAACCGGAGTGAGTGTGGGCTCACACGTACAGCTCTTCCACCGGTGACTCTCCTTCCAACCAACAGAGAGAACCCAAAGCTAGTGCTCGTGATTTGTGAACAAAAGCTCTCAGGGAGTTTTCAGATGCTCACTAGAAGAGTATCACTCTTAATCTCTCAAATTGATCTTTTTTTTATCTTAGTAAATCATGAGACTCACTCCCTTTTTATACCTATTGGTCCTGGGGTCAGTCCATATCAGATTAGGTCTCAAAAACTCGAAACAGAATCAAATTCGGATCAGTATCTGATAAGATCCACATAAAAATGCGTAATCTTATCTCCGTTAGGCCGAACACGCCATCCGACAGGCCGATCTCTCGAGAAAAAATCTCCGCGAATCTTTTATTTTCCACCCGAGATTCTAAAGGATAAAGTCTCAGTTTTGATTCAAATAACCCAATAGAGAAGTTATCTGATCAAAACAAACTTTATCAAGATAATCTCTAAGAAAATAAATCAATTCACAATAATTCTACAAGTTTATCTTGTTCTAATTTTGTCCAAAATTAAAACAACCGATAAACAGACAAGAATTATCTGATCGCAATAATTCAACAAGTTTATCTTGAACTAATTTCTTACAAAATTAATTCAACCGATAAACAGACATGAATTATTTGATTCTTACAAATTTTGAACCAATCTGATAAATCCGACATAAGTCACCAATTATCAGAAAAGCACGCCGTGTCGTTACAGGATTTTGTGAGCTAGCAAAGGGGACCAAAATGGACCTATAAAGTTCAAGCTCATGATAATTATGAAACCCAATATCCTAGATATACATTTCACAATTATGAACTCCAACGCTACTCCACTAAAAGCTTGGAGCTGCACTGTTGAACTTTATAGAATTACGAAGCTCGTGTAGCTAAGTCTCCATGACATATCATAGTGTATCGTATCCCCATATGATCATCCATAATCGGCTTAAGGACAAGTTCTGCATTACCTTCCAGATTATTTTTATCTTACGTTCCATTGTCTCACCATTAGAAAACTTACCATCCAAAGATAGTATACCATTAGGTTACACCTATGTATCCAAATGGTTGAGCGCTCCAGTTTTTCAATTACAGGACAACGCATATAAGAGGATATCATTACTCCTAAAGAGGAGCTATGGATTCCATATCTATGAATAACAAGTCTACACTATCAAGAGTCATGCCTCCAACGTACCGGCATGCATACTACTATAGAGATGTGGGAGTCACCCAATGGTACATCAAAAGACACAAGTCGAGATAACGGGCCCAC